>NW_022258881.1:81873-113150 GCF_009602425.1 Actinia tenebrosa | reverse complement strand
TCCCTCCCTCCCTCCCTCTCTCCCTCCATCCACCCATCCATCCTTCCATCTATCCCTCCATTCTTTTGCTCTTGTTCGTTCATTCATCCATACCTTCATTCATTTATCTTTTTCTCGCTTCGCTTTAAAAAAAAACTCAACTTCAGATAAAGGATAAAAAGGGTATGGGTCTATACTGACAAACCAGAAATACTTCGTAGTAGGTGGTGATGGAAGGGAAGGGGTGGCTGAAGCGAGAGCAAGCAGTGATATGTTTCTACTGATATAGTGGTGGGTGCCCTGTGTCTTTGAATCCGCTATAAACTGGACCCAGCGCATGCGCATTCTCTATTTTTTCTTTCAAGTTTTCGCGCCATTTTGCTGTTCCTTCGATCTCTGGACATGAACTAAAAAAATATTCCTCCTGATTGCAAAATAAGAGAATAATTCTACAACTTATACACCAGAACATTCTACACATTTTTGCTATTCTTGGGATGGCCAAAGTAAATTTATGTAATGTGGAAATCAAAGAAAATCCGGCATCTTTTATCGACCCTCTGGAGTTTGAAATTTCCTTCGAATGCTCTGAGGAATTAAACGAAGGTAAAATGAAAAAAATCGTAAAATTATTTCACATTCCTTCTATATTTTTATAATATTGTCATGCTGTTTTAGTATGAAAGCTGCAAAGTTAGATTTAAAACTGTTTTTGGTAGCATTATAGAGGGTTTTTTACGAGAATTTGAATATACGTCATAATATTTCCTAGTAATGGCTTTCTTCAGTTCGCACACTGTAGCTTGTATTTATTTAAATTTAATTAAATGTCGCGTCTTCTAGATCGATCATCACTGAAAGTGCCATTAGAGTGTTTTTATATCTTGTGTTTTGCTTATAGTTTGATCAAGCCATGTTTTTGTACAATTGTACATAATCTTTAATAGGTACAAATGTGCACGCTTTTCAAATCTTAGTACAAGCTTTTCTATCTCTAGGAAGAGTACTTTAACAGAGTACGTTTTATATAGAGTATTTTGTAAAAGTCTGATTTGGAAAAAATGTATGTTTATTGCACTAGTCTTCTGGAGCAAGGACTAACCTACATTCGTGATGGATTATGATGGTGATGACAATGATGGCTAAGTTGATGATGATGATAATGATAATAGTTATGAAAATGATATGGCGTTGATGTTGTTAATATGCCAAGCATTTTCACAAGATCTTGTCCCAAGTTGCTTTCTGTCACCAGCCAATCACTGGTTGGTGCATGAATAACAAAAGCTTACATCACATGAAGTATTGCTATGTTAATGGTGATGATAATAATAATAAAATGATGATAATTAAGATGCTGGTAGTGGTGATTACTGCATAATGTACTGTACTTGTATCTCAAGAAATTAATCAAAGCAATGCTAATAACGAAAGAATTTTTAGCCCTAAAATTTTTGTTTGATGGTTCACATTGCTCTTCAACTTGTAGATCTTGAATGGAAGATCATCTACGTAGGGTCAGCTGAGTGTGCTGATTATGATCAAGTGCTAGATTCTGTTCTCGTTGGACCTGTTCCAATTGGCAGGCATATGTTTGTATTTAAGGTAATTTGATAATCTATATCCCCATATTTGTTAATAGTTTTAGGGAGATTGAAAATCCACTGCATGAGCTCGCAATGTTCAAGGTTAATGAATCCTTACATCGATAACTTTAATAATTGAACCTCCGAAATTTCAAACTAGATGTATGCTATATATTGTACAGTATGTTTTTTTTCACAAAAATGTTTTCATTTTTTCACCCCAGAGATGAAATGCAAGCATCTGCCTTTGGTTACCTAGTTGTATGTAATGTGAGATAGAACTTAAGTCTAAACCCACAATTGTCTATATACAGGCCAACCCACCAGATCCCAGCAAAATTCTGGATCAAGACGTCATCGGCGTCACTGTTATACTATTAACATGTTCGTATAAAGACAGAGAATTCATTCGGGTTGGTTATTATGTAAATAATGATTATGCAGATGTAGAAATGAGAGAGAACCCACCAGCAAAGCCAGTCATTTCGCAGGTTTGTGTTCCACTATTATTTACTATTCTGGTTCTTAGAGAGTTAGGGAGGGAGAGGAGGGAATGGTCAAACCTAAAATATAATACATACACCTATTTCGAAGATCCTTGTCGCACCAAGAGCCTCAAGTAACAAGCCAAGGCTCCAATGTCCAATGTCCAGCGGTTATCTTAAACCCTGCCTGTTAAACAAAGAAATGATACTCTAGGGAATAACAAGAGGTCTGTAATGAAAAACTCTATCTACAAGCTTCTTCATTTTTAAGTAACCGTATTTGCTTTTTATTTACAGCTTCAAAGAAATATACTTGTGTCTGAACCGAGAGTAACAAGATTTAATATCAAATGGGAAGATTGAGCTACAAAATACTGGGGAGAAGTTGTATACATGTAAAGAGAATGATGTGGGAAGAGAGTTGAAAATAATTGCTGCTCAGTGGCAGGACATAACAGGTGACATAAGGGTCAAACTGATCAACATGTGATGAGTCAAAGGGACAAGTCATGAGGACTGCCTAAGAGGCATTTAGATCGAAAAGTGCCAGTATTGGCCAGACATTCACCATTGACCATGCACTGTATTAATTATTTTTAGCCCCTGGTTGCAGTTCTAGGATGGGGTTGATTTTTTTCACAATGTGATCGATTTTTTTCACAATGTGATCGATTTGCTGAATTAGGCTAATTGCCCTATTTCACTATGATGTCACTGCTTGTTTATGTGGGGGATAGAATCGCCAAATCCAATAGAACATTTAACAAAATTTGCTCCTAGCGAAACAGTTTAATCTAAAATGGCCTGGTCTTTAGGTATAATATGTGTTAATGTGTACTTCTGAGCGTTTGCTGGCTATTCTACTTCTCTTCGTGGATTGATACGGGTTTTAGATTTGACCCCCTCCGACAACCATGATCCTTTGCGTTTAAACAATAGATTGTTTTGATGTGATGTCATAGTGAAATAGGGGAATTGAATATCCCACTTTAATATTCTGGTTCAGAGATCACATACTAAAAAAAATTAAAATCAATACCGTAAGGTAAACAACAGAAACAGTAACAGGGCTCAAAAATAGGTCAAGAGAGAATGTTATCTGGCCAAAACTGGCACTTGTCAAATTAATTGGCAAATGCCTCTTAGGCTGATCCTCATGACCAATTCCATTGTCAAATGTTGTTCAGTCAAATGTGACCAGTCATTGAACGGCTGTTATTTTTAGCTGTATCATTGTAATATTATTCATTTTGCTTCAAAAGATGGTCTCTATTCTGCCAATTTGTTAGTGGTCACTCAACCAAAATATCTTATAATGCTCACTGTGACATTTTCTAAAACAATTGAAAATAAAACAGTTATTTTATACTGCTACTAAAATAGCCAAGGTTGACACTGGTGGAACATAAAGATGGTAATGAAAAAAGCATTTTAAACTTATTTTGTTATGATATAATTGTGATATGATGATAGTTGTTGATGGTGCTTGATCTTTTTTAATGCTACTTATGTAAGAGTATAGTTGATGCCATAATGGATATTCTTTCTGACAGCCTTCAATATAAAAACCCTTTTCAAATTATTGAATCTCGTTCAGAGAATACACTTGAAACAGAAAGGACTTTGTGTAAATACTATTTGATTAAAGCACATTATGATAAATAACTCGTGTTCATCACTGGTCACTCTTCCCAAAAAAACCTTCAACTTTTATCAGACCTGACTGATCTAAGCCAGGGCATGGCTGGAACAGGATATGAATTTCAGCGATTTTACTGTGGAACAGGGTCAGGGTTCAGTGGGCTCAGCGGCACATCCCTACCCTAAATGGGCAAGAGTACCCCCCCCCCCCCTTCTTGGGCAGTATCTACCAGGTTATCACTTTTACAGCACCAGTAGTTACTGGCTTACAAATATTTCTTTACAATCACAGTAACTACTGGGTTACAACATCACTTTTATAACACCCAGCAATTACTGCAGGGCTGTCAACCCCCAATATATTCAAATCTGGAGAATTGATAGGGAAGGGACATGAAAAGACGTCATTCACTTTGTAACATTTGATGTGATTGGTTTATTTCTGACCAATCAGATTATTGCTTATATTACAATGGCCTGCTTGCAAGAACAGTTTATCAGGAATGTTTTCATTTTGTTAGCGATGTAAAATAACACTGTGAAAGTCGAATCTCACAAGAAATGGTGAGCTTCGGCGATTATCCGGGAGATTTGAGACTCTAATCTGGAGACCAGGAGATACGGTCCAAAATCTGGAGACTCCCGGTTTATCCGGGAGAGTTGACAGCCCTGTTACTGGCTTACAAATATTTACAATCACAGTAACTACTGGGTTACTACATCACTTTTATAACACCCAGCAATTACTGGCTTACAAAAATTCATTTACAATCACAGTAACTACTGGGTTACGACATCAAAACTTTAACAACACCCAGTAATTACTGGCTTACAAAAATTCATTTACAATCACAATCTCAGCCTGAAGAATCGCTTTCCCTATACGTGCTACCAGAACTACTACAACTTTATGAGGTTTTTTCTCCAAGTTTTCCAGTTTTCCTCCCTCTGCAAAAATCAACTTCTTAGAATAAGAACTTCATGTTTTCAAAATCGTTTTTTCCACAAAAAAAAGGAGAGAAAAAATCCACAGGAAGCCCAAAAGGTTGGCAGTGGAAGAGACTAAGTTCTAATGTTCCAGTCCCACTCGACAATTAATAAAAATGGCCAAAATTTATTTAGAACGAAGGAATGAAAATCTTTGAATCTATTTTATTTAAACAAATATGTTTATAAAGGCGTTTAAAATCAAAACCAGTACTGCAATCCGTGGATCAGACAGGTAAGTAAGTTCGATAAGCTTCTATTCCTCTTGGTTTTATCACAGTTTTTAGCTCAAAATGTCTGTTTGCTAGTTGTATCTTTTTCAAGTAAGCTTACATTTTTTCATATTTGTTAGATATCTGAATTAGTACCCGGGATTAGTAGCTTCGAAATTTTCTTCATTAATTTATTTAGCGTAATTTAACTCTAGTCACTGTTCATTGTTTATCAGAAGGGGAATTTTATGTCCTGAACACGTACCCTGAATGAATGAATGAAATTTTTTTTGGCTTTGTAAGTGTGTGTAAGGGGGAGGGAGGTGGGGGTAGGGCTTTGAAACCAAGAATCAACGATTTCTTACCCATGTGCCCCCCCCCCCCCATCCCCTTAGGAAATTTAATTTATGTTAATGTATTAAGTTAATTAATTAAGTTAATTTATGTTTATCATATTGTACATGTATATTCATTTGTTCATTCATTTATTCATCCCTCCCTCCCTCCTTCTCTCCCTCCCTCTCTTCCTCCCACCCTCCACCCACCCATCCATCCATCCATCCATTCTTTCTTTCTTTCTTTCTTTCTTTCTTTCATAATATCTTTTTATTTATATTTCCGTTCGAAAGACGGAAACTAAGGGCGCAGGTGCAAGCCTCATTCCCAAAACTTGACGCAGAGGAGCTGTCTGTGCTGATCCCAAACAAAGAAGAGATGACCATCACTAAGATATCCACACATTCTGGAGATACCGTAACATTTTATAGTGTTTCTGGTGAACCAGTTTTCTTTGAAGTGGAGAAGAGAATATTCCCAACAGGTAAAAATTATATAAACATTTCAGATTGTTTTTATAATTCTCTAAATTTTATCAATATTCTGAATCAGAGTCAGGGCATGGCTAACTCACATATAGAATTGGATAAGGAAAACCAGAAAACCCAGAAAAAAGCCCTCAAATTACAAGAGAGAAGAACTAACGAACTCATGCACATGTGATGCTGAGTCAAGGAATCAAACCTTAGATCCCATGAGAGGGAAGTACAGTCACTAAGCAGGGGGGGGATAGGGGGCATGTGCCCCCCCAAAAAGTTTGCTTTCTGCACCAAAATTTAATTAATTCATGTGGGATTCCTATGGATTAGGCGGGAAATTGTTACATTGCCCCCCCCCCCCCCCCATGATTGGGACCTCACTACATCCCTGAGTACAGTACTACTATACTATTCTTCAACATTCCCTTCCTTGCTCATTATTCATAAGGAAAAGATGGGTGATATATAACTATAGTACAGAAGACATATCACTTATAAATTATTTTATTGAAATATATACTTATAGTTTATACACTGTGGAAGTATCCTGACATGCTTCTCAGCTTCACTACTTGGCCACTGGTACTGGAAAATCTCAGTGGAGGAGCAGGTACCCTTAGACTATCATATTGCTTACAGTAATGATAAAAAGGGAAATTATACACCGTGAAAAGATGAAAAAACTAGTCGCTGGTCCTTCATTGGAAACATCAGTAAGTTTTTTCATCTTTTCATGGTGTATAATTTACCTCTTTATCATAACTGTTTCATTAGAAACACGGACGCAGCTCACACTATTTTAAGCTAGTTATCTCTTTTTATTATGTAGCTTAGAGAGTATGCATGCTCTGATTGGTTAAGAACTGTGTATGTTTTATTTAGAGAACAGAGTACAGTTGCTGATGTTACCTGTATGGGTGGAACAAACTTTGCAATGGGTTGTTAGATAACAGCCCTACAGTACCGCTCACATAGGTTTCCCCAAATCTCAAATCTCATTACAGCAGACACCCTCAGGATTTTCACTTTGTTTCCTCAAAAGTAAGAAATTTTTTTAGTCACTTCTCTGTCATGGTTATTTTTGCTGAAGATTTTGCTCCTGCATGTCTGCAATAGAAAGGTGTTCATAATAGAAAGGTGTGTGCAACTGTGTGGCAAGAGTGGACTGCTTTACTCCGATGCCAATAAAATGTACATCATTTCAAACTTTCATCTTCATACAGTAAGTGGGTGAAACTTCAAAATTGTGGGTGTTTCCATAAAAGAGCTACAGGAATCAAAAATCGGCTGTCTGAGCACAAAAAGAAAAAAGGTGGAAGCCTCCTTAAGTGTGGTTCTTTTTTAACCTTCCAAACAGACTTGATGTTGCCTGGAATCATTCTACCTCCTGGGGGGCTGGACAGTATAGAGCGCTTTGAGAAAAATACAATTTGCTGTGTTAAACTCAAAGGAAATAAGTAAGTTCAGCGAATTTTTAACATCTTTGTCCAACATTCACTAAAATCTGTTCTGAAATCATAACTAACATTAATATTTGTTCCTAGTGCACCAGTAGCTGTAGGTCTAACTACAGTATCCAGGAAGGATCTTTATGAGGATGGGATGAGAGGGAAAGGAGTCAATATTCTCCATGTGTTTACTGACTGCCTCTGGTATGTATGGTCAACAGTGTTCTGTTAATGTGTGGTCAGGGGTTCGCAATCCCTGGGTGAGTGTACCATTACATGTGAGTATATATAGAGTTGGTGGTCAGTTCTCTCCTGTGCTTCGAAGGATTTTCTCCAGGTTCTCCAGTTTTCCTCCCTTAAAAATTAACTTCTGAATTCAAATGTGATCTTTGGGCTTTCATCTAACCTGATTGAAGCCTTAAGCTCTGTTGTGATTGTTGAACCCTGTGATACAAAGACCAAAGCTAATAGATATTAGAAAAAAATTATACTCTTTGCATACCATTAAGAATGATGTCATGTCAGATTTTTTTTGGCATTAATGTTTCCTACTCTGTGTAGCAATGCAGAGGGATGATTGAGGTAAGAAAAGGGAGGGGATTCTCCATTATCCCTAGTCGCCTTACCTTAAAGCGCTTATAAGCCTTTACACAATATTTTCAGAATCGATTCTTTAAATAGTGAATAGTTGATTGTGTGAAAATAATTCGTCATTTGAATGTCAGGTCTTTGAGATACAAAGGTTTATATTTCCAATATGTTAATGACTATGACGTAACATAAGGGATTTGAGTTATTTTGTGGCAACTTTTAATATTGAACGCTGGACATTTTTTGAAAACGAATTTGTAAGAACCTTTACGTGAGTCACGAGTAAAAGGGTGGTGCTTTTAAAATACTGTAATCCAGAACAAGTGCAGTGTTGTATATTAAATGATCCCTTATGTTACGTCATAGTCATTAACATATTGGGAATATAAACCTTCGTATCTTAAAGACCCGACATTCAAATGACGAAATATTTTCACAATCAACTATTCACTATCTAATAAAACAATTCTGAAAATATTGTGCAAATTAAGGCTCATAAGCACTTTAACTTCCCCTTACCTTATTTCCCCTTTACAACAAATTTATATTGGAACAGAGATAACTATACTTTATATTCATTACAGGGCTCATGGTAGTAAAACACTTCTACCACAAATTAATGAACAAGTTGATTCCAACAAAGAAATGCTGGAAAACGATGAAGAAATTCAAGATGGTGGTAAAGAAATGAAAGGTGAAACAGAAGAAACGCCTAAATTTGATGCTGAGGCTAAAGCAGAAGTGGCTACAACAGAACAGTCACATGCTGACAATGGTAATGATAAGCTTGTGTCCAAATGGTAGTATACAATAATGATAACTAGACAGTGTTTTGCTGGCGATGACAACAACAATGATGATGATGATGGTGGTGATAGTGATGATACTGATGATGGTGATAGTGATGATGATGATGGTGATGATAGTAATGATGATGTTGAGAATGATGATGATGGTGACGGTGATGATAGTGATGATGATGTTGAGGATGGTAATGGTGGTGATGAGGATGATAATAATGGTAGTGGTGATGGTGATGTCCAATGGTGATCATTATGATGATAATTATAATTTTGGGTGTGATGAAGATGATGGTGATCATGATAAATTTGATGATCACATGTAATGATTACAATGATGGTGATGATCACTGATGAAGATGGTCATGAGATTTCATTCAAAATGAGTGTTCAAAAATATCAGTTTCAATTACCTGTATGAAAAACACAAGTAAATTAAATCTATTCATGCAATGTTTAATTTGTGATTTTTACAGAGGAGAAGCTGGGGAAAGATGAGAGTACAACTGATACTTCTCATAATGGTCTTCTTATTGAGGATATCCAAAGCATTTCAATCCAAGATCCAGCTCTGCCATCAGGTATAAACATTAATTAAAATACCTTGGTTGGGGGGGGGGGGGGGCACCCCAAATTTTAAGGGATACTTACAGTAGAATGGAAAATACAGAAGATTAGTGGTGAATGTTAGCAAAAAATGTGGCTACAACCCCTAGCCCCATCCTCTTCATGGTCCCTGACTCGAGATTCAGTCTAATATGAAAACACAGAATATTCTATACACACAACTTTTAACTCACATGTTGTGTTTTAAGGAGGGAGTAAAAATGGAAAACCAAGAGAAAAACCCTCGCAGCTTAGGAGAGAACTTCATATCAAACAAACTCAACTCATGTACGAGCTTGGATGGCTAGGACTCGAACATGGGCCACTTGCCACAAGTTTTGCATGGGTGAGAGGATGGTGCCTTAATGGCATAGTAGACCATCCATGTCACCTATGATATTTAATGGCAATGCAGATCGTATTCACAACATAGATGTTCAATGTTCTTAACATACTTTCTTCTTTGTAATACATACTGTAGATGAAGCGTGTGCAAGCAACTGTAATGTACTGGATCATTCAACAAATAAACATGAGAACAGCCAAGCAATTGAAGATAATCTGGCAACTATCCCTACAACCTCAGGTATGTTTACTGAGTATCCTTTTCTTCCAGGGATGGTTCTACAAAAGTTCTTAGCAAGATATTTATAATTAGAGGTACCCCAGGGGGGTATGGTTTTCAGTGATCTTGCTCTGGAACAGGGTCAGGGCTCAGCGGCACATCCCTACCCTAAACAAGCAAGAGTCCCCCCCGTCCCCGGGGAGGTGTCATGCCATGGCTAACTCACAGAGCGAATTGGAGTTTAGCTTGTTAGGTTTTGTAATCTGAGGCAAAATTGTTTTCATTAGCAAAAATTTATTATCAAAATTTTTATTTTCTTATTGCAGAAGAGATGGATGAGCTACTTGGCTACTGTTTCTTCTGTGCAGTGTTGAGGTTGAAAGAAAATGATTTACCTCTTTTGACAAGTGCTTTCTTTAGGAATCATATGCTTCCATACAGGTAATATTATATTTACTACTCTTATAAGTTCTACAGTAAAACTTATTTATCTAAACATTTTGTAAAAACAAGTACAACCAAAACCTTCTGATGCAATTAAAGATTTAGCCCTTTTTTCCATAGAAATCTTTACTGCGAAAGAATTTTCCACACTTTTAGAAGAGCGAAATGGAACAGGCATTTGAATATTCTCCTCCATATTTTTTATGCCATTTTTCTCCCTCCCTATTTTTTCCCTCAGTTTCTTTCTCCACGAACAAACAAAAAACTTATTAAAAGATTATGAATTAGATCGCAGATTAATGATTTTCTTCCTTCACCCTAAATGTTTTTGTTGTTTCTTCCTCTTCTCTGATTTATTCCTCTGCTCTTAAAAGGACAACCTTTCAATGTCTTCATAGGCTGACACATCCAATTTCAACATCCCAATTTCAATGGGTTTTTTCACTTTATTGGTCTTAAATATTAAACCAAATTGCTAGGTCACCTAACAGAAGGCTAGTATGAAAACTATGAAGGCATAGTATTAAGTAAAGATTCGAGTAAACTTTAATTGATTTATATTTAATTCCTTTGTAGCCCTGATGGCAAGTTCCTAGATTTAAAAAAGTCTTCTTACAAAAAGGTACTGCTTTAATAACAGTCAGAAAACATAACATAACAAATCTTTTTAAAATGCAAGATCCAGTTGACTGAAGTCCAGTCCAATCTACCTGTACTCCATTCTGGATTTTCCAACATAAAAAGATCTCCCAAAATTCAAAAATGAGAAGTATAGATTGAATTTTAGAGCTTGGGCATGTATTTTCTATACATTAAGATTACCCATACCCTTTCAAAAAGCTGGAAATGTGATGAAATTTTTTTTTGCAACCCACGATCCGCGGTCCTGTCTACACAATTCCTGATTTTCCAAAATTAAAAATATCTTAAAATGCAGAATTTAAAAACAGAAATCAAGTTTTAGAGTTTCCTTACAAAAATATTCATCAACCAAACAAACCACTAGTTAGTTGACCTTGGTAAAGCATCAAAGTCTCAAAAGTACTAAAATGTTTGGTCTTTTGGCAGATGGGCAGATGAAAGGATGTTTTATTTGGACTAATGTTTTTAACTTTTTATTTATGTTTAATGATTTTTTAAATTGTAAGTTAGGTGTGATTAATTGTAGAAATATTAAAAGACAGTTTCCTTTGTTTGGAATTCTGATCAAAGCGTGTGGGATGCTTTAGAACATGTGAGAAGTGTAGGAAACAGTAAAAGCATTTGTATGAAATTGTAAAAATCGTGAAATTTTTTATTGTGCTAAACATTTGTGCTTGACGTTTAATGTATTTTCATATAATCATTATTAATTTTTTCCGATTTTCAGCTTTCAAAATTTCTTCAATCAATGCAAGAAAGAGGTGTTATTAAAATACAAGAGATGTCTAAAGGGGTTGATTCAGTTATTGCTGTGGATTTCAGTCATGAGGAGTGAGTCAATACTATATGTTATGTGTTTTTTTATAATTTTTCACATGCATTTATTCATACATCCATTCATTTGTTCATTTGTTCATTCATTTGTTTGTTCATTTGTTCATTCATTCATTCATCCATTTTCATTCATTCATTTATTTATTTATTCATTCATTCATTCATCCTTCATTCATTTATCATCCATCCATTTTCATCCATCCATCCATCCATCCATCCATCCATCCATCCATCCATCCATNCCATCCATCCATCCATCCATCCATCCATCCATTTCTGTTAATTTATAACTTTGACATAACATTTCTTACGTCAAGTAACTTTCTGTCCTTGTCTGTGTAGCTGTTTGTAGCTCTTCCTCATAAGTTTTATATTGGGAATTTAAGAAAATTTATATTCATATCATTTCACATCATTCCCAGATTGAAATCCTTCAAGACATCAATAGACTCCTTACCTCCAAAACCTATTAAAACAGCACCAGTTTCAACAAACAAACAACAGGTATCAAAATATGTAATTATGACATTGACGGAGCTGCAAAAAAACAAAACAAAAAAACAAAAAGAAAAAAACTCAAACCTTAAAATGAATTGATTGTTAGAAAAAGTGACTCTTGACACATTTTAGGAACACTCATTATTATGATAACCTTTGATCAATGAATAAAGCTAGTGTATTTAACTCTTATCATATACTAAGGGACCTGTAATAGAAGAGATGGTATCAGTGTCAGGTGGTCTGGCAAACCTTTTTGCCACTGCTGGATATGAGTAAGTGATTACTATTATAATTAAGCTTTTGACCATTTTAATGTAGAATCCATAGTAAAAGAACAAAGTACCTGTGGAGAGGTGTCAATATGATGATGATGATGATGATAAATAGTAATGATGATGGTGACGATGATAATAATGATGGTTATGATGATGATGATTATCATTATGATAATGATTATGGTGATGATGATAAATAGTAATGATGATGGTGATGATAATGATGGTGATGGTGATTATTATTATTATTATTATAATGATTGTGATGAAGATGATGATGATAAATAGTAATAAGGATGATGGTAATTGGGATTATGGCGATGATGATGGTGATGATAGTGATAGTGATGATGATGAATATGATAATGATGGTAATGGGGATGATGATGGGGATGATGATGGTGATGATAATGATAGTGATGATGATGGCAATGATGGTAGTGGGGATGATGATCGTGATGATGGTTGTGATGATGTATTTCATTTCATGCACAATACCACTACCCTCAACAGAAACACCATCCCAACATTTTGATTTATTTTAAACAAAGATTATTCATAAAATCATTTTTTTACTCAAATTCAGTTATGTTTTGCTGATTTTTGAAGGAAAGGTTCAGTTTTCACTCTTGCTGAGGCTAGGAAGTTTGTCACTGAATATGCGAAAACCAATGAATTAGTGGACAAAAACAATCCAAGGTAAGAAATAATACTTGTATATGTATGCTTTGCCTAGTTCCAGAAATTGTACGCTCTTTTCATACGCTCCTCTTTTACTCTGACAAAGGAGTAGCATTCGAAACATCAGTAATTTTTTCATGTTTTCACGGTGTATATTTTACCTTTTTATCATTAGTGTTTCATTAGAAACACCGACGCAGCTCACGCTAGTCTTTAACAAGTTTTCTCTTCATACACTCTACGTTTTTGACTGAAAATCAAAACACATCCCTTAAAGCATGTGTAATATGGCAGAATCAAATAAATCCAAATCTCAAAACAAAACAAAAAAAGACATCTGCATATTTATAAAACTGGATGTAACCTACATGTATGCTTTATTCTATTGCAGGATGGTTATTCTTGATCCAGTCTTAACAAAAGCTTTGGTAAATAAAAATGAAGACGTTCCTAGTTTAAATTGGGAAAATCTATTTACAAGGTAAAAAATATTCCGGACCAGAAAACGAACAATACGATATGATGGTAGACCAGTCATTTACTTAGAGGGGGGGGAGGGGGAGAGGCATTTTTGTATCTTACTAGGGATTTAGGAATCTCTGGTACATGGTGATATCAGTGATATGATGGTAGACCAGTCATTTACTTAGGGAGGGAGGGGAAGGTGTTTTTGTATCTTACTCAGGATCTAGGAATCTGGTACAGGGGGATACCAGTGATATGATGGTAGACCAGTCATTTACTTAGGGGGGAGGGGAAGGTGTTTTTGTATCTTACCAGGGAACCAGGGGATACCAGTCACCTTCACCTCACCCCACCC
Source organism: Actinia tenebrosa (assembly GCF_009602425.1). Next base: position 99,238 of record NW_022258881.1, on the reverse strand, counting down.
CACCCAACATGAATGTCTAGCTTCTTACTCTTCTTTCTCAAACCAGGGTTTTGAATAAAATGAATAGTTGTTACCAGATTACTTTACCTGGACAGTCAGCTTTGTTAAGGTAAAAAAAAAAGACCTCCAAATTTTATCACGACACTGAAAGGACCTCTGGGCACAGGCAGCCCAAGTGTGGTGTGTATAAAATCATTTATATTAAATGTATGGGACGAAAAAATATATCATTTTTATTTGAACATACCTTGCTAATTGCTTGGGCTGCCTGTGCTCTTGGCTGATCGAAGTCAAGCTATGGCTTACTTACAGATTTAACCCTCTAACAACCTCTGGGATAATCTATGCAAAGCACGGCAAACCCACAAATATTTAGCATGTTTGGAGTCCAGGAATCGAACCCCAGACCCTAGAAGTGAAAGGAGAGTGTACTATCGCTAAGCCTCCCTTTCTCGTGTGACTGCATGTGCGGCATGTTTTAACGTGTACTTCAGTGCATAGTCTATCACTAGCTGTGTTCGTAGAATATTGGCCACAGTAAACCAAGGATATTTTACTCGATTCAACAGGAAGGGGAAAATTGATCCATTAGAAATCAAGATTGAGCAACGAATGGGCAACAAGAAGGTAAATATTCATATCTGTTGATATGCGCTGCAGACTGTCATGATATACACGGAAATGAGGTCATATGACGGCAATAGCCCAGTCCTTTTGTCAGCGCTTTGTCATTCGTTCGTTTGTTTGTTTGTTTGCTTGTTTTTTTGTTTGTTTGTTTGTTTGTCTGTCTGTCTGTTCGTTGGTTTGTTTGTTAATTTTTTTTTTTTAATATTTTTTTCTTTGCTTTTTTTATTGTTCGTTTATTTGTGTTTCGTTTGTTCATTCATTCATTCGTTTGCTTTTGCTCACTGTCTTTCTTCTCATGTTTTTGTTTTCGTTGCTCTTCATTTCTTGTTTCGGCAGGAATCAAAACACTATTTACACAAATACCACCCACAGTTCCGTTAACTTGACACCAATCGCAAATTAAAGAATACGACGATGATAATGGCTAGCGATAACTATATTGGACTGCAGGGGGTGTTAAATACATCAAGTGAATCAGAATTAAACTTAAACACCGTGCAAAAAAGTTTCAACTATATTGACGTTTCGGACGTTGTTCCTTCGCCGGAGTGATAGAGGAAAGGAGAAAAAGAGCAGAGTTTATAAGACTTCGACGAAGAAGTAACGTCCGGACGTCGGTACAATTAAAACGTTTTTAAACGGTGTTTAAGTTCCATCTTAATATTCACTTGTCAAATACGAGACAACAAAGCCATAGAAATGACATTTATCCTCAGGATTAAGGCTCTTTTTTCAGCAATAATTTCCAAACAATGAAAATAGTCATCTTCTAACGACTCGTTAGATACGATCTAAGCAGTGCGTGTGGCCAATTTGAGTTCTTCCTAGGATCAAAATAAGTAATGCCAACAAAAGCCGAGATCTCATTAATACTTTGCCAAAAGCCTTAATTTGTCAGGGATATCGCAGGGGGGCTTATCTCGGGGGTTCTTGTTTTGACGTCCGCCTATTTAATTAAAAGCCATCAGAGAATGACGCGTTTGGTTGCCAATGCTCTGATGAGGTAATGTCAGTCGACTCGCGCCAAAACATTTATAATACCCTCAAGAAAGGCGGTCAACGTCAAAGGAAAATGTCAATTTTTTTCTAGAGATCTTCTAACTAGTTTTATGTTTCCGCTCACTTCTCAGACCTCTTTCAACTGATTATGTCTGAGTTTTTGAGACTTATTTTGATAGCCTGCATGCCGACGTTTTATCACTCCCGCCTTCTCCACCACCCCCCGCCCCTACCTTCTGGGAAGAAAAGGCATGAGTGAACGTCCCTCCAAAAGAAAGTTCTAATCGTACATTGTGCCACTGAGTTGGGAATTTGTAGATGGATTAGCCATTCCGAGGTTGAGGGAAAAGTTGGGTCGAGTTGGCTTGGCAGTGCATTTTGGGTCTATTTTAGAGGACGAATTGGACGCCATCTTGGAAATTCGCCCCTAGACAGCCCCACAATGCACTGCAATGCCAACTCGACCCAGTTTTCCCCCCAACCTCAGAATGGCTAATAAGAATGAGACGTTTTTTTTTTCTTTTCAGGTTACGCTGGTTCGAAATCTGGATGCTTACGGCATCGAACCTCAAGAATTTGCTCATAAAATACAGCTGAAAGCTGCATGTAGTACTTCAGGTAAGTTAACTCGTGATAATTGGTTGGTTGGTTTGAGGTCTCGTGGTTTTTGATTGGTTTAGAGTGGAAGCCATTAAGATGTCGTGTGTTGTGAGTTATTTAAGCGGTGTTCATTGGCTGACAAGTCTTGTCGTGCTTTTTGATTGGTTTAGAGTGGAAGCCATTAAGATGTCATGTGATGTAAGTTATTCAAGCGGTGTTCATTGGCTGACAAGTCTTGTCGTGCCTGTTAATTGGTTTACATAGCAAAAACCATTAAGTGTATCTCTGCACGTTTCACGCTCATTACAAAATTCAATACAATACAAAACAGAAATGCAAAAGAGAAAAAGGAAACGGCAATGTTAATATGTAAATATTCTTAATTGGACTACCTGTGGTAGACCAGTAGTGTGAAACCTTTTCCAGGCAGCAACATTTCAATTTTTAATAATATGTTGTTCATTGCTAACAGTGAACCAACTTCCTGGTAAACACAAGACACCTGGTATGCAGGTAATGGTACAAGGCAATCAAGTCTCTCTTGTTGCAACAGCTTTACTTGGTAAGCACTACCTTTATGTCTTAAGTAATTTATCGAACTCTGAAAAAACTCTTGGCTGATCTAAGTCAGGGCAGATTGTATCGGAGTTAAGCTTGTTATGTTCTGCGGAGGAAGAAAATCCCTTGATCAAGGGAGAGACCCAAAAACTCTACTTACATGTGATGACAAAAATCAAGCTCGAGACCTTAGAGGTGAGCGCTGTGGTGGATCTAGGGGAGGGGTGCCGGGGGAGCGCAACCTCCCCCCTCCCTAGATGAGCTGATATCTACTGGATTGTTGGTGTTTGAATTCGTAAGCAAAGGGTGCACTCCCTCCTAAAACGAAAATGCTTGATGGTGCACCACCTCCTAGAAATAATCTCGGATCCGCCCCTCGAGCAGCAAGTGCTCTACCGCGACATTCTCCTTGATTTCAGGCGAGTTACCAGTCTCCCTTCGAATTTGGGGAGTTCACAACACAAAGCGACAAAAACTAAATATTTATATATCATTGCAGATGATTACAAGATACCCAAAAAGTACATCAGCGGGCTGGAACTGCTGAAAAATCAAAAGAAAAAGAAGAAATAAAATGAATTGTAAAGTGAATGAGCCTTGAACTGTTGCTCATAAAATCCCGGTAAAATAAATATGTAGTAAATAGTATGAGATAAGTATATGTTTTGATATCATGGTGGGTAGGCTGATCTCTAGTAAGTTCAGTATACGAATATTACAAAAACTACCAAAAACTACAAAAAGGTGAGTATAGGTTGGTCGATCAGGATGGAAAGTGTCGGTTGAGTATTGTAATTAGTAGTTGTAGGTATAACACTGGTTTTTAAGGGATTGGGTGAGCATAATTGGTTTGTATTAGTTGGTAAGTATGAGACATCTGTCTTTTTTGCAGAGCTTGTGACATTTTAGTTGAGTTGGATAGTGCTATTATAATTGCCCTTTTTCACTATGACGTCACATCAAAACAATCTTCAACTATCGATCGTTTAAACGCAAAGGATCATGGTCGTCGGACGGGGTAAAATCAACGCAAATTCACCGAAAATTGTTCTAAAACCCGTATCAATCCATGAAGAGAAGTAGAATAGCCAGCAAACGCAGAATATTTTTAGTACATATTAACGCATATTATATCTGAAAACCAGGCCATTTTAGATTAAACTGTTTCGCTAGGAGAAAATTTTGTTGAATTTTCTATTGGATTTGGCGATTCTATCCCTCACATAAACAAGCAATGACGTCATAGTGAAATAGGGCAATTGGTAAGTCTAAGATAGGTGTCATTTTGGGAGGGGTTTGGGTGTTAGTGGGGTAGTATGTTGTCAAAATGAGTTGGGGAAAATGAATAGGTGTTTTTTTGTTGTTGTTGTTGTGAGGGTTGGGATTTAGTATGAGTTGAATAGGGTATCATTGACACGTTGGTGTTATACTCTGTACACTATTATTCCCTATGGATAGGATCAAAGCACAAAGATCTCTTCACAACCAAATATCGTCAAAACAATAACTTACAATGAATACACAATTGTTCAGTCTTAAAAACGCCTCGAGCTTCGTACGTTTATCTTATAAAATCTACACTGCGTTAAACAAAAGGACAATGCTGAAACCACAATAAAAAACTGACAATGAAAAGCCACCAACTGTATCAGCAACTGAAGAAAAAAAAAAAACAATGTCAAAAAAAATTCACAAAAATAATATAAACAAACTCTAATTTATAATTTTATGTGCTCATAAAACTTAAAAGCGATAGTACTTTTTAATTGTATAAAGAATAATAATAAAAGACAATAAAAGTATACAAATGTATTCAAATAGAAACGCATTTTCAGTCATTAACTCAACCAAAAACGTTACGTCGGACAGTTAAAAATCATCGCGAAAAATATTTTAGTTATAACTTGAAAATAAGTCAAAGGATAAAAGAGGAAACAAAGTCGTACAAGGAAAATGACTTAATTTAGGGAAGTTTTTAAAGTTGTAGCTTTGCCAAGAAAGTTAGTCATTCGTTTGAATTAGATTATCATTTAGGTCATATGATAAATGGGTTGCTTTATTTTGTGCAAGTGGAGCATATCGCGTGGGATTTGTTTGTGTTTAGTCATCGAAAAATGAATAATTTATAACAACCAACTGTCAAAACAGCTTAGGGAAAGGAAAGGAAGACTAAGAAACAGCTAGAAAAACTTCAAGAAAATTCATCGCGCTCGATGGAATTGAGAGGATTAGCGAAACTTCGCGTAAAAAAGTGAAAACATTGAATTTATCTATCTTTGAATTTTTGTAATAATATATTTTAAACTAAGGCTAGCGATAACAATTTTCTTTAAACAATCCATTAATTTTTCTGCCGTAAGTTACTTAAAATAAATTAAAGAATTGAATATTTTCGGTCGTGAAAATAAAAGAAGAAAAACAGACCAATGGTTCGACACTCATATGGCTTTCGCTATAAACCAATCAAAAGCCAACAAAATGCTCAACATCCAATCAGAAGTCCTGGAACTCGAAAGCCCTTTAAAAGTCACAATACCTAAAAAAATTTCAATCTTGTATGAAATCTTTTTTCAATGACAATTACATACATTAATTGAAATTTYTTTTTTTTTTKTTTTTTTTTTTTTTTTTTTTTTTTTGTTGTTGTTTTGTTTTCTAATAAATGACAAAATGCGTCGTTGCCTTTTATGGCTGTCGCTGACATGCCTTCATTAAGATTTCGAAAACTCTTCATGTCGAAAGTAAAAAGAATACAATATGTCATGAATGAAGTGTTTTATATCAATTTTGTCATTTACTTTTGTCAAACGCCAATTTGCTACTCTACAAAATTAAGTGCTACTCTTTTTCCATGCATATATAGATAATTTAAGTTGTATCGCCCATTTTTTAAAGTAGTTGTTTCTCTCTCGTTTTCACCGTCGCTCGACTACTTCCATCGTTTCTACCCGCGCTTTGCTAAAAATAAACTTTTAGAAGCATCTTTTCATAGCCACAGGCACATAAAACAGTCCGTTGGTCATACAGACGTACATTCGTTCAACCAAATACAGCAGTGACATACACCTCCAATACAGTTTTACTCCATTATGGGAACTTTTGAATGAAGGAAACACGTTTTACTTAGTTTCCAATTTCTTTTTTTAAGTGGATAAGATACTTGAGAAAGGTTCTTGCGAATACAAATGTTATTTTCACATTGAAAGTAAGTTAACACTATGAAAAGTATTCTATATTTAGATGTGATAAAATAGGRTACTAATATTGGCTACATCGCGCAAAATATTCAAAAAAGTTGTTTGTTTTACCTGATTTTAACTTCTAGAAGACTCCCCTTACGTAATGCGAGGGCTCCATCTATGCAGTACTCGGTTTGCACAGGGCAACCTTTTCTGCCATTTCCGCGAGAGAGTCGTGAGAGATTTACCTAGTTTAGCTCTCAAGTATGTTTCTCACGATATACAGGCAGGCCAAGATGGCTGCCTCTTGCAAGGTCATTAATTTAAATGTCACTAGATCTGTTAATGCTTGTTTTACTCTTGAAAGTATTACCACACACTGTGATCTGGCCTCGATAATAAATGACCGAATATCTTAAAACTATTTTAACAAAAATATAGGTAGAAATACTAAACTTAACTTGGTAAGTATTGAAGGTTCGATAGTTTCAATATAAAAATAGGTACCAAATATTACTAAAGAATTCGTTTTTCGTTGTACTGTTATCGTTTATGTTTGCATAAATTTGAAGCGTATGTTACTGTAACTATCAAATGGCTTCCGTTCTGAGCCAATCAGAATGCAGGAAAATCAGTGTACATCCTGAAGTACATCGGAAGTGAAAATGGCGGCCAGTTTAGYCATGTGATTAATGACCCGAAATGATGGGCAGGGCTTTGTCCAGAGCAACCTCTGATCCATTCCCAAGGAGGAATCTAATTTTGGAAAAGATCCGGAAATATGTACCACGAATGATATACGWCTTTATATTTTCAATAAAGATGGGTAGGGCCCTCGGTGGAGCTATACATGACCCTACAATAGGAGGAGTCCTAATTTTGTTAGAGATCCGGAAATGTATTCTTCTATGAACACTGTACTTAAAATATACAAAGGAGGGGCTTTGAGCACTTTTATCTTTACAGAATTGCCGGAAATATAATAGGATATATGACCAAATGCTTCGATTTCGATAAGCAAAGTGTTTACATAAATAATTCATGTTTCTGTTATGTTAGCTGTGAGTTCAGTTTTTGTTTGGTTTTTCGTATTCTTAAATTCCTGATTACCTTATCGTTTTTATTGTTTCATTTCGTTTGCTTTGTGTTGGATTTTATGTTGAGAAAGATAAACAGCTTAAAATTWAAAAAAAGCTCGACTTTCGAGCGCGCGTCGCTCCCAATTAAATTGATCAGGAGAAATACAGTAACAATAAAAACGCAAAACTAAAGTAGAGCGGACGCTTTTTCACGTGCTAACAAAGCAAACGTTCATAGTAAATAATTGTTCACGACTTCCTCTCTTACAAAACTTCACTTATACTACAACCAATACATTGCGGTAAGTTTTGTTCTATGTCAACATAAAACACAAACAATAAGCACACGGCGACTGTTCGTCTTCCATGGCAGCGCCAATATCGCAAAAAAAGTCTGTCTAAACACTTGAATGTAGGAATTACACCACACCTAATTTATCATAAAGAGCTTTCTGTGTTTCTATTGATAAACTACATGGTTTTGAACAGCCCTGTTATTTAGTTTTATCCGCCGTTTATCGGCTGTTTAATTTTCTTAGAATCAGCTTGTAGCGTGTTTTTTTGCTGCCGGTCGTTGTAGTTGCATGTGGCTGGCTGGTAACATCTTGACATTATCATTTCCACCGGTTTTTGTCACATGTAAGAAAAATAAAAACCTACGCTGGAACACGGCTAAACTGGACTGATGCTTCATCATGCAAGTCTTTGCTATTATAAACTTCGTAATTCTTTTAGCGGTGAACAATGTTCAAACGATGTTCCCATGATGTCGATCCTATCTAGCGGAGTGACTCTTTTCAAAAGCTTTATAAAACGTTGAGAAGCTCATATTTTGCGATGTTAACTTTAGCTCATTTTTACCACACTTTGTGTAATGACGGATAYTGATTTCAGACCTCTCAGTTTAGAGCTGCCAAACCAAGGGACGCTGTCTTCTTTTGTGTCGTCTTTTTGTCTTCATTATTTAGTCTTCAGGTGAGTCCAGTTTACAATACCCCCAGTACGGCGTGGTTGTTGAACTTCTTCAAACATCACTGTTTATTTAGAAGCTGAATTGAGTGAGATAAATCTCAATTTTATCAATAGTTTTTAATTTAACTTTCCTAAAAGTTAGCAATCTTGTTGTTGCTACGTTTAACTTTCCAGCTAGAAAATTGGGATTGCTATTTTCCCATGCTATGCAGACTTTACCCAAGTTGCAAACATTTGGRGTGAACGCAGGGAGACACTGCTCTCGCTTGTTGATGGTGTCTCACGACCAAATGATTTCCGTACTCGTTCCTTCATTCGTGCTCTTCGCTTTWAGTTGTCGTGAATGTTTTTTCCTGGCTTCTGCTGTTACAGCTAGCTATACCCAGCTTTTCTTTTTCTTTCTCCTGCCCCGTCTATATTTTAATTCTTTCTTAGTTTTTTTCGATCCATCTCTTCCTCTTTATTCCTATAAAAGAAGGACCGCTGCAAAACAGTACTCGATTTGGCCATGAGAGAACCAGTCAGATTCCATTCTATTGTAGTCGTTTTCTTTTTCTGGGCATCTATACAGGCCTAAGGCATAGGTATAAGAGCCATTCAGTGATGTGTTCATGATGGTTGTGGGAGTGGTATCTGTTGCTCATTCACTACCTTCAGCCTGTTTGTTGACGCCTTGGTGTCKTAAGAGGCGACAAAACCACGGCAGCGAAACTTTGACACGATCATGATTCATAAATTAAGTACCTTATAAAAGATTTCGCGTGTTGCGATCGATTAGTAGTGGAGCAAGCAGGCCGTTCACGAGTGAAACGAAAAGGTTCGTAGATTTTTAATCTTGATTACTTGTCTAAWTCTATTCTCCCATCGTGTTTTTGCTCTTTTCTTTCTACTTTTGTTTGCTAGTCTTTTAGTCAAGCAAGGATTGAATGATTTTGACAGAAGTTTGCCGGACTCATGACCGATCTCGTCTGAAAAGATCCTATTAAGCTGCGTACTGTTTCTATCACTGCATGGTGAGTGTTAAATACTGTTTATTGGCTGAAAATTGAACGTTAATTCATATTGAGCAAAAGATGTAAACAAGGTCTTTTGATATTTTTATGTCATTTAATTATGGTTCTCTAAAGAGATTTCACGATCTTCGTAAGCTCATCATATCAGTCACTGTGGCAAAAGTGGCGTCAGTAGCCTCTTCCAACTTTCCCAAAACGTTTACCGGAAAAAATGAATATTTTTTTATTAAAAACCAAAGAATTGAATTATGCTTTAACAACTTTCTCATTTCTGTGTCCTGGAGTGCGACCATCAGGGTACTTATTGTAATACAGTGTAACCAGGGGATTGTGAGTAGGAGGGGTATTGTATACGTAATCTCCCCCGCCCACAAGCTCCAACCCTCTCGGCCTTGATCTAGAACTATTATCTTTACTTCTTAAAAACAAAGATCTACCTGGAATCGCCGTGACAATATTCTAACCTCTTATTTCAAAAACAATTTAGCTTCTTTGTAGAACAGAAATGCTACTGTCAATCATGTTGACATAGAGGTAGTTGCCATAGCAACCAGGAGTAAACAAGTGGAGTACTGTTGCTTTATTAGTAAGCGACGTGTGGTGTTTAAAGCTAGCATCGATAACAACGATAAGCTCGTTTGTCTTACTAAAGTATATTCTCGAGTCAGAGGAAGTGCTTGTGTCAAAACATTTGTACAGCTCATTAGCCTCTAGACTGATGTACACTATGTAAGCCGGAGTTCAGTCAGTTTTTGGCGCGGAAAATCTATCTTTCTTGCAGCTCAAAAGCTACAAGTTCCTTCTAACATTCCTTAATAACGAGAAAATTGGCTAGCTTACATCCTTCTTTCTTAATTTACAAGCTCTTTTTTACTCCGAGAATAAAAACGAAGGTCAAGGCTGCATCCATCGATCTTTGTGTCGAAGTGTCAGGCTTTCTGCTATTGTTGGACAACGCGTAGATTTCATATACCTCACAGACTATACATTCAGAACCAATTGAGCCATTGCAAATTATGGTAGTATGATAATTGTTGATATTATTGAATGAAAAGTACTATCCCTTAATCCTCGTCAACGATTGGAATGCGATTGTTCTTGAATTGGTTCGAAAATATGTCAATCAAATTGTCAGGCGTCACTAAACGCTTGACTGCTTCACAGATCGATCACGTGTGACCACTCACCGACCGAAAATTTCTAACCCAAACTATCTCAAGTAACACCAAACGACAAAGGTTTTCTGAACTTTTTRATAACGTAGAGTTGATTTCACAGGTTTGGCTATTCAGTATTGGGATTGGATTATCAAGAGGTTGACATGGAGACCGTTTAGGATGTGAAAATGGTGCATTTAATGTACATGGTTGTGAGAATAACAAACTTGACTTGAGATAGAAATCTACTATACAAGAAACGTACAACACGAAACAAACATGGGGCTCGCCTTGCAACTCGTGGCCGTTGTACTAATCGCTTACATCGCACAGACAAATTCGATTAGAAAAGGTACGCAATATTTCTTTTTATRTTTACACAGAAGAGTAATATTTAGAGCAGAATGACTTCCGCTTTTCGCACTCAAACTTCCTAAAAAGCTGGCTAATRTAGCCGCGGCTTTTTGTCAGTTTGTGCTACCAGATTGGATCGATTTTGGATTTTGATCGTCATTTAACAATAAAGTTTTGAAGCTAACTTATAATTCTTGACTAGTATTCAATTTAGAAGTTATTCGCCCTGAGAATAAATGTTGAAGTAGTTAGAATCAACTAGATAAAGTTATAAAGCAAAATACTGTACTATGGCTCCGCAAAGCGCGTACTGCTATCATTCTAGACCAGATTAGCAGAAAGAGTCGCTTGTTTTACATGCGTTTGCTCTACTTTATAATATCTAGTTTTGCCAATCAATTGTAAAGTAGTTTGAATACGAATTCTTCTATATAGAAGCAAGTCTTTGATTTTCTGCTGTTAGCAAATGAGCATGATGTGTGTACAATTGTGATTAATATTCAAACACTTCGTCTTTTGGCTGTTGTTGTTATAATTGCAAACCACAGCTAATGACCAATAATGGGYTGCTTTTTAAGCTCATGGATTTGCTATTTGGCTTTTCATATGGATTTTTAGCTGTCTTCAGTCAACAAAGTATTTGAAATTTAAACCGGGTTAAAAATCACTCGAAGCTTTCCTTGCGTTAGGTCGCAAGCATATGTTAACTAAATTTCAATTTTCGTCGCGAGTTAACTAACTTCGAGTGGACTTCTTCTTTAACTTCGACCACTGGAATTCTTTTAATTCGCTCTGAAAGATATTTGGGTTCGGATACGATAAACTGAGAGAGAATTCGGATACGATAAACTGAGAGAGAATTACGAAACTCTAGAAGATTAAACTTTGGCAGTTTCTAAGTTTTGAATTGAACCTTATTGCGTGAGATTTTTTGTTTTCTTGCCGAACATCCATCAAGCATAGCTTATGCATATGATTATAAATCRAAATTGTTTACAATTTAAGCGATATTTTGACTTTAGGTTCAAAATATCAGATGTATTTTATAGTTTGAGTCTGCTTATTTTTGGCTTGGCAGACGTCACCCGATCTTACAGTTTTCTCTGCGTGATATTAGATTTCTAGAACCGGAGTTTGCGCTCATGACGAAAACATCATCTCTCATGTCACACACGAGAAAATACGGTTTATGAAAATAAATAGACGATAAAAGTATGAGCCTTAAGTGCAGAAATAGCTCGTAGTTTACCTTAAAATGTATGACAACCTCTTAGAAAGTTCATACATTCTAAGGCTCTGATTTCACCGGAAGGGATCCCGAAGTGTTCCCGTAATCCAACAAAAAGGCACGAAGCAAAWATGTGACCTTGTGTCTTTTCGCCCTCTTTTTTCAACAAAATATCATCTGTCCTATCTACAAACAACACAAAACCAGAGAATAGTAATGATTCATTATTCATTTTTGATAAAGAAGTTGAAATATGGCCTCTAGATTGTTATTATGACATCATTAGGAGTGACTCTTTAGTGCACGTGATTTAGGTCTAGCAATGCATGAACCATAGCAAAGCTTATAATAGGCGTTTGTGTTTATATATTCAATTTAGGGCTGTATATTGGTGTGTCGAAATACCGCAAGAATCCTATGTACTATACCAATTAAAAAAAGAGGATTTAACTAAATTAATCCTTAAACTAGAGTTTGGTTATAAATATAGGTTTCTTTTAATGAAATCATAGTAAATAAGTAACTATGATGAAATGTTGAATTGTATCAACTGCATCTTTTGTCCACTTTTACAAAAATTAATATAGATAGATTCCTTTGAAGCCTTACTTTCCTCTTATTTCTTCTTTAATTATTGGTTATTTTACGTACATACGAAGTACATGTTTTTTATTACGTCTATCTGTCTTTTTGGCACAACGTTTCTGATCTTTTATCCTGCCCTCATGCATCTAGATCTTTGCTTTTCTGCTATCTCTTATTTTCAACATTTTAAGAATTCAAAGAACAATTTGCTATGTTAGATATAAACCAGAAATTAAATAAAGATAATAATATAAGAATGTAATAGCGAGAATGTGTGAAAAGATCGATTTGAACAGATTGATAATCCAGTATGCTATAAATACTTCAGCTAATAGTTATATCCAAATTTCAATTAACTTGCCAAATTGTTAGGATTGAAATATAAAACATAAATTTATTAATAAATTAACAAAGATGATAGTATGTGGACCGCGTGGCACTAATGAAATAGTAGAAGATAATATAGGTAAGTTGTAGTGCTTGGGAACGAGGTTATTCCGGGCGAAAGCCCTTGGAATTAAATTCGGAAAAATTAATTTCCGACCTCGCTGGGAATCGAACCCACGACCTTCGGAATTGTACTACCGATGCTCTACCAGCTGAGCTAGAGGTCAGACTGAGAGCAGGCCGGGGTGAAATAGATGTTAGGTTGCGGTAATTATGATGCAAAGATGAGAGCTTTCGCCCGGAATAACCTCGTTCCCAAGCACTACAACTTACCTATATTATCTTCTAATAAATTAACAGTTTAGAGGTACATATTAGATTATTCTTTGTAAGGAAATAAGGTACCTAATGTAAAATCATATTAAGCCAACACCATTTGGGTGCAACATTTTGATAAAAAGTCCAAGAGAATAAATGCAAATGATTCATCACTCAAGAAATATTGTATTTGAAAACCCCTTATAAAAACAAAGTTTCATTTAATTAAAAACTACATATGGCATTAGTTAATAAGAGATGTAAAACACTTAAGACACTGCAGACACCTGCAGAGATCATGCGAAGCTTTTATAAAGCGAAAAAAAAAAAAATTTCATGAGGTCCTTTTGATATCCAGGCTATCAATGAGCATCTCTAACTCTCGCGGGCTGGCACCTGAATTCAATTCAGCTTTTACTTWCATTTATAGTCAATTTTACTCATTCGAAACGGATGTTTAAGAAATTGTTTAATATAGTACGATGTTGCTTTTCATTATTTGGTTTGTAAGTACTCTGTAAAACAAAATGGAAATGTGTTAGGGAATTTTATCGAACAAATATCGCCACCAGTAAAGAAAAGTTTTTCGGACGCTCTTTTTGTCACCCTTTTGAATACCACTAGAAGCCACAGGCAAACGAGAGAGATGGCTTTTGATAACCCATCCTCTTTAGTTACCGATCGTTCTTATCAGACTAAATATTTTGGCAATTATTCGCGCTGCACCGTTGGCACGTGGACAAATGAAGATGCTTTTCAAAAGTTCGACCTTTCTTTGTTCGAGAAGAAATTTATAGTAAAAATAAAAGATTATTTATATTTTGTAAGACTGTTTCGCTATAGTTTCAAGAATGTTTTAYTTCATGTTAAGTAAAGATGATATTTTTTTAGTTCTGCTCAACATAGCAAAGAGGGATGCGCATTGCAAGAAAAACCATTAAAACACTTTTCTCATTCAATTTTGCCAATCCTTAAATTAATCATCTAAAGATTCTAATTTTTTTATATGATTATTTATCGTACCTATCATACTTTTAATCTTTTCACTGATAAACCACGTTTGCATAGATGAAAAAGTTAGTTCATAGAGCCCTTAGCTCATAAATTCCGAGTCAACATTTACCCAATAGTAATAGYGGGTTGTTATTCGCTCATGAAGTGGTTTTCTGCGGTCACGTATCGTTTTACTCTCTTGTCAATCGTCGTTCAACTTGACTTCGAGCTACATATTTCATATTTTTTCATAGACCAAATTTTTATCTCAGAATTCTGAGCATCCTAAAGAGCTATGATTGGAATTAAGCTTTGATGTACCTCTAAAACGGAGAACACAAGTCGCGGAAACTAAAAACTAAAATAATAATCCTTAGAACTTTGGCGCTGTTTTGCCTTTTCCGACAGACAATAAGCTTGCTTTAAAAACCTTTTTTTAACACTAAGTCYAATATTTCCAGGCATTAAACAATCGCAGATTGTGTTTCAACATTTGGATTCGTTTTTTTTTTTTTTAATATCGTTTTAGCCGAAGTCCATTAAAGAACAATTAGAATCTAGACCGCATTGTTAGACAATCTGATAATGATTCCAATCTGTTAATCTTTTCTGAGTGCCGTAGTATTTTAGACGACTAAAAGTCCTAAGTATATGAACATTTGAGAAGTTTTTATCTGCCTTTACTTCCAAATTCCATTAATTTTCTGCTTTCCTCCTTCAAATAATCCTTGGAGAAMGGTAATTGCTTCGTTCGGCGCCGATTTTATGGAGATGTGTTGTAATTGGGATTGTGGTTTCCGACCTATGCGACCCCACATGAACCACTTTTTTCCCGGAAGGATCTTTTATACCAGTTTAAGATCAAAGACCCTGGTATATATATCTATCTATCTATCTATCTATATATATATATATATATATATATATATATATATATGCATTCCTATTATGATAACAGGGTTATAAAAGAACCTGGAAATGCGATAAAACTTGGTTAACCGAAATTTAATCTCTTTTTTTTTTTTTTTTCGCTGTTTGCCGCGTTCGTATGAACCCCAGAAAAGTTAATTATAGCTCGCTCAAGCAAGAAAAAAAAAAGTAAATAAATAAGAACTACTGTTTCCTCGATATCATTGAAGTACAACAGATAAAATAAAGTCTGTATTACGCTCTTAAAATAGCTTATTAGATAACACTGCAACGAAATGATTTTTTCCGACCCAAATATACCAACATCAAAAAACCAAAAACAGATTGAAGCAAAATTTCTCTGGCATTTCGAGTTATTTTTTACCGGCATTTCTCCATAAAATATTAGAGTATAAACCATGCTGCGTTAGATCGGGGAGTATAAAGGAGAATAATAATAAAAGTATTTGTTTCTTTTTAGCACCAACTGTGAGCCTTACGCCGAAAAATGTCAGGGGAGTGGAGAAGGGAATGGTGTACATGTTATGTAACACCACAGGGATTCCAAGACCGAATATCACGTTATTCAAGGAYGAGGTCAAAGTTACGAACTCTAGGATATATAAGTTCAAGATCCTGCATGGATGGTTTATAAGGATTGGGCCTTTGAAGCAGAGACACCAGGGAACGTATAGGTGTGAGGCTGCCAATGGTGTGGGACCTGTTGTGTCGGATTCGTCGGCGATACTACRCGTATATCAAGGTATAAATACTCATTCCACCTACCCATCCAACCACCTACACGTCCTACCTTCCTAACTATCTACATACTTTCACACAAACTGAACTCCCAACCTACCGATATACTTACAGACCTACCTGCCTGCCTGCCTGCCTACCTACCTACATATGAAACTATCTACCAAAATCCTTCCATTCCTCCCATTAGCTGTCTCTACCCATCAAACGTTTCCTAAGACTGAAGTTTCCTAACACAAACTTTGCTATTAATAATATTTTGTATTATCGTCCACCAACAGCGGG
The DNA here is from genome assembly GCF_009602425.1 of Actinia tenebrosa. The sequence goes on along the minus strand of NW_022258881.1, from coordinate 83,236 downwards.
AACAACACCTAGTGGATTCCCTCAAATAGGAAGGYCCCCAAGGAGCCAGTTCAAGAGGAGTGGTAATAAAGTTATTTTCCAGTGCACAGTGACCGGAACGCCGAAGCCATCCATCATGTGGYTACAGAACAAAGTCCCGCTAGATCTGTCCAACCAGAGGTATTCAGTCAGCGCAAGTGGAGACTTGACCATTGTAAACCTGGAAAAGACAGATAAAGGGTCTTACGCATGCGTAGCTGAGAACAGCGAAGGAATGGTCATCTCGAGAGAGGCTAGACTCTTTGTACGAGGTGAGGATTAGGTAGGGAGGTGCTATGTGTTCAGGGTCTGGAAGTGTGTGTGTGTGAGGGGGGCGGGGGGCGGGGTCCGGAACTCGAACCCAATTACGCGCTATTTTTCTCCGAAATTCCGCATCCCTCGAAAAATCAAAAATCAGGGGGAAACAGAAAAACAAAATAAATAAATAAATAAAAATCAGAAAGCTAAAATTCCACATCCCGGACATTAAATTTGGCAATTCCCGAGCCACGRCCGATACCAATATCCCGAATTATGTAAAAATATCTAGTTTCCCGGATCCCGCGCTGGCTATAYTTAATCCGTTTCCAGGCTCCCCCGAATACCCTTCCAGACCCTATATGTGTTAGGGAAGCTGGAACGATGGGTGTCATTCCAGATTACGTAGCTTAGATYCCAAATTTTTCATCTTGGTTTTTAAATTTCGAATCTTGCATTCCGGATTTCGTATCATTGATTCCAGTTTTTGCATGTTTCATTCTGGATTTCGTACCGTGGATTCTAGATTTCGTATTTTGAATTATAAATTTCGAATCTCGGTTTCTTGATTTCGCATCCTTGATTTCGGATTTCGCGTCTTGCATTCCGGATTTCGCATCTTGAATTACAAATTTTGCACCCTTGATTCCAAATTCCACATCTTGAATTCCAAGTTCCGCATTCCGGATTTCTAGTTCTAGATTCAAATGATCTATCATTTATTTTCAGAGGTCCGAAGAGCCCCACAATTCGTTGTTCGTCCTCTGGACCAAACAGTCAATCCTGACAGCGATGTCTACCTCAACTGTTCAGCCACTGGCCTTCCTAAACCTGCCATAGTCTGGGAAGTAGATGGTAGGAGAATATCTGGAGGAGCCGATGGATACTTGGTTATAAGCCGAATACAGAGATCTGGGAATTATACCTGTATTGCTGATAACTTTATGGGAAGAGTCAGCGCTTATGCATTTGTCAAAGTCAAACGTAAGTATTCAGTGCAATGGTTAGCAGTAGTAGTATAGTAGCAGTAGTAGTATAGTAGCAGTAGTAGTACAGTAGCAGTAGTAGTATAGTAGCAGTAGTAGTA
>NW_022258881.1:61701-75005 GCF_009602425.1 Actinia tenebrosa | reverse complement strand
AAAAATCCCTTTACTTCCTTTTCCTACCTTTTTCATCGAGTATTTTGAATCTAATCCTCCAAATCTTGGTTACTCGTTTTTAGTGCCAGGACCATGTCAGGAATTCAAACTTCGCCAGCTTGATAGTGATTCGATAGTGATCCAGTGGCTGCCTCCAGCAATCGACGCAGGGATTATCACGTATAAGGTAAGGCTGAGGTACTAAGGGTGRGGTAACGCTGGTGCACTCGATTCTCACCTCTTGGGTCTCGGCCGGTTCAATTCACCTTTTGGGCGCTAGCCGTCACGGTCACCAAAAAGTTCGGACATTGTTCTCGAATTTCCGTACAAATGTACTGACTCTAAATGAAATATTTAATTGGTTAATGTTTAGTTAGTTCTCTAAATACAAGTAAATGATCATTTTTCTAGCTTGATTGAAGCTTTTCTTACTGCTGTTAAGATAGCTATCTAAAGAAATCTACCTAAATTTTCTCTTTAAAGTCAGTGAATTTGTATGGAAATCCTAGAACAATGTCCGAACTTTTTGGTGACCGTAACACAAACTATTTATAACCTGTGACAGCTAGCACCGAAAAGGTGAATTCCTGGACTCGGCATCACGTATGTGAACAGAGGTTGTTTGATCTCTCGTGAATCGAGATTTTTGCTTCCGCTACTCTGTTTTTCCTCCTTCTGCAAAATCCATATGAAAACGCCCGTTTATTGGATCTGTTAGGTAGCCGTGAGCTGACTTTGATCATCCCAGAGATCAAATAAAGCAAGGAGCTCGGCTTTTTTGTTTGTGACTGCATGTGATTTTATTTTTCTTCACTAACATCGTGTGATTTCTGTTTCAAAGATATCCTATTCTGGTTCCAAATTATACAAAGAGCGCGATTCCACCGTCCCCGTGACGGACGCAAAAGACCTCAGCATCCCTGCCGTCAGCAACAAGAAGCAGTCTTACAAGATAGAGAACCTCATTCCTCACATGGAATACAAGTTACGCATATCAGCTATCAATGCGATGGGTGAAGGTCGTAAAGTAGAGCTCGACTGCAAGACTAAGAGAGACAAACCATCGCGTTTAAAGGAGCCTGAAGTGATTGAGAATGAGGTCAATGAGGGTTACATCCCTGTGAGGCTGAGTAAAGCATCAGAAAGAAATGGTCCAATCAGGTACGATCACGTGATCTATTATTCACGTGATGCGAGATATAGGGCAAAATAGCGTGATCAGTCAAATTATGATCACGTGATTGGTTAGCTATTTGATATTGCATGATCACGTGATCAGCAAGGAATTTTATATTAGGGATATTGCATGATCATGTAATCAAAGACGTGTTTGATTTTGGTGTTATACCATAATTACGTGATCAGCCAGGTATTTTACATCAGGGATATTGCATGATCATGTGATCAGCAAGGTGTTTTATATTAGGGATATCGCGCAATTAACTAGTCCTACAACATCAAATAACTAAGGCCTAGGGCAAACGTCGAACTTCCCATCAAAGAATGCCGCCTCATTATCACCTGATATCCATTGTTTTCAATGAGTTCGGTGCATGGAAAGTTCGACGTTTGCYCTAGGCCTAAATATCATTCATCTTCCTCGAAATGTATAAAGATTTATTTATTTCTACTTTATATTTTCCCCCTCCTCAGTTATTACCTAATAGTAGTCGTACCCCTCGGAGAGGACACAATTCTCCCTAAAGACGACCCTGACAGTTACTTCAAGCGCGTCAAGAGAAGCAGAAGATCTGACAAACCAAAGCCCGCGCCGTACATTGCAGCCAAGTTCATGGCCAATCAGCTTCCAGATCGTTTTCACGTGGGAGAGGAGAGTAACAGTAACCAGTTTGGTTACATCAATAAACGTCTAACGAAGGGGATGTACTACACAATCTTTAGTCGTGCTTATGTTGAAAAGGAAAACAAGGTTAGTTCAACGACAACCCTACGGTATTTAAGGTCCATTATAACGTAGCTATATAACGTGCGCACTCATTAGTTGCTCAATGTGGGACATTATACAACCATAAATCGACGAATCGCACGCTAATTTGATCATGAAGCGCAAGGCTGCTTGGCCTCGTGGAAACAGTTGCGCTTTTTTGGCATTTAGTGTTTTTTTCTAACCAATTCAAACTYGTTACAGCTGTGCTCTGGGGTCATATAGCGGCTGCCAGAGGTGCCTTCACATGCTTCCAGTTCAACTTCGTTGAGCTGCGCCATTGCTGTACTTGCGGTGGTGATGAGCGATAAACAGATTTTTTCTTTCTTTCTCTAACATTCTTACTGCGGGTATAGATATTCTACGAGTTCGATAGTCACAAACTGTACGCTGAAATTTGTTCTTTCGCTGCCGTCAATCAAAAATAATCAGTTAGTACCATTTATGTATTTGACTGCCGGCAGTGTAAAACCAATTCGTAACAAGCCGTTGAAATGTCTGAGTTCGCAGAATTTCAAAAACCGCAGTAACGACCGCACGCTAACGTTGACTATATTTTGCCTGTTTTCCAGGAATTGGTTTACAAGTCCAGTCCTTTCACCAAACCCGTTTCCGCARGTAGGTAACAGTGACTCAAGTAAAAACCGGTTTTTGCTCGTAGAACATCAGTTTCTATACTTGTTTAAGCATATTTAAGMCCAAACAGGAGCGCAAACAACATACGCAGTCACCGAGCAGCTATAGAATTTTGTAGGGTAGCATATTCACGAGGGTGAAAGATGCTCCTTACCAACCTGAGGCGCTGTACCGTGCCGTTACCATAACAGTTCACTCCTCAAGACTTTTGACGAGCAGTATTCTTGCGCGCAGGGCAGATTTGTTTGTACCGTGACCGTGGCCGCAAATATTCTTCGTTTTCTGCGGTGATTTTCATCGAATATTTTCCATATTATTTTAGTGTCACCGTCCTTCCAAAGTCAAACAACAGCAAAGAAAGGAACGACCATCAGCCTGATAATCATCCTCGTCGTCGTGTTGGTCGTTATTATTGCAGCTGTTGCTCTGGTAGTAGCTTGTCTYGTTAAAAGGTAAGTTTCTTTGCATAGACTTTATTGTTATTACTAGGRGATATTTGTATTAATGGACGCAAGGGCGTGGCTTGCTATTTTTGACGGAGACGTGGTTTAGAATTTAAAGTTCATTGCAGAAATTTTTTGTTTCTGTTTTGCGCTTTTCTTGAAAAAAGAAAAGAACAAGAAGAAAGAAAGAAAGGAGTTATAGATGGATGAGATACGATAAGATCCTTTGTGTTTTATTCAGGCGTAGAAGACGTAAAGATAAGAAATRCAAAGATGAAGAGAAGTCAGAACCAAGTGACCCTGTTGAACTAAGAAGATTGAACTTTCAAACACCAGGTTGACATAAACAATCCTTATTGTTATTCAGCATACATCTTACCCTAAGAAATCTTTGTAGAATCCTGCACTAAACTTAAAATTTATTTACATCCTACAGCACCTCGGAATGCAGTTCAATAGACCTCATCGGCTCTGACGTAATGTTRTCCCATTTCAGACCACGTGTCATTCCCTTGAGTATCATTTCTTTGTTTAAGGTTTGCGCTCGGTTGCACATGARRAGACACATGAATATGGATACAGCTCAAACAAAGAATATTATTCTCAAGGGAATGACACGTGGTCTGAAATGGGACAATATTACGCTCGAGCCGAGGAGGTCTATTTGGGGGACGTAACAATAGGTTTCCAATTCTCAGGAGATTGAAATTCTTTTGTTTTGTCTTTCAAGTTCAGATCTTTTGACTTCACATGCAAGGGGCCAATTCTCTGTTTACTTTTAAATATTATTGACGCTCGGAATGCATCTCTCTTATTGCGCATGCTCGACGAAATATCTGGGCAGTTCTTGGAGCATGCGCACTAGAAATGACAGGGCACTGGGGTCGAGAGTGACAGCAACCAAAATGTCCCGCGCGAACAGAGTGCGCATTATTTTTAACTATGTTCCATTGTGATGTTTGTTTTAAACAGCCATGATAGACCATCCACCAATCCCAGTTGGTGAACTTGCTAGACATATTTCCTACTTGAAGGCAGAGAACAACAGCAAATTTTCGCACGAATATGAGGTAATGACGTCACTAGAAAACTATTTGAATGCTGCAAATGTTCTGTGAATTCTAACGCTGGTATGTGTTTTGTTGGTTTAGTCTATCGAACCTGGACAAACTTTTACATCAGAAGCATCGACAGCTGAGTTCAATAGAACTAAAAACCGCTACCCTAACATCTTGGCATGTAAGTCATTATATTAKATTTTCTAACCTTCTTCGTCTTTTCTTCCTTTCTCTCTTCCTTCCTTCTTCTTTTTTCCCTGTTGTCTTCAAACGTCCTTTTTTTTCCAAACGTCCTTTTTTCACGAGCACTTAATAGCCAGTGGCTAACAAACCCGTGGCCCTCATTCCGTGATTGAATTGGAATTTAGGAGTTGATTTTTGCGGAGGGAGGAAAACCGGAGAACCCGGAAAACCCTCGAAGCAYAGGAGAGAACCAACAAACAACTCTACTCATATACAACAAACTCGAACTCGGGTCGCATTGATGAGAGGCGAGCACTCACGCCGCTACGCCACCCGTGCTTCCCTTCCCTTTCTTCCTTCCATCCTCTCTCTTTCTTCTTATTTCATTCCATTCATGATCTATCGTTTCTATTTCAGATGAACATACGCGTGTTCATCTGTCGAGCCCTGACAGCTTTCAAGACTCGGATTACATCAATGCAAACTATTGTGACGTAAGTACACCAGCAAGTCTTTGCGACCCTATACAAAACCCTCTTAACTTTAAACCTGATTTTTATCTATTGGTTTCAAAGGGTTATCGCAAGGAAAATGCTTACATCGCTACACAAGGTAACGCAACACATTCATTTTACAGACTAATTCAGTTAACATTTTTTTAAATCAAAGAAAACGAGTGAGTAAACTAGTTATAGCTGCGTCAATGTATGGACAATAATTGATTAGCTGAAGTTTCAGGCGTTATTTTTTGCACGACCTTAACTTGCCTGATACATTAGTTTTTTTGTTTTTTTGTTGTTTTTTGTTTTTGTTTTGTTTTGTTTTGTTTTGTTTTTTTTTTTTTTTTTTTTTTTTTTTTTTTTTGTTGTTGTTTTTTTTGTTGTTGTTGTTGTTGCAATTTTCTAATAGATATTTTCTGCAAGGGATAGCTTTTAATATATATTGTATATAACTAATGGATATATTGGTTTTCTGTTGCAGGGCCCCTACCAAACACGGCCACGGACTTCTGGAGGATGATTTGGCAGCAGAGAACCTTCACCATAGTCATGTTAACACGAGAAGAGGAGAGAGGAAGGGTAAGTGGAATTTGCAAGTTAAAAGAGGTTTATATTTTTACCTCAAAATGTTGGCAGTCTGTACTGAATGTAATCGTAATAGATATAAGATAACACGTATTTATTTGTCCATGGTAGCTCCTTCAGTTACTGGATTTAACTGTTATCAATGGGAGCCCTTATACAAATATAATTTAAATGATACTAATATACAATACCAATACTAAAATTTTAAAATGAATCAAAATATTGTTTCAGGTCAAATGTGAGCAATATTGGCCGAATGAAGGCACAAGCACTTATGATGAAATTGAAGTATCCCTTGTAGACTGGGTTGAGCTGGCCAACTATACCATCACTACTTTACAGATATCCATGGTATGTCCTTATATAACAATAACATGCCTCCGTATGGGTGGGGCCTGTGTTTCACGTCCTACCAGGTCCGAATCGTAGTGGAATTCGTATAGGTTAAATTCATGAATCTTTCTCTCAATCCATTACAGGAAGGCGTGTCTCAACCTCGTGAAGTCAAACACTTCCAGTTTACCGGTTGGCCAGACCATGGTGTACCACCCCACCCTACACCTTTCCTGGCCTTCTTGCGAAGAGTGAAGTTTTATAATCCACCAGATGCTGGTCCAATCGTTGTTCACTGCAGGTACAGTATGTWTAGGAAATCGCACGATCTCCAGTACAATTCGGAATTTATAGGTACGAGGGATATTGTGAAAGTTTTTGGAGTTTGAGAAGTTTCAAAACATCACGAGTATCTATAAATTTCAAATTGTACGAGAAGACTGTGCAATGTTTTTGTTTATAACACGCGCAACAAAATTGAGCAACTTAATTGGGACTCTACAGAGTACAATTKGGGATTTAATTGTACTCCTCTTGTCCAATCAGAGTCGAGTAATTTTGTTGAGTGTATTATAAATATATATACAATATATTATGGATACGATGTATTTGGCAGGTTAGTCCAGGGAGGTCTACTCTTGGTAGAAGGACGAAGATTTATAACGCATCYACTAAATTCGCTAATTTCTTGTTGGACTTTGTAAGCTTGCTTGAACAGGCTTCAAAAAATCCCTGCGCTTGAGAWTGGAGCATTTCTTATCTTGTGTCTGTGTATCATCTATGTATTTCACGAGCGTGGTTTCAAACGCCTAAAATTCAAACGCTTGTTTAACGTATCCTCTTCCTAAGCCAGCACACTGACCAATCACTTCGCGCCTATATTTTTTTCTGATTTTATTTATGTGTGTGTTTGATTCTAGTGCTGGTGTTGGTCGCACCGCYATCTTCATCGTCATCGACTCCATGTTGGAAAGAATAAAACACGAAAACACCGTCGATATCTATGGTCACGTGACAGTACTGAGGACACAGCGTAACTACATGGTTCAAACCATGGTAAATACCACTCTTRATAAGCTCATTTGATCATGCGCGGCAARGTTGCAATGACGTCAGAGATGCTGTTGTCCCCAGATTTTTGCAATTATTTTTTTTACTTTCAAGAAATAGGCTGTCATAGCAACAGTGTGCGTGTAGCTGTAATAACCCTCTTCCTTACGTTCTCGCCCCAGTGTTACTCACGTATGTATYGTCTGTTGCCATAGGAACAATACGTGTTTATCCATGATGCATTGCTGGAGGCAGTGTCAGCTGGTAACACGGAAGTACATGCCAGGAATCTGTTACAACACATAAAAAAATTAACAGAGCTTGGTAAAGGAGAGGTGACTGGATTAGAGGAAGAATTCAAGGTATGGAGAAAGAAAAATAAGAATATTGATTTTGGATGGACTTCCTGCTTCCTGTGTTTGGTCTATGCCAAAGGAAGCCCAAGGAGCTACCTGCGGAGGGGTCTAATAAAATATAACGCTTCCGGCTTGTTCTTAGGAAAAAATGTCTTTATATCTTCTTCAAAGAAGTAACATTATTAGTTTAAGGATCATCCATATTTTTAAAAGTCGTATTTATGTGGATGTTTTATGTTACAGAAACTTATCGATCCGACTCAAGCTCGTCGGCACAAGCACGGAGCAGCCACCTTGGCCATAAACAGACCTAAAAACCGAATGGCAAACATTTTACCATGTACGTTGAATCCTCATTACTCCTCACCAAGTTATTCGTAGAAATCCAATGAAGCACTACACTGTAAAGGCGCTGAAATACGAGACACRAAAACGTCCAACTTGTCGCGCAACATTGTTGCGGTGCAAGTTCGAAAACAATGTTGCTCGTTTTACATTCTATCTATCTAATTTTTCACGCAAAAAAATCTAATGTTGCAAGTTGGGACTATCACGGTGATATTCTGCACGCTGATTGGCTACAAGCTACATAATTCAAGATGGCGGCCGCTTCTGCATATAAAATGTTGCGTGACAAGTTGGACGAGTGATGAAAAACGAGCAACAAATCGCAAATTTGTTGCAGAAAGTTGATCTACGCTCTACGTTTCGCAGCAAGTTTTCCCAAGATTTAGACCTCATTCATGGATGTTGCGACTGTTGCCTCGTTTGTAATATGCTTGGTTTTGAAATGATCATTGCACGGCGCCGTATTTGTGGTTAYGAGAATAAAAATCTTTGTTTAACCACGCATAACCTCATCCTGAAGCGCTTGAATGCGAAGCCACGAGGCTATTTTTCCGGTCAACATTGCTGTTGCATGAGAAAGATCCACAATATGATGTCATTGTCTGTTTTAGATGAATCTACTCGTGTACATATTTCACCAGTTCGGGGAGTGGAAGGTTCAGATTACATTAATGCAAGCTTTATAGACGTGAGTATTAAGACTCTTAATATTTTCTTATTTCTTATTTCACTGCTCTCTACAGGAGTATCGATTATAGAGACTAGCACCCATATGACTTTTCGAATGTGGATGCAAAACAATTTTTATAAAGGCCTTGTCGACACGTGTGCTGTGGGGTGGCGTGGTGTGGTGTGGTGTGGTGTAGCCTCGGTACAAACCATACAAGGCTTGTCCTTACCCTTTCCCTGTTAGTCGTCTTTGTCATATTCAGATTCTATTGGATGGTTGATTTTTACAGGGMTATCGTCAAAGAGGAGCCTTTATCGCTACACAAGGTCCCTTGAAGGACACCGTGGACGACTTCTGGCGCATGCTGATGGAACAGAATTCYAATATTGTGGTCATGATGACCAAACTACACGAGGGGGAATGGGTAAGACCCTTACTATGACTCCACAGACAGACAGACAGAGTGAAGGAAGGGAGGGAAGGAGGGAGGGAGGGAGAAAAGGAGGGAAGGAGGGAGAAAGGGAGGGAGGGAGGGATGAATGAATGAATGAGAGAGAAGGGCAAGTGTACAGACAGACAGACAATCGACTAGGGGGGCAATGTTTAATCAAATTTCAAGAATTGCTTTATAATTGTTGTATGATCGTCATGTCTGTCCATAGGACAAATGTTACAAATACTGGCCTACAGAGCGATCAGCAAGACACCAATACTACATCGTGGATCCTGTCAGTGAACAGGAGTTTGGGCAGTTTGTCATGAGAGACTTTAAGGTCAAAGATGCAAGAGTAAGTAACCCACCCCAACCCCCACCCCCACGGTATACCATCTTACTACCATCCATAAGTATTATTTGTCAATTTGATAAGTTCGATTCATAAAGCGCAGTTAATAAAACTTCGGCTCTGTGACATGACCGTATCGTGTCCAAGGATTGGTTGAGTGATCTTATTTTGTTCATCCCCTCGAGGGAAGTACCTTAACGTACTATATCGTTTAAGATTGGAGGAACTGATTTARATTCTTGCCGTGTGCGATTCCCAGTTATACATTATCAGCTCTAATTAATCATAGAATCTAATAACGATCTAGATTCACTTCCCCCTCCTCTTCCTTTCTTCCCCCCCCCCCCCCTCCTCTCTCTCTCCTCCTCTGCCTCCCGCCCTGATTAGAGTCTAGAGACAACTGCCGCTTTGGTAATAGGTTGAAAGAGGTCTTTGTTAACAGATGTTTTTYCCCCGACAGAATGACACCGTTCGCAACATCAAACAATTTCATTTCACTGGTTGGCCTGAGACGGGTGTACCCAAGTCAGGCGAAGGAATTATCGATCTGATTGGTCAAGTACAAAGAGTATATGAACAGCAAGAAGAAGATGGACCAGTTACTGTACATTGCAGGTACGTACTCGATGGAGGGGAGGGGAGGGGGGGTTGACCAGCAGACGAGAGAACAGGGTAGAGCAGGGCAGGGCAGGGCAGAGGAGAGCAGGCCAGGCCAGGGCAGGGCAGGGCAGGGCAGGGCAGGGCGAAACGAAACGACAGTAATCCATGGATTTGTAACCTTAACGTTAATTACTCATTTAAACCATTTTATTTTCATATAGTGATGGCGTCGGACGAACAGGAGTGTTCTGTTCATTATTYATCGTACTCGAACGAATGCGATCAGAAGGTGTGGTCGATCTATTCCAAACGGTCAAACTTCTCCGAACACAACGGCCTGCTATGGTCCAATCACAGGCAAGTGAATATAGTATTCCTTTTAATATAATTATCCCTAAATGTAATAAAAAATGACGCATCTGAATTTCAAGATCGTGCTCCTTCAACCGTTTTCATGAAGGAAAAAATCCTCTATTTTACTGTATTTCTTTAACGTGACTTACTTGCCTCGTTTTCGTGGTCCTGACCTCGTCTTCCACGAATATAAATAGTGTATATAATGTAACAATAGATCTTCTTTAACCATGAGTAATTTTTTATTTGTGTAAATATACCTTTTTTTCATACTCGGTCATCATTTCATCTCCTTGAATAACTTTTATAGACTTTCAATACCCGTAACTCGGATTTTATTGTTTTCGATTCGTGATCTGATTGGTTGACAAACTCGAGTGTTCACGTAGAACGACAGTAACATTTTCTTTTGCGACAATAATTTTCGTCAAATAATGGCAATACTTATTTTCAACAGGAGCAATATCTTTTCTGCTACAAGACGGCACTCGAATACCTTGGGTCGTTCGACCACTACGCGACGTGACGAGAAAGATAAGAAAGAAGGGAATGAATGGTATTGGAATGAMTACTGAGCTACACGTAGTGGAGACCTTAAATTCGACGTACATCAAGTCTAGAATAACCGTAGTGTCAACAAGAACGTAGAATATAGTGTTTATAAAGCAAGGAATTCCACTTAGAGAAAAGATAATCTTCAATGGACTTCAAAAATTGGACAATATTTTTATAGAGAATTAGATATCTATTTTGGATGTCTGTTTTTATTCATGGAAAGATATTATCAATGAATATCTTTGAATATTAATGAATTGATGYTGTTAATGATATTACTTGTCAATGAATGGATATCATTAATGAAATCATTTTTATTGATGGATAAATATTAATGGGTATCAATTATAGAAAGATAATAGTGAATATGAATATCATGATGGTATCGTTAAGAGGTAAAATGGATCATGGATATTCATTAATGATTATTTGTCTATAGATATCATTAATAATTTTGATATCATTTTATGATCCTTTTTATAATAGCTAGATGCTAGTAGTGGCTATATTTTTATGCTATTGTTTTTATTTATGACTGTATATCATTAATCCATATTAGTAATCATTAGATGATATCAGTTTCACTAATAGATAGGTGATAGGATATCATTTCTGATAAATAAATGGATCAAGTGCAGTAAGATGATGCTAAGATACTCTTCAGTGACAAAGGTTTCCGAGTCGTGGAAGAACGCACTTTTCCTTACGTCACGCACTCATGCAATGACGTCATAGATCTCATTGCGTCATATCTGATGATACCATTGGTTAAAGGAAATTTTACATTTTATTGCATATTTTTAATGGATTTTTATTAATGCTTATTAATCTTCTGACTAATATCATTATCCAGATGTTAATTCATTAATGTAAAGATAAAGATGAMGAGGTTTGTAAACAAGAATTTTTACTGTAAAGTAATGAAACGCCGGATGTAACTGCGGCGTCTAAGGAGTTTTCTACATAAATATTTTTTACATCAAAATAAATCGTTAAATTGTTAAAAACGTCTTTGAGTTTTCTGTTAAATTCCTTCCTCCTTCCTTCACTCCTTCCCTCCTTTCTTTCTTTCTTTCTTCTTTCCTTCCTTCCTTCCTTACTTCCTTCCTTTCTTTTTAAGTTTATATTTTCTTCTCCCTTTTTTCTGTTTTTCTTCTTGTTTTTCTTTCTTTCATTCACATCCTTTTCGTACGCGTTGACTTGAACCAAGAACCCATGACAACGCATGCGCCATTATTGATTTACATACTACTTCAACTGCTTGATGTGAAGTTAGCTGGCGAGAGCGAAAGATAAAACTACATTCTAACCGAATTAACCCGCATCTGGCTGGAAAACAAGATTAAAGACAAGAARGTAGAAGAATTCAGGACTCCTTTGATGCAGCTTTAAAAAGGTAAGAAGGTTTTAGTGAATAGATACAAGAGATTTTTGTATCAGTATTCGACACTAAACTCGAAGTATCTGCAAGATAGAGTGGTTTTTATACACTTAAACTTGTTTAGTACTGARTTCTTTTGTTTTCTATTGYGTTTATCTGATTATGACAAACTAATTATTACACTTTGCTCCACGGGTTAATGAAAACCACTCTAGCCCAGCAGGGGTTTGAATAAGACGAATAAGAATGAAGTGAAAACATCCTTATAAATCAAGCAAACGCAAGCACTTTAAATATTCCAAATGCTTTAATCATCTTGGAAACTTTGCTCCAGATTTATGGTTCAAAATTAGATTCCAGAGGTTGCTTTATCTGATACAATCCACACAGACAAGGTTGTCATCTACTCTTTTAGCGGTCGCAGAGGCTCCTGTCGAATAAAAAGGCAATCAGTCGCGCATAAGAAATAAAGCTGCTAAATATCGTTMTAGACCTGTTTACAATGGCCTGTCGTAATGCTACAATTCCGGACCACGTGTCACAGTGCTTTTGAGTATTATTTACTTGTTTAGCGATAATGCTTATCGAAAATTTACATATTAATAGGAGAAACACGTGATGGAGGTGATGATGGTGATGGTAATGATAGCGATGATGATGGTGGTGATGATGGTGGTGATGATGGTGGTGATGGTGATGGTGATGGTGATGGTAATGATAGCGATGATGATGGTGGTGATGATGGTGGTGATGATGGTGGTGATGGTGATGGTGATGGTGGTGGTGAAGGTGTTTAGTATGGACGACGACGATAAAAACAAAAAGAACATGAGGATGATCGAACGGTTATCGAATGAGTGGGAAACAAAAAGGCCGTACTCTAACCCTCAAAGACAATGTAGTGCGATTTCAATATTACARCATGTCGTACCGTGTACGTRCTGTAGGTCAATACGTATATTCCCACTCATACGAAACTCTTTGATTATACGGAACAGTAAACTCACTAAATCTAGTTCACACTTACCACACGAACGCTACCAATTCTAGGCCGCAGAGTTTTACGCCCATTCATTCCTCTTCTATGAAGTGAATTAGATTCTCTTTCGAACTTATCCTCCCAGTGTCCATCAGAAACGCCTCCCTCTTCGCTCTGGGGATTCACAGCGAATACTTCAAACTCGTGCGCTCGTGAGCTCTGTCGTCGTTTGCCAGGAATAAGCGCGTCTTCTATAACTACTTCTTGTTTGGTGGCTTGAAAGAAAGCAGGAACGCTCCCGCCCCATTTGTCATTTGGTTTGTAAGACAGCTCGGGCATCGTCGCTCGCTTTCCACCGGAATGCATTACTTTGATCTCTTTGATTTGTGCTGCGGTTTGTAGAGACAAGTGTCTTGTTTCTTGTTTGGGAGRCGAAGGATCGTTGTCTGATTGGATAAGAAAAGAAATAGACCTTATTCGTGGTGTGACAATGTTTTCCCAATTCAGCGTGACAAACCTCCAGAGGATTCATTTTCTTTTGTT
>NW_022258881.1:34486-48635 GCF_009602425.1 Actinia tenebrosa | reverse complement strand
GTGCGTCCATCCATCCATCCTTTTAATGAATTCAATTCAAACTTCCAGATTTCATGCATCTATCACTGCTGTTCTTGAAAAACACAAGGTAACTATTACATGRTGTTGGGATACCTGTGTTTTGTGTGGGCTTCCAGTGTGTTTGGTCAAGCGCTGATCTTGATGTTGGTATCCTCATTAAAGATGATTTTTTTATTATTGTCACATTCTCATTAATATCAATTTTTCACGAATTCAGCCAGATGTCGTTGAGTTGCACCTTCAGCTCAGCCCTTCCATGACAGCCATTCAGATGGCCATCTTGGATCTGATGGAAAACTGTCTCAAGGAGATTAGACGAGCCAATCCATCTGTAAGTAATAGTACAATACTTTGTTCAAGGAGAGACGTGATAGAGATAGTTGGATGAATAGACTTTATTTACTAGTTTTACATGAAGCTTGTTAGGCTTCTAGCATATACTGCCAGAAGGGTCKGAGGAGAGAGTATTGTATTTTTTATCATTTTTATATCAAGTTACTCCATTACTGCCATGCTGGTGGTATTTTTACAATTAAAGACTTCTCAGTTGTTTCAATTGTTAATGTAYACACACTATTGAACTTTGTTACAAATTACGTTAAAGCCTAATCAATAATTGTTGACATTTCGTAAACAGCTTGATGCAGATGAGTTGACTGTAGAGAAYAGTATTCACAAGGCTTTTGATAAACACCTTCGCTTTCAGTTGGACCCCATCTGGCATCACCTGGTAAGTATGTAAAGTATATTTGAGACAGGTACAGTAGATCACTATGTACAAATTAAAGTCCTCAAAACGTTTGGAGTCACTATTAATTACTGACTATACCATGTGGGACTTAAGACCATGACGCACTATGAGAGACGTACGCTGAAACCATAGTGCGCATTCATGTGAATGAAGATAAGACTATAATAGCCTATGGGACTTAGACCATGGCGCGCTATGAGAGACGTACTCTGAAACCATAGCGCGCATTCATGTGAATGAAGATAAGACTTTACCCTATGGGACTTAGACCATGGTGTTCATAATTCAATAGGGTGGGGGCTAACCAGCCACCTTTTCAAGAAACACTTACAAGGGCTATAAAAAAAACTTGTTCTAGGGGAACGTTGGTTTGAAAATGGAAACCAAAAATTGTTGTTTTAAAATCTTACAATCTTACAAACTTACAATCCATATAGACTCCCCCACCCCCTCTCCCCATCAACAACCTAACAGGCTGAAGATATCAAAAATCATGTTGTTTTATTAAATAACATATTTTTGTATTCTGTTATCACAGAGCAGCAAAACAAGACAGTTAGTSGGAGACCTCAAAGTTCTAAGGTTGATCTTGTTGTAAGTACATTAATATTTGAAAACCAACATCAGAATTTATAAAGCTTAAGGGACAGACCATTAGATAATTGAGGGGGAGTTGCATAAATCCMAAAAAAAATTTCTTCACACCCTCCTTGTTTTAGTAATGAAATATCGAGCAAGCACTTTGTATGAAAGAAAATATCTCGCAATTTCTCCTTTGAGTAAAGAAATATCGACTGAGCAAACACAAAAAAATTGTTTGCAGAAGTCGTTACAAACAAAAAGACGTGCAACATAAAATTCTGCAATCCCGCCCCTCAATAGTCCAATGTTCCATCCCTTATGAAACAGATATTATGACAAATTGCTTCACTGTAATCCTATCAAGTTCTGTAATTGTAATGTGCCATGTCTTTTTGGTTTCAGCTATTTGACCCAGTACGACTGTGTTACATTTTACACCTTTTTGGAGTCCCTAAGGTACGATATAATARTTGCATCTATAACATAGTTGTTTGTTCATGATTCTCTAATGTGCTTCAAGGGTTTTCCGGGGTCTTCAGTCTTCCTCCCTCCACAACAGAATCAACTTCTAATTTCCAATAGACCGTTTTCTCAAGGTTGCGTACGCATACATATTTAAGGGACTTGACGGGCCACGATACGAGAACAGGAGCTTATAATGAAAATTATCGCACTTTTTTAGGAATTTTTTTCCGATAAGAATCAATAAAATTGATTATTCTCCTCTTTGAATATAAAACTGGCTTCTCAATTTGAAGCGGTTTTTTTTTTTTTTTGCGTTTTTCAATTTTGTGACCCGTCAGGTTGGATGCGCATGCAACCTCAGGAAAACGGTCTATTGGAAGTCAGTGGATKAAGAGCCACTCTATGGAAATACCACTGCTAAATCCTATTTGCTAATGACAGCATTTTGTGTATTATCCACAGGACAAACCAGCCYGATGCTACGCGTCAATCTCTCTGGATGTACATGGATGCAACAGACTCGTTATTTGTGGTAAAAACATTATCGCTTGATAAACTAAATGTAATGAAGTTTTAAGATTTTTTCATAACTAACTTTTTCTATATRTTATTATTTCTTGCAGCATGCCAAAGAAAGAGTTTATGGATCAACCCAGACACAAAAAACTAAACGACAGAAAACAGAAAGCAATGCTGAAAAGTATGTAATGATTCTTTTCTTTTCTTTTCTTTTATTTCAATTGTTTCTGCAGGAAGTCGTGGGTTCAAGCCTCCGTTGCCGGACTCACACTCAGGGTCTTAAAATATCTGAGTAGAAGGTAGAAGGTGCTGCCTTTGCTCTAAACATATCTGCRAATAGTTAGACCTTCTTCGTGGCTGGGATGATCGAGTAAAATGTAAAAGAAAAACGTCAGCACAGGAGAAAATATGCCGGAAAAACGTGCAGACAAAGTCTGGGAAACTTCCATATTGCTGTGACCTTTCGCTGATTGAATTCAAATCGTGCAAAGTGCTATTCTAACTTCATTCCCACCAAACAGTCCTTCTCAGGTTTACATCATCCCGGATGATCATAATCAGTTCTTATTGAACGAAGAAAACTGCAACGAAGATTTTCCATTTTAGTGCTATATGCAAATGAAATATGATATTTTAAGCTCAATGTTTCCTCAACAAAAGATCTGACAAAGATTATTGACTAATATTGTATAATAATATTGTTATCTTTGTAGCCCAAAAAAAGATACAGATGGTAAGTARCTAAAGTGAAGTGTGAGCATGCGTAGTTTACTTGACAAACAGTAAAAAGGCCTACAATCCCACATGGTAAAATATTCAAAATMTTGGTAAATCTTGGTATCATATTATGGTTTATTGGTGAGTTCTCTTAATTTGAAGKAGAAGACGATGAATGGAAAATGGAAGAAAGCCCGAAGTGGAAAATATTAGCTGAGATTGTGGAAGAAATTGAAAAAGACGAAGATAAAAATAAGAATCGTGAGTAAATATACGACATGGTTTCTTCAGTTTTTTTTTAAAAAAGTCGACATTTGTTGAGGAAGGAACGTCCTTCTGACARCCACACTGACTTGGGAAAGTCATTCTGGTCAATCTGGGTCTAACTAGATCCCTTAAATACCGTAGTCATAAATGCTGTTGATTCAAACTCAATGTTTGTTTTCTTGTTTGTTTGTAGTTGGACCTGCTCATATCCTTGTGGCGGCGTATGACGAGAGAACCTGTTATCAGTTAAAAGAGGTCAGGCTCAATGCRAGCTTACGTCASRWTTAGATGAATCACGTGATTGAGTAAAAATCCCACAGTGCATCACGCATCACTAGCACGCTAACATGAAATACGAAAGTAATCGSRCTTTTTCTCAATGGAATTTGTGCCGTTTGGCGTGGGCGGGGGTGGCGGGGGCGGGGGGATTTCATGTTCGTGTCCTATCCAAGATGATTTTGTTAGGGCTCAATTACGCTAGCTTTTTCTATTTTTCATTTATTTAACGGCATAGCACAGGCCGAGGAAAGACACGAAGCCCAAACAAACACGGCCTGAAAGATTTACGATGAATGTTGGTGAACTTGACCGACTGCTTATTATGTCGCTTAGAGCTTATTATGACGGAGATCATGTAGAGTTCAATATAACATTTCTGAAATCCTCCATGGGTCATAAGGCCAGGCACTGAGGATGGTACTACGGGCCAGTCATCAGTCTCSCCTTTATAACGCCCACCTTATATTGTTGGTTAAATAAAGGCAGATGAAAAAGGCATGGTATAGTCACAACCCAAGGCTGTTTGTAACAGAATATAGACATGCGAGTTTCTCTGTTTTCTATACAGTATTTATGTCATGGTTCCAAGGCACTTCTTACTCGTGTACTCAACAAAATGGTAAAAGATCCAGCAAACTCGATCCCTGAYCCCGTGATACCTACAGACCTGGACATAGATATGGACGTCGACGACATTGTTCAGGACACTGCGACGACATCAAAACAGGTATGTACGACGATTTTGAGAAGGGTCCATTCAACGATTGGATTAGAAGGTCAGATGGGTCACGTGTTGGGTCAYGTGACATTATGGGAAAATCATGACGTCACTCGCTAGTCCAGGCTCAATCCAAGTCCAATCGTCAATCGAAGCTGTTTGTTTGTTCGTAGACTAGCTCCAAAACTCGTCGAGGTAAAGGTCRTGCTGGTCGAGGAAAGGGACGAACAAGGRGACAAGTRGATGATAAACAAACCCGTCTGGTTGAAATGACAGAAGAAAAGGAAACAAGGTCAGCTAGCTGCATGGGTGCATGTAATATGTACGTAATGAACCACGTACGCACGTTTAACATGGATGAGTTGACAAAAAGAGAACAAAACAGAGGGTGTCAATGGAGGGTGTATGGGAGGGGAGGGGTGGGTAGTGCTTGAGGATCAGCTTCCAGGGGGGATCATCYACTTTTATTTTCCCTGGAATTCAACCTTAAATGCATTTTTACTTACTCATTTATTTGCTTTTATTTTGCTAGTAATTCCAACCAAGACAACAAAACTAAACGAGGTTTGTCCTATGTTATAAGACACTTATTTTATCAATACCAAGTGTAAGAAATTTAGAGATGAATCTAAAATATTTGTCCTTTTGAATTTCAGCAAACACACGGAACATCATCCTCAGAGTAAGAAATTTTATTGATGAAAATAAACATTGCGTTACATAGCCTTGTCACGTCACGTCACTTCACTTGCTACGTTATCTATTTTTGATTCGCATCATATCAACTTTATGTCACGCTGCTTTGCATTTTTATGTTGTGCTACGTGACGCAACATTGTGTTACATTATGTAATGATTACATCACATGTTATGGTCATGTCACGTCACGTACTATGGTACGCTTTTTGTTATTATCTCAAATATCGAGTTCTGAATGAAATTTTTTTTGTTTTTTCAAGCCTGAGGAAACGAAAGGCGACACAGAAGAACAAGGATCAGATTGTAAAATCGTGTCTTCTCCGGTTATTGTCATACACCCTCTGGTTGGATGCAGGTGACTAAGTTACAAATACTACCCAACCCCTACCCCCACCCCCTATGTAAAGATATGTCGACATATTATGTCTCTATTCTTCATAATTTTACCTGKCATTATAGCAGATCACAAATGTGTAAGTAAGAAAAGTTGTCTAAAACAGCACAATTACGGTACTGAAGTGACCAGTCACAGCGCGCAATATCAATGCTCATCCAATTAAAGTATTTGGTATCTCATTGTTATATTTCGCTGCACGGAACGTCGTTACCTTAACCGTGTCTGTTTTACCCAKGTAATATCCTGGAAATGTAAAAGTGAAACCAAACAATTGTCCGAGTTGGTAGTTATTACCATTTATTTATTTTATTTTATTTTTTGTCGTTGTAGTGACCCATATAGCTTGATCAAAACCCTAGAGGAAATAGAACCACGTTACGTCATTCTTTATGACGCTGAGATGGAATTTGTTCGACAGCTAGAGGTATGCAAATAGATCCTACTACAACAACAATATGTTCATTACCCACAGATATTCAAAAGCGAGTTGAATAGCCCTTTCCCAAATTCACTTTAGTCACCACGAAACAATGACTCCAAGTTGAGGATGGACTTGATAGGATTCAGTAAATTCACCACTTTCCATACATCAGTTCACTGGTCAAACACCGCCTAGATTGAATGCTATGCCTGTGACCGTTGAGCCGTTGTAAGATTACATCAATTCCAATCTTGACTTGGAACAATYGTTACTGTGTGAGATTTTGAGGAGAGAGAACATGTGGAATCTCAGAAAAGTACAAATAGTCCCCTAAAGTACAAATAGTCCCCTTTTTAACACCTTGGACAATTATTCACAAGTCTTTATCATTGCAAGCTCACCGTTYGTCTCGCTTYGATGGAAAGGCACGGCTACCTTTCAAGATGGCACAGGGAACTGTGAAGGGGACTATTAGCAGCACAGTTTGCGGCAGAGTTAGGGATTCCTACCCCTATGGATGCGCGCTCTCYTACCTCAATGCGTCACCCATTTTCTTGGTTACAGAACCAAATGAGCATTCTAAAGGGTATTTCTTTATGTGTTCAGATCTACAAGGCTTCCAGACCAGGCGTCCCAATCAGAGTTTATTTCATGATTTATTCAGGGTCAGTCGAAGAACAGGTAACCATAATACCTCTCATTAGTGATTATTAATCTATTATTGGTATGCATGCATTGAAAAGATAAGGAAATGTCAAAAAATGTCCGCCATGTTGGAGGACGCTAAAATAAGTCATCCAATATGGTTCCCATGACGTCACATCCGCGCCAAAAACACAACACTCACTAGACCATAATAAGTCATCCAATATGGCGGCCACGACGTCATATGCGAGCCAAAAACATAAGCGAACCTATTAAAAGTAACACTCAAAAACTAAAATTGATAATTTTTTCCAGAAATATCTTACAACATTACGGAAGGAAAAGGATGCTTTTGAGTTGCTTATCAAAGAAAAAGGGGTAAGAGAAACTAGTCATGCCTTTCGCTGCAGARATTTAATTTTGACTTTAATATTTACTCACTGTCAAGATGATGGTAGTTCCTGAAGAACGAGAAGGAAAGACTGAAGCAGCCATGGCTCTGAGTCGAGATAAAACAAAAGCCACTGATGTACTGAACACACGAAAAGCTGGAGGAAGAGAGGACGAAGCAAAGCAAGCACAGACGAGAAGGGTACGTTTTCCTTAGTTTAAAACTCATCGTCTAGATAAGTTTGGGGTTAGGTACCATGGTGCGAGCTGTGCGCATCAATCAGAAGTAACCATGGCGACCGGGTCACAGCTCACTACCTGGTACCTGTCACACTGACCAATCAGTGGAATAATACTCACCTGGCTCCCACCAAATGAGGAGTGGGCGGGCGGGATAATTTTTTTTTGCTGCACGCTCACAGCCAAARCTACCAAGACTGCTGGCAAAGCTGCCACTAGTCCTTAGCAAAAACGCGCACCATCCCCCACCCCCACCGCATATTGTTGGGGTGGGTAGCCGCTGGCCACTACGACTCGGTTTTGACTTGCCTGAATTTCATTCATGCTCATTTAAAGCTGGTGTTCATCTAATTCATTGAAACTTGATAGGGAAAGGCGGTTTAAAGATATTTATGAAAACAGTTTTAGGAGACTTGCGTTGGGTGTTTTTATTTTATTTTATTTTATTTATTTTTTTTTTTTGTTCGTTTGTTTTTTGTTTTTTTTTTGTTTTTGTTTATTTATTTGTTTATTTATTTATTTATTTATTTATTTTCTGTCTGTCTACAAATTTTACGAYAAAGGAGGCGTTTAAACAATAAGTTGTATTTAGACGGGATTTACTTATTTCCTATTATTCAGGTGATTGTAGACATGAGGGAATTCAGAAGCGAACTGCCTTCTTTGATTCATAGGCGAGGAATAGACATAGAACCTGTCACGCTGGAGGTAAAACTATCACAGATGAATCAATCAAAATGAAAAAAATCCACACAGTAGACCTAAAGCTGGAAGCATTTCCATCGAGAAAAAGTGTGGTTTCTTTTGATATTCTTGTTAGCCTCGCTTCCAATTATTTTTTTACTTTCTCCAATTATTTATTATTTATATATTTACTCTTTCCAGGTAGGAGATTACATCCTTAGTCCAGACATGTGCGTCGAAAGAAAGAGTGTAGGCGATCTCATAAGCTCTCTGAACAGCGGTCGACTGTGAGTAGTATAGCAAGGAACCAAGAGAATATGAACTATTAGTTCATATTCTCTTGAAGGAACTGGAAAGTTTATATTGATTCTCATGTGACGTCATAGCCGCCATTTWCCTTAGATTTGACAAAAGATTTCTATAACGAAAACAAGAATGATAATCATTCAAGCTCGCTGAAAAGTGGTCGATTCGATTCATGTGACGTAAATGCCCCCATTTGGGTCGAGTTCAACGAAGGATTTCTCGCCGTTTTCCTTCGCTTCATCAACGAACCAAAATAACTTTCATGTCTTGTTCTTTAATCTCTTRGAAAAGCTTTCAAAAAGCCCCATACAATGCTAGTCAGTTAAGTACTATATCGGGGATTCCAATAGCTTCGATTCATGGTTTCCATGTGACGTCATGGCCGCCATGTTGGTTGAGTTCAGCGAACGAATTTTCATTCGGTTCATTAGCCAAAACTATCCTCATCCTCATATCTTTTTTTTTTCTTCTTTATTCTCTTGGGTATATGACTTCGAAAAAGATGAATCAKTTGCTACTAAAGATTGAATTTATTCAACATATTTTATCCTCTTTTGATTGCAACCCTCTGTTTTATTTTAAGGTATAACCAGGCTGTAGCAATGACAAGATTCTACAAACGCCCGATTTTACTTATAGAATTTGATCAAAATAAATCATTTTCCTTACAGGTAGTATATCATTCTATTCTCTTATTTTAGTTTCCTTTTGGAACGTCAAAACATCCTATTATAATTTCCTTGAAATAATAAGTTTTTCGTTTTTCTTTCTTAGACAATGTCAACTGTGTCTAATGAAATATCAATACAGAACGTCACATCGAAGCTGGCTCTTTTAACTATCCATTTCCCGAAGGTAAGTAACTGGTCAGAGCGCAAATATGCAATGAAAATGTCCTTGGAATTYGCAGTAGGAACCTATTACCTTCTCTTAGAGCGCAACTCGTGGAGATTTCATTCGAATTTTTAAAACAATCTCTACTTCCTTATATTAGAGCGCAAACGATGTGAAATTTTTTTTTAATTGTCAATAGTTATTTCTATAGCAGGGGYGGATTCAGAATTTTTTCAAAGGGGATGCACCATCCAGAATTTTCGTTTTCGGAGGAAGCACCCTTTGCTTACAAACTCAGTAGATATCAGCTCGTCTAGGGTGGTGGGGTGGGGGGGGGGAGTGCACTCCCCTTGCACCTCTCCCCTAGATCCGCCCCTTTATAGACGAGAGAATAGAAAAATATAGAAAGATATATAAACCGTAGGAAGGAAATATATTTCTATTTTCTTGGTTTTAGTTACGGATTCTTTGGTGTCATAGTCCTTACGCCACAGCAGAACTCTTCGACGATCTCAAGGTCAGTCCGGTATACGTATACCTCATTACCTCATCATGGTTCAACCTGCTATCAAATAAATATAGCATTCTGGATGTCATTAGACTATTAGCATTCGTGTAGTAACCTAAAGAAATACAGTCGTAAGCACTAGCATGGGGGGTGGGGTCGCTCTCGGTACCAAAATTTAATCAATTTATGCGGGATTCCTGTGGATTTTTGCGGGAAAATGGTACATTTCCCCCCTCCCCCCGTATAATCAAGAACTCGCGACGTCCTGGTCGTAAGCCTTATGTTTCCGCTAGCTTTTTTTTACTTTCGCTGAAAAATTATTCTGTTCATACTTTGTTGTTTATTGACTTTGTTGTTTATTGACTTTGTTGTTTATTGACTTTGTTGTTGTATCAATAGAATGGACACCCTGAGCCTGATGCCGAAACCGCCATGTCCATCGGAACAGATTCGACGTCTGTTAGCGACGTCAAGTACAATATTGCTCCACAGGTAAGGGTTTCTCTCACTCTTTTATGAAAAGTTTACTTTAAATCTCTGGCAAAACTAAATTCTACGACAAAGCAATCAATTGAATCTCGAGTATATTCCCTCCCCCTGGATCTGCCACTGCGTAAGTTTAATGAATACAGAGTCTTATTTATCGCAGGATTTCATTCTCAAGCTTCCAGGAATCAACTCCAAAAACTACAAGTAAGTTAACGATTTTCAGTATTTTTGATTAAGTATCTCTCATAAGGGCTCCTCCCACACTTCTCGCCCATACTTTTGTAACACACTCGTACRTTAGTCGTAACAGACTCGTGTCCGCCTCGTGCTTTGATCGTATCAGACTCGTGTAGGAATCGGTTCGGATATTTGACCCTTTCTACGTTTCTAGGTACCTAATGAATCAAGTAAAAAATATTCACGAACTTTGCGAGCTTCCAGAAACAAGATTAGCTGAAATTCTAGACAATAGTAGCGCTGCCAAGACGTTGTGGGAATTTCTTCATGCGAATAAAAAAGTACAAGAAAAGGTGATATCTTCCAAGACAACTCGAGCTAAACTGAGCAAAAAGAACTAATCTGGGAGCTTTGTTGTTTCGTCTGTATATATTTTTTAAGTCAAAATTATACATTTGTATATTTTCTTAGGGTGTAAATAAAGCAAAAGGATTTGCAATTTTGTGTATTTACTAAATTTTTGTTATTTATATCTAGAAAATGAATATTTGTAAGTTTCTTGGATTCAACGTTAAAATTAAAATTAAAAATKCGTAAAACAAAACCGTCTGTTTTGCTGGGTATATTGTATTAAATTCGAAAAAAGACCTGAATTTTTACAGGAAGGGTGCACATCGAATAAAATCGGACTATTGATCGTTTTTTCATTACCAAATCAGTGACGTAACTAGGGATCTTGCAGGGAGGTGCACAGGCAATAAGATAAAAAAAGGTAACCAAAAGAAAGCAGAACCAAAAAAAAAAAAAAAAAGAGGGGAAAAAAAGGAGATGGATGAGCGGACCTTAAGCTTTTAGCTTTTATATGGGGGTGCACGTGCACCCTGTGCCCCCCCTGGTTACGGCCCTGGTAAGTATTGTTATGTTCACGTCTTAAAACCGAGTTATCCCTACTCCTTTCCCTACTCCTACTCCTGCTCTATCCCTAAAACGATAACTGAATTCAATAGATCAAGAGCTATTCACGAGACACATATCACCATCATCGTCGTCTCCTCATGCCACAAGCGCATAGGGCCAAGGCATACAGGACATAAAAAGTAAACTATTCCATGAAAACTAGCCGCAGATGATGAAATATTTTGGGGGAAAAAGTTCGAAAAAAAAGTTAATAGAATACGAATTTCAAACTAAAGAAGAAAACGTAAATAAAGAAAAATGAGAACGAACACGAACTGATGGATAAAATGCACAAGAAAGCTAGGAGTAAAAAGAACGGGTAAGTAAATAGTGATATGAGAAAAGAATTGGAGTAAAGATAAAAAGAAAAAAAAGAGTAGGGGAAAAAAGAAAGAAAAAATTATGAAAAGAAGAAAAAGAGGAAAAAAAGGAAAAATGGGAATGAAAGAAATTCCAATTTCCCATTCCCATTAGATCTAGTCTCTACTCCACCATCAAGTACCAGGTTACCCACACCATTTTTTCCAAGATGGCGATCAAAGGTAACCAGAGAACATGTTTCTCACTGTTTTGTTTTGATTTTCCTTACTTTTAAATACTATAACACCACGAGTTTTACCTGCTACGTCCATTCAAAGCATCTAACTAATGCTTGTACTATATTTTATCTCCATTTTTTCCTTCCTCSGCCGGCAATGGTGGATCAAATCAAAGCGTAAGTTTAATTTCCTCTATCKTGTTGATTGTTCTAAATTTCTTAAGAATCAAGCTTTTTTCATGTCTACGAGCTCATATTTGAATTATTTAAGGTGTAAATTATCTGGTTCTTTCAGAATTATAGGGCTGTCGTTTAGCGGGGCGATCGGAATTTTACTCGTTGTTTTGGGCTGTGCTTTGAAAGACTATGGGTGAGTATTAAGAAGACATGGCTTCTTATAATCATCGTTAAAACTAAATGTTCAGCCTAAAAAATTGGTTTAAGAGTGAGAATGATRCATGAATTATTCAACTATAAGCCCGGAATTCTTTTTATGAGTCTAAGAGAGGTGCTTATGAAGTAGAAAATGCTTACAGAATAAGGTAAATAATGGAATATTTTTCTCTGAATAAAGCTGTGTTCAACGATCCAGAACTTACTGCCCATTAGATGAACTTATATTCAAAATATTTCGTCTTCTTAAATTTAGTTTTCATGCTGCAAAAGGTTTCAATTAGTATTGTACATCATAGAGAAAGTTATTGCCTTATTTCTTGATAATATTGTGTACAAAGGGCACAATTGTTCTTAGATGTTTTTGTAAAGTTATTCARCAATAACAATGTTTTTGTATAAATGACAGAATATTTTAAAAATAGGAATGACAGTAGAGGACAATGTAAAAGCAAGAATATTTTTATATTCTAATATTTTTATATTCTATTCCTATGCTTAATATTTTTTATTTTCTTCTTATTTAAAACAATTTATTTGAATGTACAAAATTATTTCAAAAATGTACACAAGATTGATTATATATTCAGCTTTAGCGCCTTTTTATTTATTTATTTTTATTTATTTATTTTTTTGCAGAATATGGTGGCCGATGTTTGTGTGTAAGTATACACTTCTTTCAATTAAGTTAGTCACCTGAAAATCTATAAAGCTGAGTCCAACAAAGATTATGGATAGATTCATTTTACACGTTCAACCGCTTGATAACTCTTCATGGACTTGCAAATTTTTTACCAGTCACAGTCTCACCTCTTTCGAGCATCATTGAGCTGCAGTTTGTGTTAAAAAAGCTTTGTATATATATGCTTTTTTGATATGAAAAGTTTCCCATGATGCTCAGTGATCTCAGCTTTCTAGGTTTTTGGTGACTAACTCTATTGAAAGAAGCGTATAAAGCTATTGTACATATTAAAGATGTAGTTGAAGAGTGCAAAATGAAATATTATAGACATTAAAAAAATCAACTTGAGTATGTGTTTCAGCTCATAATTTGGAGAAAGGAGAAAATAGTATTAGGTAGAAAATAAGTTAAGGAAAAAATATGTTGAATATGGAATTGAATGATTTATTAGGATGGATATTAAATTTATATGGAAAATTTTTCTGGAATTCAAAAGAACATTTGCCATCCAACAAGGATTATTCATATGAATTCTAAACTTTATGTACCTAATCTAGGGGTCAAAATGAAAGGATTCCTTTCTCTTAAGGTTGACATCTTTTTCCATTTTAATATTTTTGTTATTGTTTAGATCCTGAGGTAGGGTCTTAGTGCAAGAGGACTTTTTAACAATAGTCTTGCAGCCCCCATGGYTTATGAGTCAATAGTCCATGACGCTCAAGGCCAAATGTTCCAATGACTCTTAGACCATGAGGGTAAGAGGTCTAGAAGAATCTTAGGTTGTTTATATTAATTATCAGTTATAATGACTAACAATATCTTTCTTCTGTGTGTAGTATTGTTTTATTTGCTAGCACCATTACCAACAATTGTAGCCAAAAGATTCTCTGAAGACTTCTCTTCCAATACGGCAAAGTATGTATAATTTCTTTTTGATTTCTAATTTTTGGGGGTTGATGGTGGTGGTGTAGTGATAGTGCACTGACCTATCACCTCTGGGGTCTTGGAATTTATTTATTTTTGGGGGTTGACGGTGGTGGTGTAGTGAGAGTGCACTAACCTATCACCTCAGGGGTCTTGGATTTTTAAGTGGGGCGGGGGGGTGTTGATGGTGGTGGTGTAGTGGCAATACACTCACCTCTCCCCTATGGGGTTGAGGGTTTGTTTCTTGGACTCAGCAACACATTTAACAAGAGTTATTTTATCTCTTCTCTGCCTTGGTTTTTATCCAAGCTTTCTTGTTTTCCTCTCTCAACAAAACCCAACATGCTGTCATGACTTAAGTCAGCCCAGAAGTTGTTTCAAGTTTCAATTCAATGCAATTGTGGGGGTTTTGTATCATAAATGGTTACTATTCATTCTGTCATGTGATTAGGGTCAAGCTAAGTTGGGTTTTGCTTTTTTAGTGTAACAAAAGAAGTTGCCTTCTTCCTCACATCAGGAATAGTTGTCTCTGCATTTGGTATGTAA
>NW_022258879.1:0-19753 GCF_009602425.1 Actinia tenebrosa | reverse complement strand
AAGGGTGGTCAAAAAATTTCATTTCCCACTTTGCTTGAGTCTTACAGAGAGCTACTCTTAAATTCTTTTGTTCATGAGGTATTTACATGGTTTCTCTTACAAATTAATCTTGTCTAGTTTTCTAATTAGCATATTGTAAAACTTATTGGCATGTTATTTGACTCCAGTCGTTAAAAGTGGGTATATGTGAAAACGTTCTAATTTGTACATTTATGACCTAAAACATGTCGACATTTCCCTAAAAAACGATGAAAGGTATTATAGTGAATTTCTTAGAAGACATTATTTATTTTCTTGTTTGATATTCATGAAGTAAACATTTTGAAAACAATTATATCAAATATTGAAAGGACATGTTTCTTGAACATCTAATGTTCTATTTATCCAGTGTGAAAACCACTGAGTAGAGGCTAAACGCAACATTAATATTAGGAAAACCTTTTTGGTATCATTTTTGCCGTTTTTGCTCTGGTACTGAGTATTTTATGAGGATCATTTTTTTTGCAGTTCTTTGCTATTAGAATTTTGTGCACCATATCTCATTGCTATATTTATAAAATAGTTCACCCGTGTTTATATGATTGTGACATTTACATGAATGTACATGTTATTGTTCAGTAATTTATTTTGTAGCTTTGCTTTTTAATAGTGGGAAAATACGTGATATTAAATATCATCGGCTTCCGCATGCTACGATATTATTATTTATTATATAGACATGAGTGTTGGCTGGGAAATATAATACTCGTATGAATTAATCGAATTTCTAACAACATTGCTAATTCCCGTCACTCTTTCCACTCATTTCTTTCTAATGGAGAAACAGATAAAGAGAAACAGATTCCAACTCTCTGACATCCCTGCCTGTATCCATGTGTGATTGTGGCTAGTGCTCAGATTTAAAAATCAAGATACGGGTACTCTCACTGTATGACAAGATTTCTGATTGCGTCGATGCTGTAGTGCTAATAACGCCAAATTCTTTATGACGAGGTCCATATGGTTGAATCTCTTTCAAACTTTCAATGTCTTGTCGATCTGTTTGCAGGTCTTCGTAGGTGAGCACTTTACCTTTCCCAATGTCGTAGCCTTTCCAAACTCGTATTCCACAGGGCTCATAATTAAAGTTATAGAGCAAACKTATGTCTGAAATTTCATTAGCTTCATGAAGGTCTTCTCCTCCATGAGACTCCAGACCTTTCTTCATGTCTTCTGCACTCAAGACGTCGTTGTTGTCATTCACGAACCGTCTGATGTGGGCTTTCATTGCAGCAGTTTTCCTATCGCWAATGTCTTTGTCAGCTTGAGGGTCAGAAARGTCATAGCGATTAGGTGTGACGACAGTTTGTTAGCCAATTTCAGAGAGACAAATCAGCAGCGGGCCGTTGTGGTAGCATGCTGCATTGTCTGATCGTAAATATGCCTTGTTAATCAGAGGGTACTCTGCTCTTGCGGTGGGGATAAGGTGCTCGTTAATAGAGGCAACTGCATGGTTGTTTTGAGTGCATGGATTAAAAATATGGACGTAACATTCAAGTTCGTAGTTTTCACCTTGCTTGGTGACTACTGCACTAACATTCCAGCTTCGTCCACGATTTCCAAAAATATGGCTCATGTTTTCTCGGTATTTGAGTGATAGAAACTTCATTGCCCAGTCAACTACGATCAAGCAAGTCTCGTTGTCAAGCTTACTTAGGGCATCTTTCTTCACTTCCTTCTGTACGACAGTGCGCAATAAATGCGCCTTCCATGCATGGATAGCAAGAGAATATTAAGTAAGAATGCACATCTCCCATAATGGGTCTGTAACCATGACAGATTTTTGGAAAATCTATTTTTAGCTCCGCGCGCAAGCCTGAGCTATTTTTAGCATGTGATTCCTGATTGTCCAGAGTTGTAGTGACTTCCATGTGAGCGAAAAATGTTTAGTTTCCGACGAGAAAAATGCCTTCAAAATCAGTAAAAAGTTGAAATTAAACTATCTTCATAGACGAAATAAACATTATTATATTTAACAATTGATCTAAAAGAACATCTAAAAAGATCAAATCAGTATGGTTTTCATTTTACGAACTAGCTAAACAGCGAAAACGCCAGGGAAGAAAACAGCGATAAAAATTGCGCTGAAAATTTTAGCAAAGAACCTACTGTGAAGACAGCAAAAAAATAATTTATCGTAGCGTTTTCGATAGTACATTAAGAAGATGATGAACAAGACGAGTATATTGTTTCACACACGAATCAGTATTTCAGTTTAGGTGGAAAAATCTGGACAACTTACAGTCTCATATATAAMTGCAATCAACTCCAAAAAATGAGTCTCAATCGAGCTTCCATTGTTTTGATTTAAAGATAAGCTTGAATGATGTTGTCTTAGCTAAGTTTTTTATGTCCTGTTTCTGGATTCCTTCAAAAACCCTTTCAGAATTTCTCGAGGAATTCCTCTATTAACACATTTTGTCGTAAGATTGAATAAAGTTTTGTTTGTCTACTACATGAAGCTTGCTTGTCACTGCCGCTCTTTTGTGTGCCAATGACGTCACTACAGTCTGCCAAATCAGGAATCGCATGCTAAAATAGCTCAGGCTTGCGCGCGGAGCTAAAAWTAGATTTTCAAAAAACTTTCATGGGGCACAGGGATGTGCTCTCTTACTTCATATTCTCTTGAGGGATATCTGTTTCACACTAACGAGGCCGGAAATTAGTTTTTCCGAATTTAATTCCAAGGGTCTTTCGCCAGGAATAACCTCTTTCCCAAGCACTATTATTTATATTTCTATATCTTCATCTGTTTCACACTGTTTGAAATCAAACTTTAGTGGGCAGTTCTTTATGAGAGAGACAAAAACTACACATTTTCAAACTTCTTCTGCAGGATTTAATTTCAGTGTAATATCTACCTTAGTAATCGAAAATTCAAATTTTAGTAAAAGCCGACACTCAAATTACTGTGGGTGGTGCCCATGGGATGAAAAAATAGATGTTTCAATAACCTATTCAAAATACAATATATCAGTTGTAAGTTTGAACCCTGAAAAAATATGAAGCTTTTATTGTTACTAATATTGTTGGTTGTTATTATCATAACTAAATCACTTGCTTTAACAGCAAAAGACATTTGAGTAGAAATTTACACTTTCACGGCGAAAAAATAATAACGTAAATTTCGTCAAGGACGTTACAAGGGAATATGCCCCAAAGCATGATTTTTTAAAATTACATTCTAGTATCTGCGTACATTGTAGCATTATTTCGGATTAAAAATTATATTATGGTGAGTGATACTTAAAAAGCTATACATATTCATAATAATATCCAATACGTAAAATTTATTCTTTCAAACAAATTTGAAAAGAATTCATCACTTTGATAAATTAGRAAGTGCATGTAAACAGACTGCATGAAAATTAGTTCATTGGCAGCTCAGCATTATGCATTTACAATATTATCTTTTGATGTGTTTCAGAGTGTAACGTCCGTAACGAAATTGTGTAACGTCCGTAACGTTACAATAAATTATTTTTCTGCAACTTTAAATCTAACAAATTTAATTTTTCCACCTAATTTGAAAACCTTATTCACCCACAAAAACATTTATGAAAAGCAATAGTTATATTGACAAAACATTTCGCAGGAATCTTTATAAATTGATAGGTGGTTAAAAGTGTTAGGTAATTTCGATGTAACGTCCGTAATGGTGCTTTTAACCCGTGTAGAAAATTTAAATAACCACATCGGACCATTTTTTGTAGATTCTTTCATTAAATCATAAAGCATCTCGCTGGATAAATAACAAAAACATTGCAAACTCTTCGTATGAAAGGCTTAGTAAAGTTGTTAATTGGAGTCTGAATGTAAGGTCCGTAACGAAGAACTGCCTAGTCTGTTTTGTTTACTCGTCATCTTGATGACATCGATCTGCGATTCCATTTCTTTTAGAACGGCTTCAAAAGAATCGTCGCACCTTTCACATG
This sequence comes from Actinia tenebrosa, assembly GCF_009602425.1. The sequence goes on along the minus strand of NW_022258879.1, from coordinate 15,779 downwards.
CAATGTCATGCTTGTGTTTTCAGTTTGTTCGTAACTCACTCTTCTTCGGATCACTGAGAGCGAAGTGGTACAATGGTCTGCGCATTTTTCTTGTCGACCCTTGTGCGCCTTGAAATCCCTTTTCAAATCCCTTTTTACTTCCTTTATTCCACCCTCAACAGCCTTCTCCCATGCTTTTTAAGCCCCATTTTCCACCAGATTTTCAGCTATTTTAATTAGGTTATCAATGGCTTCAGTACCCTCTTCGGTGACATTGTCAATACGTTGAAGCGATTTTTGCATGGAAGCAGAGCAAACCTCGAGCATTCTATACAATGATCTTTCTCCTGCCGGCTCGAATTGCTGCTGCTGTAGTAACAATTATACTGCTCGATGATTCGTGAAGGGATCAATGTTCTAACAACTGCTGGGATTATTATCCGTTCACCAGAGTCAAGCGTTAGCGTTTTGGTACCAAATGCAACATCCTGAAGCAGTTATGGTCGAGAAATGTAATCCAAAAAAAAWATCATTTTTTGTAGAATCAATTCGTGTCTGAAATATCGGCTTCTGCAAAACCGGCTGACCCCTCCCAGATTTAATTGCATAATTACGTGCTTGATCAATTCCCCTTTTTGACAAAGAAGGAACTAGCTGTTGCAGATCTGAACGGCTTAAATCATTCGAAAAAAAGGGATAAAATTTGCCGTTTTGTTTGCCAAGACTGGGACTGGTTGTGTGCTTTTACAAGCACTTCAATCAAATTTGTATCAAGGTGCTTTCGTTTTGATACGTCACTGTTTTCATTTTCAATGAGGGTTCTCGACGGAGTGACTCCCAGAGTCGATCTTCTTGACCCGGATATATTATCGATAATGTGGAATCAAACATTTATCTTGCTTTTCGTAAATAATATTTTTGCTGAGTACCAGAAATTTCATCCCAATCGGTGTTGAGAGTGGATTGAAGAGGGCTGGTACGACCAACTGTTATACCGCTAAAAGCATCATTTAGAGCCTGCCTTTTGGATTCTTGATCTTCTTTTGTGTCCAACCAGACACTACTTTCTTCTTCTGGTATCGTACTTTGCGATGACCGAGACGTCACTGTTTCAGTTCCATCACTTGCTGGCTCTGGCTCTAGTGCTGACTCACCTGCAAAACKTATTTCATGGTCTGCCATACCACTTGTAGATGGCGTGACTTCTATATCCACGGGTTCATCTACGACGTTCTATTTAGAAAGAAATAAAGCAATTTAGCTATTTTCTAGTTTGTTGGACATTTATTTGAACAGTTATATATAGGATGTCAAAAACCTTTTCCGACCTCCCAGAAACGACTTCTTCGTTTAGAGTACTTCTAGCTTTGTAATGAGCTGTCCGACAAACTGGCACACAGCTGTAAATAAAATGATAAGAATTGATTTAAATAACCTTGCTGTCCGATTCTCCCTAATCTTTCTGTCTATTAATATTAATATTACTATTATTACAATTTTGATTTTTACAAAGGCATTAAAAAACGTATAAGGCAATGGAAAGAACAAGACAACGAGCTCAACTCTTCAGTATTTTAATAATAATAAGCTTTATTAATCAACCTTAAATAAAATATACGGTGGATTTACATGGTTAAAATTATTGTTATATTGATATATACAATATTTATATCTAAAAAGTATGTACTTATGAGCCTGGTGGCCCTAGGTATGAGCGAGTATTTGCAGTCAGTTCCAGAAATAATAATGATAATACTACCGAATTACATGAAGTGTCGGCAGCTCCAATAAAATAGCCCGTCTGGTTTTTTATTTCGATCGATCGAAAAATCATGTCCGGTTAACCCACGTGACCATTTGGATCGATCGAAAGGATCACGTGACATGTGCAGTTCCCGCGGCAAACTCATTCAAAAAATAAACAGCAGTAAGTAGTAGTATTACACGATTTATAATGAATGCTTTTGTTAGTAACGTATTCGAGAGGAAAGCCAGTCGGCAAAGATTTGAGTTCTTTGATAGTGAACGCAATATTATCTGCAGGCGGAGATTTTTCCACGGGTTATTTTCCAGGAAGTTTTCGATCGATAGGGCATATGTTCAAAGTCACTGGTGATGCAGTACAAAATATTTGGACTACGTTTTGCCAAACAGGAAACTTTGAACCTCTTTGCGCAAAAGGTCACCCAAGAATCCTTGAACAACCAGAATTAGACCTTGTGCAGGTGTTAAAGAAAATGAGGCCTTCCATGTCGTACAAAGAAGTCAAAGAATATATTGATACATATTCGACTGCGAATGCTTCAATTGCAGCTATTGTTAAAGCTGTCTGCGATCGCTTGAGTGATGGAAAAAAGACTTGGAAGAAAATGATCAGCAGACCATCGGCTGAAAAATTCACTCCAGTTAATATCGCTTATTTTCAGATGTTTATTAATTTCATGAACACTGTTGACCCCTACAGAATGAAGTTTTTTGATGAAACCGGAGTTAAATTATCTGATTGTGCTAACCCATCATATGGCCAGTCAGTAAATTGAACTCCGTACGTGTGTTGAAATAACGAGAAATATGCAAACCAGAAACGTTACACTAAATGTACTGTGTGGCGTTAATGGTGTCATGTACGCCAACACAATAAATGGGGCCTCGAACACTATTGGATTTCTTAATTTCTTCCAAGAGACAAGTCAGAACAACCAGCAAAATGGAATGCCAATACTTGAATATGGTGATTATGTGATAGTTGACAATGTTGCATTTCATAGATTTGAAGGCGGACGAGTCCTCGCGCAATGGATGGATAGGTTTGGAGTGGCATTAATATATTTACCAGTATATTCTCCYGAGTTAAACCCGGTCGAATTGCTGTTTAACAAACTAAAAACAATTTTACACCGTTATGAGTATCGTGGCAGTCTTAAGTTTAATATACGTGTTGGTATATATAGCGCTTTACAGGAAATAACTGGGGGAGATACTCGTAGATTTTACAATTCAGTAGAATATCTTAGACAAGTAAACAGCTAGACAGTGTTATCTGATGAAGCGAAATGCATGCCGGCGCCTCGGTATAACAACTTCCACTTTATTTGTAGATTTCTCAACTCAACGAGAATAAGATACAAGTGAGAATTTGTAAATATCACAGCAACTATCMTCACAAAATATCGCATGATATTATATAAGTAATAATATACATCAAAAAAATTCTAAATTCTGATTGGCTGACAGCAGTGCAATTCAAATGAAATACCAGTGCAAAAAAATGAATTGCCAGTGCAAAAAACTGAAATACCAGTGCAGATTTCAAATTTTTAGGATTCTGATTGGCTAAAAAACAATAGAAATTGAATTAGCCAATCAGATTATAGCAGTTGCCATAGCAACAGAAGAGCCTTCCCTCCCTGGAAGTTCTCAGAAAATTCAAGATGACGGATTTTCATCTTAAATATGGCGATTCAAAAATGCTAAAAAAGTCAAGCTTAATCAGCTGAAAACCAGCAAAAAGGTTGAGAATGGCAAAAGGAGGACTCGCTGCTTGTTATTTGAGAATTAAGAAGGAAAGAAAACATCAGTCGTGCYATTTTACAGCTGTTCAAGGTCACTTGAGACGTTGAAACTTGATGTTGAAACTTCAAGAGCTTTCGCCTACTTTATCCGTAAAGAGGTAAATAATACTTCTGTACAAAGAAAGCAGCTTATTCAAGTTTCTATCGAGTGTTTAGGAATTGAAAAAAGAGGATATTTGAAGATTTATATGTAAGTTTTACAGAATTTCTTCGCAATATGCTTACTTGTTTTCTCAAAAAATGTCCGAAGTCTTTTTGTCGTCTTGAAGATGAAAAAAAAAAAACGATTTCTAAACATGCTTTTACTTTTTAAAGATCAAAAGTAATCTTTGTTATTCATATTTCTTTCCTGTTTTGTAAATACAATATTATTTTGTAAACCGATTTTTTACAAAAATAATCGCAAAACATTCGTGCATTTTTTCCCAAACGTCTTTTTTCTATCTTATTTGGTTGAAATTTTTAATGTATATTATTAAAAGGCAATAAGATGATTTCTCGCTCGATTTGAATTAATTTGCACTCGTTTGTTTTTCAAAAAGCCCAAATTGCGTTCGGTCACGGCCTCACGCAATTACGGACTTTTTGAAAAACAAACTCCTGCAAATTAATTCCAAATTGAACTCGAAACCATCTTATTGCCTATACATATCACATGTGCAAATTAAATGAATTTTTAGATGTGAATCATTTGAAATTAAGAACATGACAACTCAACAATAGCATACCATTTCATAGTTTTACATCAAGCAAAAGGTTTCTAAATGTTCAACTAAGTTTAATATTAAAACAAGAATACCTCTGGTATATGACCCTAATTAATGGTTATCGTCTTCAAAAGACAGCATATTTGTTACATTTGCCAAAGTGTGCAGAGGGTTTGAGAATTGAGAATTGTTACTAGTACCACCAGGTGCTGCTAGAGGCGCGACATCTTCCTGCAATCTCTGACTTTCTCTAATAGCTAATAATAATAATAATAATAATAATAATAATAATAATTACAATCTTTAAACAGATGGCCTACATCATTTAAAAATGCTTTTCAGTAGGGCTCTGTATAAATTAAAATAAATCAATAAGTAATGAAATTAACTAAATAAATAAAAGCGAAATTAGACAAACTATAAAAATAAAATATAAAAATCCTATAAATCCTAAATCAGTTTGGTAGTCTTCTTCTTCCCTAGATAGAGGAACTGGGATATTATGCCCTTCTTTCGGCGAAGGAGGCCAGTAAAGGGGTCCGGTAGCTGKGAATGTGACGCCTTTTTGCTCCCACAATTCTTTTACTGGATATGAATTTCTCAATATTGGCGGGTCGCGTAACAGCTTTTCCTGCGAATCATGTTTTGCGATTAAAGCTTGAAGGTCTGAATTTGGGCTTGGGATCTTCCCTTCGCAAATCTTTTCTATTTTCTTTGTATCCATGTTTAACTGCATCCAATTCATTACTCCATTCGAGGAAATATATCTCTGTCTGTCGCTGTTAACAAGGTCGGAGTGTATCATCTGGAAAAATGTCATTTTGGAACTTTGAATACTTGATCTCGAAGTCAATATCTCTTCTTTGATTTTCTTTAGCTTTGATCTCATGAGTTGTGCGCCTGATTTTAAGTCTTTCAGTTCCCTTTTTTCCTCAGGATGTCTCTTTATGTCGCCACAAAGACGTGCTGAAATGCACAGTTCATTTGAACAGTTGACTAGAGTGTGACAGGCGCGTAAATGGCACTTTGAACATGCAGGACATATAATGTCAATCGGTTTTGAAGAAAACGCTTCTTCAAGCGCAATAATAACCTTCACCTTTAATTCGATTTGCTGCTCTTGTTTTCTTATTTCTTCTTCTTTGGACAAAATAAGTCGATCCACTGGTGACAAATAAGGTTCATCTACTTTGATCTTCTTCTTGGCGGGAACCTTTGAGCGGGCCATGGAATCGTCAGATTGAACAATACTAGACATCATAGATATTTCACGATCTTTTCCTTGATCCTGGGTTTGTTTATACATCAGCTTGGGGGCAGGTGAATTCCAAACTTCAGCTTGTAAAGTKATACGCTTCCAGTCTGCTCCCGGGACGCTTTTGGCACAACGAAACAACTCATTCGCCAAGTTTTCTTCTAAATTTACAAAACAATTTTCATCGTCGAGATACCGACACGATTTGTAAGCACGTCGAAGGATAACTGAAGATAATCTTTGAAAGATAAAAAAAATGTTCCGCACTTTTTCAAGGCTTCTCCGTAAAACGCCTTTACTTGGTAAGCTGCCATTGCTATACTCTGGACAGATTTTCCCGCTGGTAAACATTATGTCACGTGATCCTTTCGATCGATCCAAATGGTCACTTGAGTTAACCGGACATGATTTTTCGATCGATCGAAAWAAAAAACCAGACGGGCGGTGTTATTGGAGCTGCCGACACTTCATGTAATTCGGTAGTAATAACAATTATTATTATAACAATAATAATAGGGAAGTAAACTTTCTTAAAGAACGATGCCAGGAATGGATTTTCAGCCAGAACGTTAATATAGTCAAGAAGTTTTGCGAATATGCATAAACTGAAGAAAGGATTGTAAAATATGATGAAATTAACCAGCCTAGGCTTAGTTCGCTGGTCAGTATACACATAGTATATACAGAAAAATAAAACTTGGCATAATAATAAAATAGTAGTTAGTTACATGGAAAAGGAAAAGTCAAAGTTGTGGAGGGACAGAAAAAAGAAAGAAGAGAATATTGGCGTGCAAAGAAGCTTGAAGAAGCAAGGAAGCTCAACCAAACATTCTTCGCGGATCCTAAAAGTGTATTTACCACCTTTGCAAAAATGTTAGAAAATCAGACGAATGTTCACCAACCAAAGTACGGCGGAACTATGCAAGCGACACAAGACAACAACAATAAGTTCACGAGCTTAACATCGATGAAGCGAGTAGTTTTTGGAAAAGTCTTTGGGAAGATGAATGAACCGGAGATATGGAAGTAGAATGGATCGAGGAGATCGAAGAGGCACCGGAAATACCAACAGATGGATGGAATTTGAATGCGGAACAAGTTACTAAGATCATCGATAGAAAGAAAAACTGGAGCGCACCTGGCCCCGACCGTATTGCTAATTTCTGGTGGAAAAGGCAACTGTCTTACACAAAAAAATAGCCACTTCTTTCCAGGCCACTGCTCAACTTAAAGAGCTCCAGTTTCCTCTTTCGTTTGCGGAAGACAAGGCAATCCTAATTCCCAAGCCTGATGACTTCAGAAGTGACAATCAATGCCCTATTACCCACCTGAATAACTTGTATAAGTGGCATAGTTCATGTCTGCTAGCTCAAGCTAATCAGCACATCGAAACGTACGGATTTATGTAACGTGGTGCTAGGGAGAACTTTAGCGGAACTGTTGATAGTTTACTTATCGATCAAATGGTTTGTGAGGATACTTAGAGAGGAAATAGAAATCTCAGTATGGCCTGGATTGATGTAACTAAAGCCTATGACTCTGTTGATCATTGTTGGTTATCTAAAATGTTCACTCTACACAGTTTCCCCTTATGGTTTGCTGGAGTGATGGAGAAGCTGGCTAACAGCTGGAATACTCGCATTGTTGCTCAAATGGCCCAAGGTAAAGAGATCTCTCCAACAATACGGTTCAAGACAGGATTTCCACAAGGTGATGCACTTTGTCCAAAACGGGTCATACTGTGCATGAACCCAATCGCCTGGAAGGTACGAGTAACAGAAAGATACAGGTTGTCCAAGCCTTTAAATGCCAAGATCACTCACCTACTTTACATCGACGATATGAAACTGTTTGCTGCTTCTGAGAACATGCTGAAACGAGTAATGACAGTAGTAAAAAATGGTATGGAAAGCATTGGGCTCAAATAGAATGAGAAGAAGTGCGCTGTGACACACGTGAAGAGAGGACAAGTCGAGCAAGGAGAAGGTGATATGAAGATAGCTGATCTAAAACCTATCAAGAGCCTTAACAATAACAACACATGTAAATTCCTGGGCGTCTGCAAAAACACCAAACAAGCGGACAATCAGGCTCTATAGATCGCAGCAAAGACGTACTTACAAAGGCTATCAATCATATGGTCCAGTACATTGTCAGATCATGAGGAGGTAGTAGCGTCTAATCAGTATGCTTTACCAGTACTTTCATACTTGATGTGGACCCAAACTTTGCCAATAGCAGACATCCAGCAGCTAGACCGAGAGGCAAGAAAGATAATTGTTGAGAACGGAGGTAATCAACCCAAGGGATCAACAGCAATACTATTTATGCCTAGGAAGTGCGGTGGTAGAGGTCTTAAGTCCGTAGAGAATGAATACAAGAACAAGTGCAAATTCAAGTAGAATTATAATATAGTCAAGTAAATCCGCGCGATCTGATTGGTTGAAAAGCATGAACCATTTGCCCATGGGTTGCACGCTCACGTCAGCTTTTTTAGCTTCGGCGAAAAAAAAAACKTTTTGTATCTTTTTGCTGACAATTTATCTAAAAAAATTTACTGAAAATGATTGAAAAGACTAGCGAAAATAATCATCAATCTCCGACATTTAGTATAGAGTTGTCATTTGATCAGCCTAGTAATAATACGTCAAGATTTGCATCACTTTCAAACAGTGAGCTGGACAAGATTGTGTCAGAGCGTCACTCTCCAAAAAGACAAAGCAAACCACAAATCGGTCGGTGTCTACATTCAAAGGATTTTAAGCAATGATTAAACAAATACAAAAATATTGTTATCGTGTATTTATTCAACAAAAGTATTTCCAAAGCAATTAACTATAAATATCTTGCTCACCATCTACTTCGCAGCTTCACAACTGCAGTGAAGTCCTTTCTGAAGCTCTACATGGGAGGGAAAGCCGACAAAGCGTACTACCCAGAGAAAATTAATCCAGTTCAGTCAGTTAGTTTTGATCCGTGTACATGATTCTTTTCATTGCTAAGTCATTGTACGATAACAAACTTGAACATCGTCAACAACAACAAAGACAGACACTGTGTTTTTCACTGATTTTCTCGGGCATTACTGTACTAAGATATGTCAGCATTTGAAATGTACTTCTTACAGTTGAAAATCACTTTCTCCGTAGTTTTGGACATCTTTGATTCACTTTTATTCAATCTTCTGTGTAAAAAGCTGCCATTTTCAAAACGACTGTTTTTGGCGCCTTTGTGCTTTTCATTCACGCAAGGTGCGTAAGGAGAATTTAGGGCATGATCAACAAATACAGTCTGTAATTTGTATTTATTTCTTGTTTGTTGACTTGACTATATTATGAAAGCTCAAAAAAAAGCTAGAGTTTCAAAAAAGCTAGAGTTGCACTCCGCTTCGCGTCATGCAACCCTTACGCTTTTCTTCGTGCTTAGCAACCTCCCGCGTGCATCCATAACTCGATGGATGCACGCTACTTATGATCTATTCCTTAACGAGAAATTGTGTTATTACTGAGCAATAGCATATAATAATGTACAAAAGAAAAAGACGAAAAAAATTGAAATATTCCACGCAGAGCAACTTATGAAGTTCGTTCGTTCACAACCAGCTATATTCAAAGCGATTTTGGTTTCAAATATATGTAATTCAAAGAGTTTTATATTTATTTTAAACAAATTTGGTTGCAAAAAAAAAAAAAAAATTTTGCTGTAAAGTAAATCTGATTCACTATGAATTAAAACATTTGGATTTGCTGACTTTGCAGCTACCTGAAGTTGTAAACAATATTGAAACAAATTATACCTGTATGGACCAGACTTAGACACGCGTAACTCAGTTTTCATTTAATTCGTAACGAATCTCATTACATCTCGTCATTGAAGACTTTGTACAGTTTATGACCTTTGTATGGTTTATACGCTATTGTACGGTTCTCAAGTTTGGCCTACAGTAATGACTTTAGATCCTCTAACGTCCTTGTCACGTTCTTGTTAAGTTCTTGCTACGTTCTTGTTACGTTCTTGCGCATGGCGAACTATGTTACCGCTGACCATATCTTACAATACCTGACAGTTGTTGAACGTGTTCAGAAACAAATGCGACTCAGTTTTGGGATCTTTAGACCAAAATATTGTGTAAGCACTTATCACATCGTGTTTAATGGTTTTGCTCATAGTCGCTTTTTCGTTTCTATTTTCGTTTTGGCTTTAATTTATATTGCAAAAAAAATTGGTCGATCTGCTCGCTCATTTCCCTCATGGTTTGTTTTTTTCTCACTATTTCTTCCATATATTCGGCCATAACGATTTGCTTTTACTTGTGTTTTCTTTTTTGAAAGGTTTTTTAGTTGTTTTATAGTAAAATCCGTAAAATCTTTGCTTACATTTACCTAAGATAAAATGTCTGCCATTCCCCACCCCCCCCTCGATTTGCTAAATTTCCCTCAAATTGTTCGTCATAWAAAAACCTGTAGTCTTATTGGCTAAAACCGATTTATATTGTTTTTATGTCTTTATCTCAGTATCAATGGATACGAAAAGACACTGCATTGCCTGAGCTGCGTTTGCTGGGCAAGGGAAAAAACATACACACCTTCTACTGGCGTAAAATGGCTAGGGGAAATAAACCCCAGCCTTTTATTGACATAAACAATTAATGATAATTTTTACAATGCAGAGTGTTCTGCCCAGTAAAGGTGCGGGCATTAAAACGCCCCTAATAATTACAAAAACATTACAAGTCAAAGAAAACCGTGGACGGGGTAAGGGGAGGCAGGAGGGAAAAAAGAATAACAGTTCAGAGCCACAGACAAGAATTGGTCTTCACTCGGTGACAGCTAGAAGGTTAAAGACCCCCGCGAGTGTTAGACCACGTGACTAACGCATCGCATTATAGGGGGGTATGCCTTATTCCTCAATCCCTTTACCCCGTCACGGGTTATATAATTAATTACACTAGTGGCCATGAAATACCAAAAACTTCTATAAGACATAAAAATCCTATTTGCAAGCAAATATTTCCTATTATACAATCAAATTTTGTAATTTGCACTGTAATCTGCACTGTATTACACTTTTCTGCACTAAATTACGTTACACTTTTCTGCATTGTATTACCTTTTAACAACACTGCTCTAGGGGAATCAGAATTGAGTAATTTGTTCATGTATGTTATTAAATGGTAAATATTTCAGAAATTCCTTTTTATCTGTGAAACAAAAAAGCCAATAGTAATTATACTTCAAACCAAATAGTCTTCCTGGAACTATAAAGCTTGAAAATGTCGACTTTTTCTCTGAGTTTTTTTATTTATTTTTATTTTTTTATTTTTACCTTGCATTACGGGAAAGCTAATAGATGAAGCCTAATACATAAATTTAATTAGATTAACTGGGAGGAAACATTGATTAAACACAGTGACCCTGATCACATGTTTAATGTATTTCATGATAAACTAAAACCAAATTAAATTGGTTGTTACAACCAAAATCAATTGGTTACATATGTATAACCAATTGATTTTTGGTTGTCTTTACCAATATAATTGGTTATGAAGCTAGCAAATCATATGTATAAAAGTTGTAAAAGGGACAGAATAAATGAACCAACCCACGCTTTTAACTTGCTGAATTGGAATTATGGTGAGCAATATTTTTTATTCAATTTCTATTCGTAAATAATGACAATAAATTGCATAATAGGCTAATTATTTACATAATGGCAAAACAATTTAATATTCTGGCACCCGAAATCTTGGTGCAACGTATGTGCCATATTGTGAACYATACGGCTTTGTTAAGTGAGCTGGCAAATATGTCATAAATTCATTTTGATATGAGATAAATTTATCTGCATTGGCAGGTACTTCTACTTGATATGCATGGAAGTGCTCACAGAATTCAATGGTTGTTATCTTTTTGAGAACAAAGTGAACATTTTCTGGAGACAAAACCACAATTTTCAGAATTGTAGCAAATGTTGGGAGATCATTTAAATATCCAGTTGCAACAACAGCCGCCAGTCGATATTCTGTTCCATGGATGGTGACTGTTTTTGCCCTGAAAAGACATAATGAATACTTACAATTACAATTTATGTACCAATGAAAATTAAATAAGAACTATAAAAAATTGCTTACTCATAAAGGATATCTCTTTCTAAAATTGTCCTTTCTTTCTGTTTCAATAGCTGATAATATTCTGCATCTCCTGCTGCAATATCCTTCCCTTGACCTAAAGAAAAATATTTTTTGTTTAGCATAAAACAAGGTTAACAACTTTTCCTTTTCCATTCATTTATCCTTTTTCCAAAAAGTAATCAAGATGGATGAGGACAATATGTCTCTCCTTYCACAGCCACAAGCAATTAGTTTTCAAAGAGTTTACATGCAATTATTACTGTGCACCCTAAGTTATAGCTAAAGCACTTCATTTAAAGAACTACATCATGTTTGATACTTGAAGAAAAAAGAGGAATTCACTTGAACAATATTGCTATATGTAGTATCACAGAGTATTGTTGATTACTGCAGATATCAGCTTGAACACCAATATTATAGACTATGACAGAGAACATGTAACTGATTTCAAACCACCTCCATTCCAAATAGGTGCAGCCTCTAATTTGATCCTGGGTTATTGATTTTTTCCCTCTTTGTTTTCTTACCCATACACATGATAATGGCACAAACCTGATTAAGAATGGAATCTTCATTTAACATCTGCTCAAGAGAATCCAATAATGGGATATACATCATCTCATCATCTTTAAGGACCTCTTTATAGACTTTTCCAGCTCGCCGTTTCCTTGAACTTTGTCCTAGTGTTATGCGGTCAGGGGTCTAAAATGAGATCAAAGATATGAAAAACTTTTGACCAGTGGTTTCTATAAGGATCACAAATATAGTCGAACAGTAAAAGGATTAAATTTGACACACACAAATAATAATAATGGTCATGTCTCATTATGGTCACTTCACCACGCATTTGAATAACTCCAACAACCCCATCGATATCAAGGGTCTCACAGCAATGAAACTTGTGCAAACTTATACTGAAACTTGAAACCTAGAGTCACGCCAGCCTATCCGGTCTGGATAAGAGTAACTATTGTTGACATTACAAATGGAGAACCTACCAGTAGTCCAAAGTTTACTTTGAAGTATGCTGCTTGTTTGTGTTTTGTTGAAACATGCTGAAATGGATTACTGATGGGGTGATCATCTGCAAATAGTTGCTCAAGTCCAGGGATGCTATCAAGTGAAATTCCAGCATCATCTAAACACACCTCCACACCTTTTCTTACACTCTCAACAGTGTTTCTTACAAGAGTAGTTGAATCTTCAACAATATTGTTGACTGCTTTTTGTGTAAGAAGATTGGTTTCTCTGGTTTTTAGGACATATAATGCATCAAGTCTCTTCTTTTCTTCTTCATCATGTTCTTCTTCATTTTCATTCATAAAATCATTCTGGTTGTCTACTTGGTCTAAATCTAGATCACCTTCCACACTCTCAGTATCGGGAGAACAGACTTCGTTAYTGGAATCAATTGCTGCTTTTAAGTCAAAATTTGCATGCTTCCGACGCAGATAGCTTTTGTAGGAGTTCACCTGATAGGAGTGATACCATTACTATCATTATCATCATCATCATCTTTCTGGCGCATTGTTATCCTTTAAAGGACTCATCTTTGTGACAATATTTCAGTCACAAAGTTACATACCTTTCTAAGTGTAAGCTGGCAACCAGGAACTTCACAAGATATGGCTAAATTAGAATCATTCCTGTGGACTTTAATTAAATGAGAAAGCATTGAAGAAATTGTAGACGCAAAAAAGGTCTGACAAACTTGGCAAATCAGAGGCATTTTTATGGTTCATTTCTGTTTTTGAAAACATGGTAAAAAAGATCCTTGAAGAAAGATGAACCTCATGACCAAATCGTAGAAATATTTAGCGCGTTAGTGCGAAATATGAAACTCAGTATTTAGTCATGTTTGATTGGAGAATTTGCTCGGCTTGTTTGCTTAGTGAAATTCGACGCATCATACCATTCTTATATATCGTTGCAAATTGGCGCCAATATTTCACTACTCACGCTGCGTTGCTCGAGCTCTCAACATCAAAGGATTCAACTGTTCAGCTTCTTTTTTCTAAATAATTCTTACTATGGCACTTCCACTTACCAGAAAATCGTCGATCGAAGATGTGGCTTCATTTTTGGAAGAGAATGCCCTAGGGGATATCGTGAAAACCTTCAAAGGTGAGTCAAACTCGTCCATAATGATGACCCTTGATCGTTGAACAACCCATGTGGTTGTCGTTAAATGATTTTGTGAATACTCCATGTTGATGTCCATGTTGATATCAAGCGGTACCTCTTTTCACAGACAATGAAATCGATGKTGAAGTATTCTACGATCTCGAGTACAGAGATATCCTAGAAACAATTCCGCGCTTAAAAACAAGGAAGAACTTTATAAAAGTCTTTGGACAAGTTACGGGTTTGGTAAGTAAATATGGAAATAATTCTTTACGAATGCTATTAAAAAGATTTATCTTCGTTAATTAATAAAGCCGCCATTTTCCTGCAGTTGAATTTGGAGGGCGATTTCGACAGTAGGCAGGGAAAGCCTGGCACAGATCTGGCTGTTCAGAATCGTTGGTGAAGGGCGCCATTTTGTAACCGATAGTTATTCGAAGCCATCCGAAAATTGTCCGAATTTCCATAACACAGGCAACCCAAACCTTAAAATTATTGTCCATTTTTCACAGACATTCGACGCTGAAGGAAAAAGTTGTCCGCTGCGCCCGACGGTGGAACATGAAAAATACAGCTCCGCTGAAGAAGATTGTCGTTCTATTAGCGACTCTGTGAGCCATCTTGTGAGCTCACCTGGTAGTTCATCTTCAGAAGATGAAGAGGCAGTGAGCCTGGCCACTCCAAGACAAAGGAAAAGGCCAGCTGATCAAGCTCCAATACAGAATGCATCGAGAGAGAAAACAAAAAGGCGAATTCCAGACGACTCCGATAATGACAATGAAGACGGTGGAAAAGATAGCCCAGTCATCCCCAAGCAACTGCCAATGACTATAAAAAAAGAACACGCCTAACTGTAAAGGAAAAGAGGCAAGCTGAGCTTATGTAGACTTTGATTACTTGGCATATAGAAAAGATCGAAAGTCAGGGAGGAAATATGCATTAAATTAGAAGAAAATGTATTTTGAAACTAACACTATCATTTGAATGAATGTGCCATGAAACCATGAAATATATCTAGAATTTCGTTATATTTTTCTCACTTTTCATTTCTATTCTATTTATGTAGCCACTAAATAGTGACGAAAATGAGTTTGGAGGAAATTTGTTAAAAGATTTTGTCCTACCTTCAAGGGTAAGTAATGCACTAATCTTAAATAGATACACATTTTCACAAGTTGCACCCAAGAAATATACAAAAATATGTAATTTTTTATACCATTTACAAGTAGTGATCACAAAGCAACTCAAAATGAAGTTGATCTAGCAACGGACAAATTATAAATTCGCATTACAACCCCAAGCTGATAAGCCTAGTATAAACCTCATATGTCATCTCATGATTGTTGCGTATAACACATCCAGTTGATAAATCAAGAGTTAGGGTGTATGTAAGTCATTTCATTTTTTTATTTCAGTGGCAACCACATGTCGAACAGGCTTTGAAAAGAGGGGGTCCCTTAAATACTGCTGAGAAGAACACCTTGGTAAGACAGATATGTGACTCTATCATGGCTATAACAAGCACTGTCTACAAGAGAGAAAGAGAGCATATTGCCCTGATGCTGGTCGAAAAGTACCCTTTCCTCAGGGGCTCCTTTGGTGCAGGACATGTGAGTATGAACAGATATATAAATTACTGATCAATTCAGTACTGAATAATATATATATATAAAATATACACATGTCCAATGAGATTCATAAAATATTTTTAGTTGTTTGATGAATAATTATTCATATTCTTGTAATTAATATTCTAGCAAATGTGGGCAGAAAAGATCAATGAAAGGATCTGGAATCTTAAGAGGCTGGCAAAGAGAAATGAAAAGAAAAAGCTGAAAGAAGAAGGAGTAGATGTGCCTAAAGGCAAGCCAGAGCGAAAAGGAAAAAAGAGTGGCCCGTACGAAACGGGCAGATCTGTTTTTGATCTGCTGCAGATCTGCCAAGAAGTCTGTTACAGATCTGCAAACAGTCTGCTAAAAATCTACAGACTATCTACAGATTATCTGTGGAAT
>NW_022258876.1:0-13766 GCF_009602425.1 Actinia tenebrosa | reverse complement strand
AGTAATCAGATGCTAGGACACAATACTCTGTAACCTTGCACTTGTGAAGTCCCAAATGAGCTATGCAACCGAAGTGAGGTCCCCTAGCCGCTCAACCTTTAAGCAAAAGGTTGAAAGAGT
Source organism: Actinia tenebrosa (assembly GCF_009602425.1). Next base: position 13,646 of record NW_022258876.1, on the reverse strand, counting down.
GCAATGAAGAGCTACACGCTGGATATTAGAACTTAAACAAGACCAACTTTCATACAAAGAAAGACTGATCAAATTGGATTTACTACCACTTACCTATGACCGCGAGGTCAAAGATTTAGTTTTTCTTTATAAGGCATTATATGGCCATATAGATATTGATACTAGTTTTATTAAGAGCGTAAGTCATGGTCGTACTCGACGATCAAATACATCTAGTGATGGTAAAATACTTAGAAATGCCCTTATGCAAATCAGCTACTTTTCAGGCCTCTTTCTTTAATCGTAGTATTAAATTATGGAATTTGATTTGGAAATCAATACAAGCAACTGACTTTCTAAGTATAAAAACCTTTAAGTCCGGTATCATTAAAATCTATAAAGACGAACTGTTCAATATTTTTGACGCTAATAATATTTGTTTTTGGGGCCTGGTCCGCAATGTGGTTGCCATTGGCAACAGTAGCTTATTGTATGTTTTTCTTAAKGATAATTATTAGGTTTTATCTGGAGGGTGCCTTGCATGGTACTTAGTGTCCCGTTTCTACCTTTCCTTTTGGCCTGCTTCTCATATATTTTTTCCTTTTYTTTCTTTCCTTGTGATTTTTATAACAATTTAGATGTCTGTTGTAAAGTTAATATGATGTAGACCAATAAAGATGATAAAATTAAATTAAATTAAAATTTAAAAAATTAAAAAAATTTATATATGACCAATCCATATGACGTTAAGCTTGAAATTTTAACTATGAAGACTTGCTTTATTTTATTCACAGTTTGGATGCAACTCATAAAGAAGGGCTGGGGAGGTATGTCAATAATAACCCACACAGGATAGCCAAAACTTTCATTAAGAAAAGTCTGCATAATAACAAGGTGCATTTGGGCATTTTTGTAAAACGTGACATACTCCCAAATCAAGACATCAGATATGACTATGGACTAAAAGACCTGCCATGGAGGAGAAACAAAAGTTTTCTGTTTACATCCATAAGCCATATTGGTGGTTGTCCACTATAAATTAAAAACATGACCTAATCACTTATTTAAGAATCAAAAATCTTAATTTATTTATTTTAAAAATTATATTCTCTTTTGTTAAAATAGCCGTGGTCAAGGATAGCAAACATGGTAAAGGGATACAAGATACAGCCCCTGAAGAGAGCCTAGATGGCACAACTGTAGTCATGTAACTCTGTAATAATGACTGATAGCATTACTGAATAAATTAATTACTAAATAATATATTATGTTCTATTTATTATATAGTCATGGTGGAGGATGGCAGACATTGTAAGAGTAGACCAGATACTGCCGATAAAGAGAGCCTAGATTGTAACTGCAGTCATATATGTAACTCTGTAATGAATGACTGATAACAGTACTCAATATGTTAATCACTAAATAATATATTCTGTTCTGTTCATATATAGTCATGGTCAAGGATGGCAGATATTGTAAGAGTAGACAAGAATTCTACCAGGAAATTTTGTTAGCTTGCTAGACGATTGATTTTTTTTTATTTTTTTTATTTTTAATTATTATTATTATTATTATTATTATTATTTAATAATTTTCATTTATCTATTCATTTTATTTCATTTTTCATTTCATTTATTTATTATTTATGTATGTATTTGTTTGTTTTTTCCTAAGCAAGCACGATTTTGTTTAATTTTATACGCGCGCACATATGCCATGGTTTGATTGCGTTTTCTTTGTCAATTGTAACGTTTTTCATTTCCATGAGGATGGCCAAGTAGGCCGAAAGCTGGGATCATATTTATTAAAATTTATGGTTGATAAAACGAACTATTATGAATTTAACAACAACCAACAAGGAACTATTTGAGATATTTTAAGTTGAATTTTTTGGCAAGATACTGGTGCTGGCAGGATACTGGGCTAGACACTCTATATATATTTTTGAGTTCTTGGGCTTTTTTATGTAAATTGGATTATTTTGTTTTYGACTCACTCTGTAACTTATATAAAACAAACTGGTAAAGAACGCCAAAAATACTCAAAGCACAAGCAAAGCTTTAACTAAACACTCATCGTAGGATTTTTTCTGGAAGCATGGCCAACGTTCTTGGATTTCTCTCCAAATTTTYGTGTGAACCAACCTTAAGCAGATATAAAAAGAAATAAGTTGCCCGGCCTTTTTTAACACGCCATAGACACCTTTTTTTTGTAACACGCACTTGACATGTTCATCAAGTGACTATTGCATGTTTGCACATACTGATGATAAGGGCGTACAAAGCTGACTCTGCTGATGCTGCATCAGCAATAATGAACATAAACCATTTGAAGAGTAGAGACAAGAACGAGCAAGTACATGTCCTCATTTTTTTGTACTGGTCTAGAGCTCTTGATTTACAGCTGTGCTACCTACGACTGGTCAGATCATTCAGAGAAGGGAGGTTTGATCTATACATAGATGTAAGTAAGGAACTTTTGCCATGGGTGTTTGCACTTGACCACCAAAACTATGCTATGCTTGATAGAAAATRAAATATCCAGATCCATAATAGCATAGTGGTTTAAATACTCACCTGTTGAGCGAGAGACCAGGGTTCGATTCCCTGTCATGGAGTTTACATTTTTGGATGATGTGAAATTCGTTTGTTCATTACTATACAAATAGGTAACTTGTTAGAGGAGCATCGATTGTTTGGAAAAGATGTTGTTTCGTTCAACAATAAAAAGGACAATATCCAAAGAGGTGCCGCAAGAACTAATATACAATCCAGCAAAATAAAAACAGACATGACTAAAAACACGGGGTAGTAAGAAGAGCCATGACGTCACCTCTAAGGACTCTGATGGAGGGGGGGATTACCTCACTCGAGTGATGCAGAACTGTCATTCATTTTATATCTACTATCATCATCTTTATTGAGGAGCRTGAAGTATTGACCATGAGCTCCACTACTAGTGGATGATCACCGATGGTGACTCATATAGTACTGTATGGAATGTTTATGGTGCCTGCGATATATGTAATAAGTATGAAGTACTAAAAACCTTTGACAAGAAATATATTGTTTGGAAAGAGTCGCCAGACACCATCAAATGGGAGGACAAGTACSTGCAAGGTACGGCAGACTCCAATCGTGTATTTAAGCTAGACTGCATAGGCCACGTCCAGGACAAGGCTTTATATGAGTATCAAAAAACAGCCACAAAGATGGCTAGTGGAAAGTCTGTCAAATGCATTAATGGTAGGCTCATCAAGGTTGCAATTGAAAAACTTAAGACTAATTATCGCAAAGCCATATGGAATAATCTGAAAACAGGAGCACTGACAGCAGCGGAGAAAGATCAAGCCATAAAAAAAGAAGATGCAGACAGCCATTAAAGCTGGTCTGTACCATTCACTCAAGATACCATGTAAAGATAGGCACCAGTTTTGCCCTAACAATTCTTGGTGCAAATACGAGAAAGGCTTATAGTGCAAAAACAAGCCTTACCATCTGGATGCTCTCTTTAAAGACCCACTATTAAAGATATGCCAGAGATTGAGTGAGCCAGCATGCTACAAAGATGTTTGTCAGGATAAGCAGACATAAATCGTGCTATGCATAAGGCATCTTCTACTGATCAGAATACTGCTCTCACTCCTAAGCCTCGTTCTACCAACCTAGATCGCAWTCCTTTCACTCTTACATTTCATCCTATTAACAAATCGATATGGCTTATAGCTAGTTAATGATTGTCAGTAATTTTATATTTGTTTACAACCCGATTCTGATTTCCCTAGTATTATATTTCTACACATATCATATTGCTTGGCCTCGTGGGTTAGAACGCTCTATCATTATCGTACRATTATTAGAGTTTAACGGAGAATAGAGGTATGTTTTTACATTATTTCACATTAGTATATTTATATTGGTATTAACTATGGTTATATTCAATCAATGATATGTGTAGTAGCTAATTATAAGTAGYACATTGTTGTACTTTTGCTTGTCTCATAGTCTTGTCGCTATGTCTAAGCTCATYACATGATTGTAGAWCTTTGTATTCACTATAATTAGAATTAAGTTGTATTTAGATTTGCTCCCTTTTATTYGTTTTCACTCTTTACGTGGCTTTAATAATCAAGGAATAAATTGTCCATATCGAACAACGAAAGCCTCAGTTTTTTDATCCTAAATCTACTTAGTTTTCACTATTAAAGATATACCAAGCCATWTATCAAGCCGGAGAAACCTGGGGCGATAACGCTAACAATATCAAAGTCCCCAGCCACTACCCAGCCGTTACYGTAACCRTGAATCAAAATTAATGGAAAAACGACCGCGAATGATGACCGAAAARGGCTCGGTATTTAAARAAGTGCTCTTAGAAAGAAATTACCGTCTGGCTATTTGCAAATGGCGTAAACAAATCAATAACGTTCGAAACACAGTCGCGGATCTCGACAAATCAGAGAATCGTGACGAACAATCGTTTCTGGAAACTCGCTTTGAAATAATCGCATCAASGTTCGAAAGGCTATCYGAGTTTCTTCAGACTCAAGACGAATCTTCCCTTAACGYGGCAACAAAGGAATTTGATGAATTAGATAAGGAAAACAGCGAGGTGCTGAAATTAGCAAACGAACGCTTGCCGAGATAAGAGATAATGATGATTGAATAATGCAAGAATGTTGTCATCTAAGAAATGAATTAGAAAGTATTTTGACCCTGGTTTTTGTCCTTCTTAATCTTGATATTCTTGCAATTACAGCTGTATCCATTTAAAATAATTAAATAACGATGATAATTTGAAACTTTAATCTGTCTTCAGCCATTAGAGCTTGAAGCATTTTTGTTTCCATTTGCGTGTCATTTGGATGGAAAGAAACTAATTTACGGTTACAATTTACTCGTTTCAGGAAGTCAGGCGATTATCTTCAAACAAAATGGCTAATCACGCAGCTGCCCTAATACATCCAGCAATATTTATGCACCCACATCAGCCACCACATTTCCCTGCAGAGGGTTGCCCAGAAAAAAAACCCCTTCTTCCAAAGAAGATCTCGAATCCCTGAACAGGTGGCTGCATTGGAACAAGATTGTGGCAACAGTTACTCTACAGAAGGAGAGCGTGGAGATGGCTCGGACAGCTGCTACCAATGCCAGGGAGAATGCACACCTTTAGAACTCTTGCAAGAAGCACTGACCATGGCCAGTCCAGAAATTTCCAACAAGAACCTGGTATAATTGCTTGAGGATGGCACTGTGGTGCTTAAATTCAAGAGCTACAAAACAAAAGATTTATGGTACAGACACTACTGTCTTGCAGGTAGGCTGCTCCTTAAATTATTTTATCTGTAATGCATTAAAATAAGAATAGCATTGCTAATCCTGTCTGGCTCTCTTTTCAGAACGACCATGAATTGTGCCATATATTGCAAGACTACATGGAAAAACACAGGCCAAAGTTACTCAATGAGAACAACTACCATAGGTATATCATATATATTACGTAATGTTAAGGTACTTCACGTGAAAAGCACATAGCATGTGAGAAAAAGTGTAGTGGTCAAGCACATGCAGTGCGAGAAAGCTTGTTGTTTTCTGTGTTTATTGGTAGCTAGAACTCCCAAATAGTTCGGTAAGTTTATATCGTTGGTAATTTATAGCATTTGTAAGCAACTGATTTAAGAACTTTATTAAATTTAGGAATAGCGTATTTCCCAGTTAAATACTCATGTCTCTATAATAAATAATACAATAAAATAATTGCTCCATGAGTTCTCAATAATAAATTGAATAATTTTTAAATAATTATTTTATTTTATTTTTCAGTTCAATCTTGGCTTTGGTCGGCAAAAATCCGACACGTGCGCTACGTGCGACCAAATGAAAATCTCTGGCGACTCCCTCCAACTACAGGAGCACCAAAAAAAGGCCGAACAGGGCTATGCCTGTAAAAGAACAGACAAAGAAGCGGCAAGGAAAACGTGGCAGACCTTAACGAGGGCTGTCTCACATGACATTGACTTCTGTTCTGTTGACGCAGTAGACATGATTACATTCGACTTTCAACAGAACTTACCCACACCCACACTCGCACATAATGACATGTTCTACCAATGACAACTGTGGAAATACAACTTCGGCATACACGACTGCGTTGCAGAACAGGGTCATATGTACATGTGGGACGAGACCATTGGAAAGCGTGGTGCGTCTGAGGTCGCGTCATGTCTAAAGCATTGTTGAAAACAGCAGAACAGGTAAAAATGATCGCTACCTATATATAGAGATAAAAATAAAGCTTTTGCCTTAAAAGCTACATGCCTGAGAATGACAAGGCTTTTCGAAAGATATTTTTTTATAAGCTTAACGGATTTCAACTATTTCGGGTTTGAAATGGGGTCCAGCTTTCATTCTTAATAGGGCGGGAACACTTGAGCACTAGCATTAGGTCCTTTTTATAACACAACGAAACTGGGAAAATATACTGAATATTTCTATGAATTCACGTTTATCCTGAAACATGATGTTATATGCTGGTATAATAAGTAGTTCCTGTCGTTAACTGTTTTGAAAGAAGTTAAACGTTATTCAAGTATAGCAGTTTTTAATCCAGCAGAAACGCCATTTGCTTCGTGGCTGATCTCATTATAACGTATAAGATCCCGAATTCGTGTTGAATTTATTACGAGCTATGAATGTTGCACCGTCTGTGGCTTAGCTTAGTTTCGCGTTCTTACTTTTACATTATCTATTCAACAGGAGCAAAATCGCTCACTAGTTATTCTGATGGCTGTGGTGGACAAAACAAAAATATCGTTATTATTGCGCTCTACTGTGAGTTAGTGAGGAAAGGTGTGTACTCCATCATAAACCACAAGTTTCTAACGCGTGGTCACACCTTTCGTCCTAACGACACAGACTTTGCCCAAATTGAAAAGAAAAAACGAAGTGCTGTTGTCCACCTGCCATCAGAATGGGCCAAGATAGTGCTAGAGGACAACCAGAGGAAGCCTTTTAAGGTACAAGAGATGAAGCAAGAGATGTTCCTGGATTGCAAATCCACGTATAAATCATGCTATTCGCACAAGAAGAAGACAACTGACAAGGAGCCGATTAGCTTCAAAAAGGTAAGCATTAAAAATTTGCTCTATTCATATTGTGATATTGGGGGCATGTAGAACTACAAAAACCACTGAAGTACTTTCTTGACTAAAATTATATAGTATTAACCTATTGATAAACAATGGCATCATTTTACGCCTAATATTCACATATAATAAGAAGTTGTACTTTTCCGCTAGTTGTCTAAGAGACACTGGTGTTGAAGTGCATTACTTTCATACGCCGAACAGCCGAATCAATCTTAAATGTTTTTTCTCTCTATATTTTACAGGTACATTGGTTAAATTTTGGTTGGGGGGAAGAAGAGGACAAGAACGGCAATGTCACCAGGGCTCATCATCCTAATGAGGTTTGGATTGGAGTAGTTATACTGTGTTGGTTCAAAGCAGGGCGGTCCGGTCTAAAACCACACACGAGTCGAACAAGTGAACGCGAACGAACACAAACATATTTAATCGCTAAGAAACTACACAAAGAAAAAAAATATGAACATACTATATTCATATTTTATTTTTCTTTTCTTTTTCTCTGTTCTTTAAGGTACGGCTATGAGAAAACAAAGAACCATGGAAGAAGGTCAAAATTTGGAATGAGGTGGTGCCTAATGATCTGGCTCCCTTGTACAAGGCTCCTTTAAAAATCAAGGCTGCCAAAGAGAAAGATCTAATGGCCGAGAAGTTCCTTCCTCCAGAAAAGAAGGATTTTTACCTAAGGCTCAATGCCAAACCCGACACTGACCCCAACTCCGACTCCAACGCCGACGTCGACTCAGATGAAGAGTAATGGATCACCGGCAAAAGATAAAACAGCTCTTTTACAGCGCAAAAACAACAGCACTTTTAAGAGCTATCCAATAATAAAAAAGTCAATGCTTGTATGCTGCTCAAAAAACTTTAAAGGCTTTTTGAGAACCACCATTAATAGTAGCTTTAAGAGCTATCAAGTACGATAAGAAACAAAAAATGATTTTAAAAATGCTAAGCGCAAAAAGCATCATTTTTGCGCGAGTGGCAAAAGGTTTAGCTCAAACTGCTTTTGGGATCTTTTCATGTTCAATAAATCGATTGACACCTTTTTAAATCGTTCAGATCAACATTAGACGACGGTCGCGCTACGATCGCAATGCATTATTGTACCAGTCATGTAGGCTTGTGCCGCGATCGACGACAACATTTTTAGGATTGTTTGACTGTATATAAAGCATTTTGTCGAACAAGCCGCGGTACTTACTGTTCTATTAATACGCTATTGAGAGAAGTGTTGTTCTTTTCTGCCTTTCTTTTTTATCGACCGTTTCTGTTTGGGATCGCGAGCATCCCTGTTTGTGGGGGCAGTTCAGAGTTGTCAATCATTAGTGATCGACAATCATTTTGTCTTTAGTCTAGCCGTGGGTCGCATTTCTTCCTTCCCTCCCTTGGTAACAAACGTTGTACTTGTTCAAACTAACTACAAGCGAAAAACAATGCAAGGGCAAGTAGAGGTCGAGATATCAAATATCAACAGAAGTACAGCGTCCTTTGGTTAAAGAGCTGGCCACAAAAATAATTGTCATCTTCACTCGTTATAAGTACACCACAAGATAACGCATTCTGTTTCGTAAGTTATATTGCTGCTYAGTTTAAACTCTGGTGCTTYGCTTTTCTTTTACAGGACTTACATTCAGACTAAGGTAGCCTTTTAGCCTCCTCTTAGGGGATTTCTTAGGGTAATCACCCCTTGAGAGACATTTTGTGACTTGGCTGTAAAATACATGCATGCACAAAACATTGCGACTTCCGCTTAAACCTCCACTGTCATTTTAATCCTTCATTCCTATTTTCATCTGTGATTATTCTTAGAAGTCTAAACCTTGTTTTAAACAACGAAAGGTAATTTGTAAATTTTTTCTTTCTATAGGACACAATCTAGGGAGTAAAATTCACTCTCTTTGATAAAATAGATAAACATGAGTTTGACCTCTTGACCGACTGGCTCGCTTGTTGATCACAACCTCTTCAATTAATATTTACACAATCAAGAGTAGATTTTTTTAACTTTGCCTTTTCCCTCAATCAGAAGGAAAACTATTTGTGTTTTATAAATAATTCCACATAAACGCCTTGAAAATGCAGTTTCCTACCATGGTATTAAAGACCGGGATTAAAAGATGGTAATRACTCCAAGACGTCAGTAGAAACGGTTTATGATCAGCCTTGGGAACCACAACCAAGCGAAACTGAACTAAGGCCCCGTCCACACTATGCCGGATAAATTTGATTCTGAATTTTTATTTATTCAGTTAGGCCTACCATCCACACTAGAGTGGAACAATTTGAAAACACCGGCTAGACGTATTCCCGGAAGGGGATACTCCCATATATGGACTATACGGGGATGATCCGCTGAACAGGGTATGGTTTTTCGAGCTTCTCGTCATTAACAGGGTATGCAATTTCACTCAAGAGGTATTCTACCATCCCCTTATTTACTCTCCTTTTTAATATAGTTTTCACTTCAAATGAACAATTAAGGGTATTAATTACTAATTGATGTTGTTTGATGTTGCTGGAGATGTTGTTAGTGCCACATTCTCTTCCACTAACACCTTTTTACTGCAATTTCTAMCCTTCTCAACTTAACAACCACAATCCTATATTCTACATTGTCTTCAACGATTAAATGTTTCCACTATTTTTGAAATCATAACCTAACTTGGGATTAAAAGAGTGGATCCTGTAAAATGTTGTCTAATGACTCCATTATCTTGTGGAAACAGTGTTCTCGGGTGTGCAACATCCGAATTTCGTTACTGAATACCATATTTCAGCACTATTACACGTTTCGCCTGTATTTAATACCGTAATCTAACTGGAAATACTGCTGTCGGCAAGGACGACAATCCTGGATTCCCAATTCAACACAACCAAGAAATGTACTGCAGCTTAAAAGAACTCCACGAAACCAACTACAAAGAAGACATATTCCACATCTAATTACTCTGAAACTGACCACTGTTCTACTGCAAGTTCTTCTACACCCACTAAAACTGCACCTCCACTACCAACTCCACCACCACAAATGTTAGGCGACATGATGGAAGATTATGAAAACAACCTCTCCCCAGTAGACGCATTAAGTACATTTGAAGAAGCTTATCGCCAATCAAACTAACCCCTATACTTTATGACCAGTCACTAAAAAAAAGAAAATTCTAGGGGGRAAGGTGCCATTTTTAACGGCCTATGGCAAGTGTAGGGTCTTTAGGTTTATGATGAGCATTCAAATGCATCAATCAAATAACGTTTTAGAGGATTCCTCCTTTTTGGATTAATTCTAGATATCAAGACCAACCTTGCAAATGCTTTTGAAATGCGTGACCTTGCTTTTAAAGATGCAGAAAARGAGGAAGCAAGGTGTGGCAACCAGAAGATGSCCAAAAGACTTWAATCTTTTGTTGTTGGCAAGATGGAAATATATGACACAACCAGGTATTTAATATACACATACRGCGTACTGAATTTGAATCCCACTTTGAAAAAGTGACTTATTGATTAATTGATCGATTTGATATAGATCTGAGCAACCACCTTTCAAATTTGCAAAATGAAAGTCTCAGGAGGTCTCCTTTGTATAACCTTAAATCCAAGCGCCTAGACAGCGCCCTTCTTTAATGCACCCAAGCTTGCAAAATTATCTGAAGCTCAAGCGATAGCTGGAGTATGTTCAAAGGCACCAACACAACATCATRCCATCTCYAAAGCTTTCCTCACGCAAGAAGAAGCAAACATAGCAGCCCTGACCACCACACTAAGAAATTTCACGAATCCTTTTGCTGAAGAGGGAGATGACCTGTTTAATCTAGTTACCAAAGCTGCTGTTCCTGAGAAAACCAAACATGRCATGTTATCAGAACAACATTGGTTTTAAGTTGTTTGATATTGTTCGAGATTGCGTTKCATCTGGAAAGTTGGGCATATCGTCAGAAACACAAGCTAAGTACTTGGCGTAAAGCAGGAAAGACTCTTAAGGTAAAAGCCGATGTTAAGGTCGTTGAGCTCAAGGATACCAGACCGTTGTTTGCCARATTGATTCTGGTTTGTAAGTCAAGGCCAGAGATCAACATCAAAGATGCTATTGRTATTGATGAGTTCTCAGTTGTTCCCATATTGTTGTTTACTCCTGATGGCACAATGCTTCACTGTAACCAGAAGAATGGTTTAATGTCCATCTTATGGAAGGTACCCAAAGAAAGTTCCAGTGATTCTCAAGATGTTGGTTTAGGTAACAGTTTTCAACCAGATGSCTCTTCTAACACAAACCCATCTGTAACTKAGGACAACTATCACCAACTGAGACTTCATATGTTGGAATGGCAGAAATCCAGTCTGGATAAAAGACTGTTCACAACTAGCTGACTATTTTACTGAAAAGATGYTTTAAACATACAGTGAATGCRACGAGCTTCACTTAATTTTTACAGGTACGATGTACCATTGTCGTTTAAAATGGCTACTTGAAATAGAAGACAAGGAGGTCAGCCACCAATCCCATACCACATCAACGACAAGATGAACATCTCGAAAGTCCCAATGAAAAAACTTTGGTWGCACACRAAGACAAAAATGGAACTTTCCAGTCACTTTACRAGGAATRCGCTTGAATAAGCACAAGGACATGGAACACGAGTGGTGGAAACCAGTGTCAAGCTTYGCAACATGATAGGTCGCATTTACAAAGTGAGCAAGACACTAAAATGATCCTTCATGCTGTAGATACTACAACCCCCGGTGATACCTCCTTCTCACTGCACTCAGACAATACCCACAGCTTTGTAACATCACAATCTTTATAACTGGAGCTGGGCAGAGACACAGAGAAATTCCTCTAAAACCAATCTATAGAGCCCCTGGGTGAAGAAAGATCAGCAGTTTTACCAGGATACCATGCAGTGACTGGAGCAGATGTAACAGTGATATTCGGGTTACCTGTATTACTCCTTGACATGTGTAGACATGTGTAGACATTTAAAATATTTTTACTAGCATAAAAAGCAAATAACTAAAAGTATTGAGAAAAATAGCACGTGGCGTGCCATATTTCAAGTGTAAAAAAAGTGTTTAAAATATTCACAAAAGCAAGCAAAAAAAGCCTTACACGATAGATATCTTGTATAACTTAATGACAACAATAAAAGTACTCACCCAAAGTGCAAGAAAAAGCCTTGGGTATGTGTCAGGGGTATCTAGAGAGAACACAAATAGTTAGAATGCAAAGTGTTAACGGTGAAATGCGCGATAAAAACACCAGAAAAGCGTTAAAAAAAGCGCAAAAAAGTTCGAAAAAACTTGCACAAGTTCAAGAAAAGAAGTTGTTCCTGAGTTTTGATATAAACATGTGCCTGTAATATGAACGTAAGCGCTCAAAAATGTATTTCAAAGTGGTTCAGAAAAAAGTATATAAAGGAAAAAATGGCAGTTTGAAAACAGCACATTCTAATTCGTCTCAAAAAGGTAGAAAAAGCGCATAAAAGTTAGAAATACTTGCACAAGTTGWAGAACAGAAGTTGTAAATGAGAGTTGATATAAAAATTTACCTGTAACACGAATGAAACTCTCAAAACTTGAATTTTCACCTTCGAAATACTGTTAGCCGAAAAAAGAAAAAAGTGAGTTCRCAAATATGAGATTCTAATTCGTCTAAAAATGGTAGAAAAAAAGCCAAAAAAAGGTAAAAAAAGTACAAGTTGAAGAACAGAAAATGTACATGCGATTTGATATATAAATTTACCTSAAAGAYGATCGTAAGCGCTCAAACTTGAATTTCCACCTTGTAAAGGATATAAGTATTTCTGTTCTGCCCCGAGCAACGTTGGAAGAACGTTGGAAGAACGTGATCATTTCCAGACAGTCACCTGTCTGTGTTTACTGGTTACCGTTAGCAACACCAATAAGCAAGAGACTATGTATGAAAAATCCCGACTGCTATGTCTCGTTTTCTCCGAATAATGTACGAGAGAATACCATGCATGTAAATCTTGACTCCCGACTACTATGACTAGTTTTCTCCGAATACTGTACGAACGAATACCAAAGGCAACCCAAAAGACAAACTTCAGCCAGAAGTGACAAAATACAACGCACTTCCGTCTTGTATTTTCGAGAGAAGTGGTGGTCAAACACCACAGGAAGCCCAAAACTCTTTTTTTAATTATTTTGAAGCACTTCCGTTTTGTATTTTAAAGGGGAGGGGCAACCTTGTTCCCTGGGCCCTCTCGGCCCAAAAAAYAAAATAGCAGTTGTCAGGGAGAATACCATGGTAAAGGCTGTTCTATCAAGCGTTTTGATTGGCTCCTGAAAAAAAATCTTTACAAGCACTTTGACTGGTTGAAATTTTATACTACAAGAYGGCACATTTCTTATCTTTTTCATTTTTGATTTTATTTTTATTCTATTTCATTTYTTCATGATACTGACATTTATTCTTATTATCAGCTTTCCTTTCCTTATTTCTTCATGTTGGAATTCTGACATTCCGTTCATCCTGTCGCTTGTAGACTTGCGAGTTAGGGTG
>NW_022258874.1:2407-19842 GCF_009602425.1 Actinia tenebrosa | reverse complement strand
AGATAAATAAATATAGATATAGTTTCGATATTTGTTGAACTCACTCAGTTCTCATAGTAAGAGTAAATAGATAGATTAATATGATTGAAGCGAGTGTTACTTTATCAACTTAGTCAGGTAAGTAAGTAAGTTACTTAATATTCTCTTGATCATATATATTGTTTCACATCGGTGCATCAGTGACAGCAGTCTTAGGTATAACACTAGTAGTGATGTCTATCACCTGGAGACGCCAACTCCCTTCTGGTTATTAGACACATGATTGTGTCGAATTTGAACTTTGGCAACAAACTGGTAAATAATCACCCATGCATAATTATAACAAGTGCACGATTGATTTTCGTCGCCAAAATTTGAATAAACACACCACAATTTGAATAAACAAAAGAAAAAGACACACCAACTTCAAGAAACGTTGTCATCGCCAAAGTAAGGCATAGCAAAGATAAGTGTGCCCCCCCCCCCCCCCCCCCCCCCCCCCCCCCACTACATTGTCTGTGCTTCCTGGTTTTAAAAGGATTGGTCTCCCTGTGGTGTGGTCCAGTGTAACTTCCATCGGCAACGAGCAGCCATTATGAATACCTTAAAAAAATTATTTCTTATTTTTACGATTATTGTGGGTCTAGTATGTCTCCTTCTTTTAATTATGACATTTCAAAATTCAAGCCAACCGAGCATAAAAAGTTATAAAGTAACAACATATTTTCCAGTGAAGTCTGACACGAAGCCAAAGAGAGTCCTCATGTACACAACATGGTTTGGAATTTCTCCTTGGCCTGGAGTAAAAGCCAACAGTTATTTTTCTGATGGAAATGGGAACCTATGTCCTGTTAGTAACTGTGTGTTCACATATGACAAGGAAGAGTTAGAAAATAGCGATGCAGTGATCTTCCATGCACGAGATATACCAAGCATCGAAACCATGAGGACTATCTCACTGAACAAGAACCGTCTGAAGCAACGATGGATTTACTATTCGCATGAAAGTCCTTATTATATACTTCACGATCCTACTGCATACAACTATTTCTTCAACTGGACAATGACTTATAGGTATAAGTCTGATATCTTTATGCCTTATAGATATTACAGAAAGATTACACCTGAAGAAAGAATGAAAGTAATCCAAGGTGTTAACTATGCTCAAGCGAAAGACAAGCTTATTGCATGGTCTGTGAGTAACTGTGGAAGAATAAGAGATAAAATAGTCAACAAGCTCCTCAAATATGTTAAGATATCAATCTCTGGGAAGTGTTCAAAGAAATTTAACCAGAATTATAAGTGTAAACGATCCTCACGTCAATGTGAAGTGGACTACAAAAAATCCAAGTTTTACCTTGCATTTGAAAATAGTATGTGTCTAGACTATGTCACTGAAAAATATTGGAGTGCTCCATTTATAAACAATATGGTTCCAATTGTTCTAGGTTCGAATTATGACGAAAAGGTTGCAATACCAGGTTCATTCATAAATGCTTTAGATTTTCCATCAATCAAAGCCTTAGCAAGCTATATTCAGTTTTTAGACAAGAATGACACAGCTTATAATGAATATTTTAAATGGAAAAGTAAGTACACATTTGACGAAAGTTTCTCTTCTGATTGTCAATTGTGTGCCATGCTGCATAATGATAGTCTGCCAGTGAAAATATACAAGAACTTGGATATCTTCTGGGGAAGAAGCACATGTAACCAACGTGCTGAAGATATAAAAAGATTATTAAAAGATTAATAATATCAGTCAGTCAGTCAGTCAGTCAGTCGGTCAGTCAGTCGGTCGGTTAGTCAGTCTCAGTCGGTCAGTCAGTCTCAGTCAGTCAGTCAGTGAGTCAGTCAGTAGTCAGTCGGTCAGTCGGTCAGTCAGTCAGTCAGTCAGTCAGTCAGTCAGTCAGTCAGTAGTCAGTCAGTCGGTCAGTCAGTCAGTCAGTCAGTCTGTCTGTGTGTCTGTCTTTGCCAGTCAGTCAGTGAAAAAGTTTTATACATCAATGCAGAATTCAGAAAATTGATATGCTATTATCTTTCTCCTTACTTGAATGATGTACAACAGTCAATTTGAACACATTATGCCCATCTTGTATAAGCTACATTGGCTGCCAATTGTTAAATAGAGAATACTCCCATTTCGAGTTCGGCTTTGCTCAGTCTTAGCCTCGATTGTGTACAAATGTGTGCTTTATTAAGGTCCATTGTATAGTAAGGAATATATGAACTAAGAAACAATACAAGTTGATTAAAATGTCACAGGTTTTGGTTGAATAGCTGAATATTATAACCCACAAACAAGACTAAAGCCAAGAGGAGAACTCAAAACTGGAGTATTGTCACTTCAAAATATTACTTTTCACTTACAAGGCTATTAACCTTTAACTGAATAGGTTTCTAAAGATATCACGTAACGTATGTTCAAAAACTGTGCTGTGATGGAAGAAAAGAAAGAAAAACCAACAAAAGGAGAAAAAAAAAAGAAATATAATAACAAAGTAAGAGGCAAAAGCCACTATCAGTTAGAATTTAACACAATAATATCATTTATTTTTCAACAAATATTAACAATGTCACATTAACTTATCCAGGATATTTCATTAAGTAGCTTTTTAGCAATAATTGAAGCCAAATTTGAAGTAATACACTTTGATTTTTTGTTGTAATAAGAACAATTCCACTGATCTTTGAAATATCCTAGAAAAGAGAGCTTCATAACTGATTACCAAGATCCCTCTACACCCAGCCCCTCCATAGATGAAAAATGTTATGGGGGGTGGGGTAGGGTAGAATTGATCTTGGTAGTCAGTTTTACTGAATGTAGATTTTATAAGTTATATAATGTAAATTGTATTTTTTAAATTATTTTCTATTTTTTTCATTAAAAAATAAATTAATAAATAAAGTAGCAAACTTTTTTTGTGGAAAATAGATGCCAAATTTAAAGGTATATTTTTGATAAATTTTTCCAGACCTATTGATAAAAAAAGATATCACTAAATTTTGAATAAAAAATATGTAATAGAAGTCAATATACTTCATAACTGATCACCAAGATCAACTGACCCCCACCCCCTCTGTACATCGAATTTGTAATGCACAGGGGTGAGGTAGGGTAGATTTGATCCTGGTATTCAGTTTTAGATTTGAATATTTGATAGTCAATATATATGTATCATGTTTTAGTTATATTTACAATATATACAGTATTTCTCAAATTATTCTCAATCAATTAAAATATTTCTCAATCAAATTTTTCTTTTCTTTCTTTCTTTTTTTTTTTTGTTGGCTCAGCCCAAGAAAAATTTTCTCTTGCTCAGCCTCTTTTGAATCTATTTCTGACCAAGCGCCGTGGTTTGTTTGGTTGCTCATGATTTTCTGGTGTTTTATYTTTTGTTCTCCAGCACCGTTTCTTTTTTACTTCTGTTTTTTTCTCAACACAAGTGATTATTTTCTCATCCTCATCCTGCATGTCTTGTAGTTTTCTTTTTCCTAGTGTTACATGTTCAGCTACTGGTTGTGGAACTAGAGAAGAAAGATAAAATAGAAGAGAGATGAATAATGAATTAAGTAGAACTCGGTCACTGACATTTTGCCAAAATCATTGTTATACCCAAAAATACAACGGCTCAATTAAGGGAATGAAACGTGACGAGATCTTAATGGGAACACATTTATCTGTATATTATTGCCTCCTTTTGAAAGTTGATTATTTGCTTAAAGTTCTGTCTTTTCTTACTCACCAGGCAGAGGCTCGGGCATTTGCTCACTGTTTGCTTTACTTTCACCAAAAATAGCAACGACTCCAGCCAGGCACAATGGTTCTTTAACCTATATAAAAATAACGAATGATAACATTATTAATTGTCTACATGAAGCGTGTTTTAAAACATTTGTAGACCCAAGATCAAAGTATAAAGGCTCACAAGTTCCACCGTTTTGCAGCGAAAAACATACTTAACGTACTTACCAAATCCATTGACGATGAACGTTGTTCTGGCTCAGGTAAGCATGACTTCTCTGAGCTGTCCTTTGTCATGTTAGACTCAGTTGTATTGCTTGCGTCTTTGCTGACAGTCTTTGTGTCATTTAGAAGCAGTGGCTCAGTTCTAGTGGGCGTAATCATGCTTTGGCTGGACCGTGCGACAATTCTATCACCCGTATTTGCTGTTTTTCCTTCGGCAACTTCTGCGTGAAGTAATGGTTTTGGATTTGGTACGGCTAGACTCAACTGCATGGCGCTGCCGCCACTAGCATTCACGTTCGTCTTTACAGCAACAAGAGGGGTTAGATTGAACTCCTGTGAAGTCCCTTGGCTGGATTGTGAACTGCTGTTATGTTTATGTACATCAGTAACAGTAACCCTTTCTTCAGGTGATGGTTTTGTCTTTTCCAGTGTTCCTGGTATCCACTTTGGGATGCTCTCATTCTTTCCATCCTTTACTGTATTCACATCAACAGTAAGTGATATTGGTTCAAGTCGTTTCGTAGTTACTGAGCTGCGCTTAGCGACGCTTGTATCTTGTACAACATCAGTCTTGACCAACTTGACATTCTTGTTAGCCTCGCTGTCTTTATTGCAATCAACGTCACCACTGTTGCTCACTGACTTGAGTTTTACGTCTGTTTTTCTGCATTCTCCACTAGTAGGCTTTCGTCTTCTGCTGTTAAATTGTCTCAGGCGTTCTATGTTACTCTGCTGATCTTCCTCCAACATTTCATCCAGTTCTCGTTTATGTGACGAAGTGAAGCTTTGGAATGATT
This sequence comes from Actinia tenebrosa, assembly GCF_009602425.1. The sequence continues at coordinate 15,096 of NW_022258874.1, read as the reverse complement.
TGCGCTTCCCTGTAAGATGGATTAAGAAACAAATTATGATAATTCGTTCAAGAAGTCAAACAAATAAATGGCATGGACATAACAGATATGGTAAAAATGCATGCTTTTTCATGGATAGAGGAGAGAGAGAAGCAAATATGGTACAGTTCTGGTCACCGGCTAGCTTGGGTAACAACATATTTATTCCCAAAATGAAATGAGCTGTTGCTCACAGTTCATTTCATTTTATGAATAGATATGTTTGTACTTCAATATCTATTCATCATCCATTTAGTGCTGTTGTTGTAAATAGAGGTAGCTAGACCGGAAAGAACACTGCTATCGTGACTGAAAACAACGAATGCCTATTTACATTTATAGTGCAGTTAAGGCGCATCTGGGAATTTTTCTAATTTCTTTCTTTTTCATTAAAGACTAAACTTATAATCCATGACTTTTCAATATTATAACATTAAAATGAAATAAATATTAAGATTGTCACATTCTTCTGCTTGAAGGATTTAGGATGTGATGTAATTCTACTTACCAGAATTGGAAGGCTCACTGACTGGAAGTTGTCCATCAGCAGAACCATCGATCTTCACATGTGCAATTTTACTGGGAGTCAAAGCCAAGTTGTTTTTCACTTTTACTGCCACAGGTGATGTGTTCACTGGAACTGCCTTCTCACTTTTCGTCACAGACTGTAATGACATAAGTTCACTCTTCTCTACTTCATGATCATCACAGGAACTTGGTGATTTTGACAAAGCAGCCTTGCTGACTGACTTGAAGGCAACCTTTTTAGCACTGCTTTCTGCCACAGTAGAAACATGTGGTGAGGACACAGCAACCTTTTTCAGTGGGTCAGATTTGCTACCTCGAGTCAATGACTTCAACGAGACCATTCTGCTTTTTCCCACTTTAACAACAGAAAGTGACTTGGATGGAGAGGACTCTTCGAGTGGATCCGCAGTTTTAGATTGTCCCGGTGAGTTTACTGAGTCTTTATTGGGGCTGGTTTCCACTTTAGGAGAAACTGGTTGGGCAGACAATGCAGCTTCTTTCGACAAGTCAATGTTCTTGCATTGTGTGGTTATCGATGATGTTGACGAAACAACTTTGCTTTTAACCAGCCCGGAGCTTTCTTTGCTATCTTCCACATCAAAAGAAACTTGTTTTAAAGATGGTACTGACTTCTTTACTTGATTATCCTTCTTACAACTGTTTTGATTCAAAGGCTTTAAGGAAAGTACCTTGGTATTCTGAACACCAGATTCAGGAACTACAGAATGTATCGACGTGCTTGATGCTTCTGTGTTTCTACGTTTGGGCAAAAGATTCAATAAGACCACCTCGCTGTTTTCCTCAACAGAGGAAACAAGTGGTAAATGCGAAATAGAGTTGCTCATTGAATCTGCCGTTAGACTTGGAGTCGGTGACTTCAAGGGTGCAGGTTTACTGTTTCCCTCTTCAAGAGTAGCCTTGCTTATCTGTTCTGACCTCATAGTTTGATTCATTGGCTTCATGTAGGCCCCTTGATTGCTACCCACGTATGAGTCAGGTGAAAAAGGCTTGCTAATTGGATCCGCCTTCTTGCTTTGTATCACAGACCTCAAGGATATCACTTTACTGCGCTTCTCCTCGACAGAGGAGACAGTTGGTGGTGACGCCATGTAACTGGTTGTTCTCTCAGGTCTCTCACTTTGTGCGAAGGACACACGCTTGTTCGCAGCACCAGACTCAGATGACGTGAATGAAGTTGATTTCCTTAATCCATCCGCGTCTTTACTTTGAGTCCTCGACTTCAAGCGATCCATTTCACTGCCTTTCACATCAGGTTCTTTCTTGTTTCGAGTCCAGGAAACCACCTTACGTTCTTCAGCATCAGATGGAGCAATCGTTATTGATAGATCAGACTTATTCGATGGATGACGTTTTGTATTCCCAGTCAGTGATTTCAAGGATACCACTTCATGTAGTTGCACAGTTTGTGGCAAAGCAGGCACTGGTTTAGTTGAATCAGCGTCGTTTTCATCTTGACTCACTTGGGTTGATATTTGAAGTGTTCTAAACCTGTCACGCTCGATCACCTTAACACGACACAAGAAAGCCGCCAGTCCAGAAGCAGCTTGAGTGGGGTAAGGTTTGCTTCTGTTATTGATAGATTTAGAATGAGAAATGGTTGGCTTGCTTGATGGCTCAGTAGTATTTTTAACTCTCGCCTCCAGACATGCATCTCGAGAATCATTATTTGTGGCTTGGCTTTGTCCTGTCACATTCATCAACGTCTTGTCTACTTTATCCTTTGTCTCGGGGATTGTTTTCAACTCGACTTTTTGTTCATCAGCAAAAGCTTGCTTGGTGACTGTTTCTATCTTATTGTGTGTTTCACTGTCCTTGACTGATTCCCCAGTGGCGCCGCATCCCTCTTCACTGGATGAGATTTGCGCAACGCATTCTTCAGGAATATTGATGTTTCTTTCATTTAGTTGAGATTTTACAGCAGTGATGATTTCTTTAATTGCAAGCTCCTCGTTTTCATCATTGAGATCAAACAAATCATCATCGTGACTTTCAGTTTCACTGCTGGTAGAGTCACTATCTTCACTGACAGGGAATGCAGGTTGTTCCTCCTGTCCAAATGAGAAAGTCAATGTTTTCTTGTTCACAGCTTGTTCTGCTCGTTGGAGTAAAAGGTCAGTAGGCTGTTGGTTTGTATCACAGGATTCATCTGCTTCCGCCTGTACCAGAGAAAATGTCAACTTCTGCTTGTTTTCTCCAAAGAATGACAATTGTTTAGGATCATCTTCTTTTAGGAAACTAAAATCTTTCCAAGAAAGTCCTGATGATACTGTCACTGGTTCCGCTGCTGGAGGCACAAAAAGTTGTTCTGCTTTTTCAAAAGAAAAGACTGATCCCTGCTTACTTTCCCCTAACATTGGCGTTTGCTGGGAATTGTGGTCTTCAAGCCTAAAGCTAAAGGTGTTGAATGGAGAATTTGATGCTATGGTTTTCTGCTGTGAAGTACAAGAAAATACAGTGTTGGTATCCTGCTGTAGCTTTGGCCATGGCTCAACTGCTGATGGAACAATATTTGCAGCTTGGCTTATTGCCGTCTGGACAGGGATTTCAGTCTTCTCCATACAGTTACACTTGGTCCCAAGCGGCATAAGATTCCCTTCTTTAAAGCTGAAGGTGTTATAAGCAAACCATGACTTCACTTTGCTCTGTCTTTCTAGAGAAGGTATGAGTACAGGATTTAAAGGTCTTTCATCCAGTACTGAATAGATTACTCTGTCCTTCCTGGACAAACTTCCTGTAGGCTCGTCATATTCTGGTCGAAAGCTGAAAGTGTTATATGCAAACCAGGATTTCTTGCTTCCTTCTTTCAAACCCCAACTTGGTATTTCAGGATTCAAAGGCCTCTCATCTAGTAGTGAGTAAATGGCGCGTCTACTGATAGCATACTTGGTTGGCAAAGACGCAAGTAAGTTGAGGCTTATTTGTGAGCAATAAGAACAATCTGTGTTATCCTCACATTCCATGAACATGTCTTCGATACTTTCATCGATGTCCATATATAACTCATCAACGTCAATCATCTCGATGTCATACTGATTCTGTTGCGGCATCATCTGAAATGGAGTGTGAATACCCGCGGTTAGAAGACCCTGAGGAGTAATGCTTATCTGGAATGGATTGACGAAACACTGGTGAAGTGGTGTTTGCTGGATTCCCGTGAAAGGAAACACAGGAATATTAGGTGATGAAACATCTTCCATGATGAAGTCGCCATTGCAGTCAAAGTTTCGTATATCAGACAAGGTAAATATAGGTCTTTTCGCCAGGCCTTCGAATGTTTTATCCTGATGSTCTCTTGCGACAAGTGCAGCCTGATCAATCAACTTCTGCTTCAAGTCTTGTGGTAGTACGTCATTATCATAACGTTTGTAGTACCTAGAAAAGTTGTGTCCTGTGAGTGCGCTCGCTATTCTTGACACGGAATTGGGGTTTACAACAGCTTTAAACGAGCCATCGTCTGATAGTAGTACTATTCCCCTTTCCAGAAGGTCGACTGTCTGTGTCATGAGGGCTTGATGCACATCACTAGGATATCTTTGTGAACTGTCTGTATTCAAAGGTGACAGTCTGTTATCTCCCACCAACTTGCCCAGGTCTTGCGCAACAATTTTATCAACTTGGACGTCTTTAGATAACAGCTGATTCTGATTGTCGTCATCAGCATATTTTCTTTTTCGTCTTCTTTGATTAATGCCTCCCAGCGTTACATCCTCGATTACTTTTACATTGTTGTTCACAGACTCTCTTATTTCTTTAATTTCTCTCGTCACAATTTTGGCGATTGTGTTACTTGTTGGCTGAGCATCTTCTTTTGGTGTTGCGTGACACACCGTGCTTACACGGTCAGATGCTTGAACTTGTTCATCAGATGGGACTGCCACAACATTCACTTTATGTTCCTCTACTGAAGAAAATGCCACTCTGCACTCAGTGAGTGTCTGTTCTGCTGCAGTTGGCTTTTCTTCAACAGGGGTCTCTGGGATGGATGCAATGACGTCATCCTGATGCTGAATCCCTTCTGAAGACATCTCGTTGACTGATTCCTGTCGCTGCACACCTTCAGCATTGGTTTGTTGACACTTCTGATAAGTGACATTAACCAGGGGCTTGAGTCTGTCTGTAGATTTTATGGCGACCACCTCTTCTGAGTCCTGTACAAGCTCCACTGATTGAGAAAAAAGTTCGCAGCGTGTGTTCTCAGTTATCGATGTATAGTCTTTAGCTATTACATGACATTCACTCTCAATCACTTCCGATGCTGGAGCTACGCTCTCAGTCGGTACAGGCATGTTGTCATCCACATACGCTTCTCCACGAACCGCAACGGTAACGACTTCTGAAGTCAACGCTAACGGGGAAATTTCAACACCAACGGCTGGCGAATGGTGGAACTCCTGATTTTCATTTCGTTCTTCACCATCTTGATGTGCCAAAACAGATACCAATTCAATTTGAGTGGCCGGCTTTGGTTTTCGTCGGTAACTGTTCTCAGGTCTAACAAAGATATCCTCGTCTAATTCACTGTATGATGACCACTCCCATTGGTCTGAACACTTCTGCCGCTTGTAGCTGTTAGGCGTTGTGTCCATCGTAACCTCACTTTGATTAGGAGCTTGAGTGTTGCTAGTTATTTTATTGTTGTTTCCATCAGTAACAGCGGTTTCAACCTCAGCTTCTGAAGCATTTGCTACGTCTGATGGCAGATGATAGATCTCGTGCAACACGGCCAAAAAGTGATGTGATGGTGTTGGCAAAACCTTTACTGAGGATACTCTCTCTGCGCAGTGATCTTCTCCTTCTCTTTTAACCACCTTTCCAAAGAATATTTCTGCCCCTCTTAAGGTTTCTTCAGACTTCCCTGAAGACACGTCTGAGGCAACTGAGCTGGCATCTTGACGAGAGATCGAGGCGAAGTTTGAACAGACAGGATGTTTTTCATCTGTTTCCTCTTGAGCCTCGTCTAAGAGTTTTGGTTCTTGTTCTTCTACTTGCTGTGTTTCTTGGTGAGCCACATCATGCGACATCTTGTAATTGTCACAGTCAACAGGCTGAACCTCTGGTGTAGCAGCGTCTTGCACAGCTAAGGGCTGAAGTGGCATAATTGCGAGTGCATTAGCAATTGATCCGATTGGTAGTTGCAGATCAATCTCTCTTACGCCATTAGCAATGGCCTCGAAGTTCAAGATGGTAAAATTCACTTCAACGATGCATTCCGGTCTGAATACTACACACAAATGAGCTGTAACGTCACAGATCCCTGGTAGTTGAAGGCGCAGCTCTGTTACACTACGCTGAGGAGAAATGGCCAATGACTCCAACGCTTCCTGGTTATTTTCAGCAACTCGCACCTCAAGAGAGTCTTCAGGAAGGTTTTCTTGGTCAATAACCACCACTTCTTGATCATCCATAGTTTGGACTGCAGATATCGCGTCATGAGTTATGGACTCGGACATCTGGCTTAAAGTTGGTGCCTCAGTTGATGTCTCATGATTGTCACAACCACCATCCTGCACCATTAGGGATTCTTCTGGCTGATTGACCAGAACGTCATGAAGATCCAAAGTCGGAACGTCAGTTGCTTTGTCAATATTCTCGCCCTCAGCAGCCTGAACCTCATGATCTTCTTCTTGCTGTGTTTCCTGATGGGAGACATCGAGGGCCATCATCTCGTAATTGCAGCAGTCAAAAGCCTGAACCTCTGATGCAGCTGAGTACTGAAGTGGTATGACTCCAAGTGAGTTAGCAATTGCTTCGATTGGTAGTTGCAGATCAATCTCTCTTACGCCATCAGCAATGGCTTCGAAGTTCAAGTTGGTACAATCTACTTCAACGATACATTCCGGTCTGAATATTACACATACGTGAGCTGTGACTTCACAGATCCCTGGTAGTTGAAGGCGCAGCTCTAATTCAGCTCGACTAGGCTGAGATGGAATGGCCATCAATTCTTGGTCATATTTCAACTCGATATTGTCACAAGCATCATCATGCACCTCAATGGGTTCTTTTAGGTCTGGTTGGCTGACCACAATTTCTTGATGTTCTAAAGCTGGTACGTCAATTGTTTCTTGGTGAGTGACACCAAGCGCCATCTCGTAATTGTCACAGCCAACAGGATCAACCTCTGATGTAGCAGCTACTTGCACAGCTGAAGACTGAGATGCCATGATTGCATTTGTATAAGCAATTGATCGGGTTGGTAGTGGCAAACCAATCTCTCTCATACCATCAGAAATGGCCTCGAAGTTCAAGATGGTACAATCCACTTCAACGATACATTCCGGTCTGAATACAATGCACAAACGAGCTGCAATGTCACAGATCTCTGGTAGTTGAAGGCGCAGCTCTACTTCAGCTTTACGGACTTGATCATGAGGTAGAATGGCCATTGATTCCTCTACTTTTTCTTGGTTGCAGCTAGTGGTGGCTTCCAATAAGCTGCACGGGAAGAACAGCTCTTGAACACTCACGGGCACAATCGCAGTGCATGGGATGCTCACAGTGGGCTTTGCTGTATCTGTGTGTTTTCCCGTCAGGTCAAACAGACTCACTTGTCTCCAGCTCCATCCAAAGAGGCAGGATCTCATTTTGTCTATGATGTCACGCAGTTTCATGCTGCTTACAGCGGAGAGTATCGTGGACGCAGGTCCTGMTGGTAAGTCTGCCTGGTTGTTCTCCACAAGTGTGGTGATTGGTGTTTCTGTTTCTTGTACAGCTGTTATTATAAATCGAGATGTAGACATCAAAATAACGTGTGATGTATACCACGCACGTTTCACACGACTTGCACTGATAGATCACGTGTCTATTTCCCGCCATATTTCAAGGCACAGTTTGTATTTTCAAATAAAAAATACAATTCCAAATACAAATGAGCTAAACAACGTAAAATTAGAGGCATAAAAAACACAACCGGCTGTTACACTATGCTGACTTTTTTAATTTAAATTTTCTTTTATTGTAACGGACGTTTATATAGAGCATTCATCATGGTTAAGCGTTTGCTTTCAAGCAGGAAACAGAACATTGATCTACCAGCACGAGTCACGTTTTCTAATAGCGCTTTGCTTAAGTATATACTATTTCATTATTTGTCATCAATAGACCATAAATTAAGGACATGGTCTCTTGTCTTCGTACAACCAAAGTAGGTTTCAGCCTGTTAATCGAGGGAGTCCAGCTTTGGTCACGGTTTGATTTAAATTTTACGTCCACTTCTTAAAGTTAAATGTATATGGATTTTAACTGCAAAAAGTTTCTTAATCTCTTCATTTTAAAATCAATCTTTTTCAATCCTATTATTGTGCAATGACTAAGGTTTTTGGCTTTGCTCTGCAATTTTTTCTAGCTGGCGACAAGAACGTCACGCTTTGTGCAGTATAATAAATTCTCCAAAACTTACACCCGTATGCAAATCTCTGCTTTTGCTATCGTTTGAAAAATAAATACCTGTATTTTTAGAAATGATGTCTAAACATTGATATAAGTTCATTTATTTTTTATTTAGAATAAGGAACAATTGCAGAGATTTCCTAGGCCGATGGAGGGATCTAAAGGCTCGCGGTACATTTTACTCATCTAAATTTAATTCAAAAATGCTCCTACGCGCAAAGTATTCACTTTCTCGAGAGTACATATAGACTGCCAGCATGCAAGAATCTTCCGGGAAAATGATCCGAAAAGAATTAAGAAAAAGAGGAATGGAATATTCCCCGTTCATTTTATTCCTTTTCTCATTTCTTTCCTCTCTTATTTTCCCTATAGATTCTTGCATCGTCAGTCTACATTAACAATTATCAGGACTGTTTACTTGCGTGTGGTAAGTTAAGTAGACAAGAGAACAACTTAAGAAAGTCTATTTGACTTTTTAAAAAATTTATTATCATACTATTCATGCAAGTTAATATTTGATATTTCTTGGTTGTTTTTGTCTTTGTTTTTAGTCCTCTCGATCTCTTTCTTCTTCTTCTTCTTCTAATTTTTGATTTTTTTCCGGCGCGCTTTTACGCTTTTTCTCCTCACGCGCGTCAAGAATCCGCTTTATTCATATTCAAGTCTCGCTCCAAATTAAATGTATTACAGCTTATTTTCTAATAATTTTAAAGCAAAAAGGAAACTACTTACAGTTGCCATAGAGCATGGTTGCTTGAGTGGAGATGTGTTCCATGCATGCTGTGGTCGAGACATGAAGAGTCTCGTCGTGGCTCACGGCGCACGGTTCTTGTAAGACAGTCTTTGGTCTTCCTGACTGTTCTTGTAGATTTAACATCTTTGCAATGTTAACGGCAAACTTTAACGAAAAGAAAAACAAAACAATTGTGAATAAATAGCTTTTTGTACCTTAGTAAAACAAGTTCACTTTTCTTTAGTTTCGTACCTGATCTCTTGCCTTGAGTTGCCTGTATTTTCCTCAGCCTCGCGAGAGATTTGCTCTCCCGCGAGTGGGTGTTGACTTCTTTTTTCTTCTACTAATTTAAATGATCTTTCAAAACGACGTACAAATATTTATTTCTTTGGGTTTCGCGTGAGCTTGGAAGGCTTTTCTAGCTTTCTAAATACTTTTTTCGCGCTAAGTTGCTCGTAAAGCTTTCCTACTGGAAATCATTTACGAACTGGGAAAAAAGAAAAAGTTGATTCTTTTTATTACGCGGAATAGTACGTCACAAACAAATCATTTTTACTTTAGCCAATCAGAATCAAGAACGATAGAGCGCGCAGTTCGAAAAATGACGTCACAATACGAGCCTGCGGTCGAGTTGAATTCTTACAGCGGCTTTCATGGTTACCAACCTGTTCCCAGTTTCTTCTCTACCTTTGGGTAGGATAGACATTGGGAAAGAATTTGTCCAAAGACCACAGGGTTCCCAAAAAGCATTTAGACGTTCCATGATCTTTTCTAGATACACTGTACATTAGCAATACTAGATTTCCATTATTAGGAACTATAATTTTTCTTTCGTTTTGTCTTAATTCGTTATAACGTTGGCGGTATCTGAATGTCGGATTTTACTGTGGTTTTGCTTTGAAGTTTCGCCAACTGGGCTGGGCTACCTGTGGAAAGATTCAAATTCAAAATGGCGGTCTTGSAGACAAAAGTTTGTCAACACAACCAAATCTTAGCTTAAAATTCCCTCTTAATAATTTAGTTTTCTGGAGTCATGTTTAGCTAAACGAAATCTAACTAAGATATCAACTTTCCAGCTCGCCACAAATAATCTTTAAGCATCCGGATAAATAATTATTTACAAATTTTGGCTTCTTTTGGATTTTGTGGTTTCTTGTCAAATGCTCTCTCTTCGCGCGGGTCGTTGTCGTGAAGTCTAAACGATGAGTTCACCTCTTTCAAGCTTGAAGAAGGGAAAAAGAACGCCTCTTAATCCAAGGTAAGAACAAACAAGTTTAGTTTTAAGCATATGATGAAAAGACATGAATTCAAAATATTTTTACTTCATTTGCCAAGGAAAGCCAAGCTCTAGATCAGCATTCTCAGTCGTCATGGTGATCAATGGATTGCTATCATATATATTCCGGAAGAAAATTTTTCTGTCTTTTAGATATACTAACTAACAGATGATATTAAAAGTTTCTATCTATAACTGCTCAGCCAATGGTTTATCTTTCATCAGGAATTGAACAGATTTATTTTCTATTTCCAAAAGGTCAATACAGTACCCAATAAAATGTACGAATATATTTTTTCATAGTAATTTTACGCAAGTGAATATGATAAATCTGGCATGCTCATTGGTTACAATTTACATCTTATGCTGCTATATTTATCTACACGTAAATATAGCACACACACTCATGCTCGTTTGCTGATTTGTGCCGCTTGCAGAAGTAAATAACATTCGCTTGTGTTAAAAAAACTAAAACAATTATTCACCTCAGGCTCAATAAATATCGGGGAATACTTACCTCGCCGCTTGAAGACTTGCGTCGTACATCTCAGTATATATTCCCCTGAGTCTTATCTGGGTGGGCATGGCAAATAATGATTTTTACCCTAAAAGGTAACAATTATCTAAGTATCTTATCTAAGTGGTTTCTGAATGCCTCAAAAACACCCAGAGAGGTAATAGCCTACTCTTTGATAGTGTTTTTAGATTTGTGACACCCTAAGAGGTATCAAGTTTCAGATCTGGAACCCTAAGAAGTACGACGAGCATCACAGCCCCTTTTCCATGATTTGAGTTCCCCACTTCCCCCAAAGATTTGTAAATGTTTTTTTTTTTCACTGCAGGCAGCCATGTGCACCATTCAGATATGAAACAGAATATGATGATGACCACACAACAGGTATGTAGGTATAGAAGAAAATGTTCCAATATGGTTGAATTATCAAAACTATTCTGTTCGTGAGTAAGTAAGTAAGTAAACTCTTTATTTACTGAGGGTAGCACTAAATAGCAATATGCTAACAAACCTATGGCCCTCAATTCTCGATTTCTTCATTCTGTTGAATGTCTTATGCTGTTTTCTTATGTATATAATGTACCAGAACTGCTGGATGAACTACCAAGTGATTTCCTTAGAAGGGATGTTCTTTCTAAGTTACCAAGAGGTACTCACAAAGGTACAGTATGAAGTTTGCTCTTCCTCACCTGAGACAGTAAAGTTTTTTGTGTATCTTCCTGAATTATGGGATTTTGTTCAGGTTCTCTAGCTTTCATCCCTGCACAACCTATCCTGTGATTAAACCATTCCCTGACTTACATCAGCCCAGAGGTTGTGACAGGGCTAGATCTGTGAATAAGGCATGCCCTGATTTAGATCAGCCCAGAGGTTGTTTCAGGGTTTGATCTGTGAGTTAACCACGCCCTGACGTAGATCAGCCCAGAGGCTGTTTAAGGGTTAGATCTGCGAGTTAGCCATGCCATAATTGTAGATCTGCCCAGAGGTTGATTCAGGGTTCAATAAAATTCATACAGTATTTTATTAGATTACACAATAAGATATTGGGCTATCTTTGCCTAACACTTGTCAGATAGATGTACATGTACCAAGTGACACAATAATGTTGGATTCTAATATATTATAATCATATTATAGGTTCATCATCTGCACCAAATGACCATGAGTTGATGAGTGCCATGGCAGGACGGCTTGCTCAAGCTGAGGCTGAACTAAAAAACACTAAAAGGGAACTTATAGACAAGGTAAAACAGTCTAACATGGCTCTACATCATAGGAACAAGTGTTGCTTGGGGTGCCTTTCATGAAGTCAAACCGATCGGTACATGATGTCAGTTTTCAAAATAATGTTACTCATCAGTTCTAAGAACTGGTTTGGGCCGYGCATTGGTCTAGTTTTAATAACTGACAGTAACCATTTGAAAACTGGCCTCTCATGCCGATCGGTTCCCTTAGTTGCACCCTTAGTTGGCGAGTTCACTGCCTGCAAAAAGCTCTGTTGCAAAAGGCAATTTTTCTTGCAACTTGCAATACTACTGCATTATGTTGCAAGTTGCAGTAGACATTGCACATGTAACAAGGCCCCTCTCTGCAACTGGTAATGCAATAATGCAGGTTGCAGAAAATGTTGAATAACCTGCTAATTTTTGCGCTGTTGCGAAGCAACTTGCAGCGTGTTGCAACATCTATTTTTGTGACAAATCCAACATTTTTACTGTGAGCATCAGAAACTGCTGACATATCCGGTTTTATGGCAAACCAATAAAGCATTGCATTTGGAAGCTGCAAAGAGAGTTGTGCATGCCTAATAGCTCACCTGCAACGTGCAATGCTCTGCTTTTGTCAGTATTGCAAGTTGCAAGAAAAAATGCCTAATGTAACAGGGCCTTACGCGGCAGGTTTATAGTTTGATTTTAGATTGAAACATGAAGCATGACCTCCGACTAAGAAAATGTGATAATTTCATATTTTAGCCAGAAAATATAAATTTAAGCACACAAATTCTTTAAAAAAATAAATAAAAAATAATGGGATTAACAGTGGATTCCACAGAGTGGCTCTTCTTCCACTGGATTCCAATTGGAATTTAGAAGTTGATTTTTGCAGAGGGAGGAAAACCGGAGAACCCGGAAAACCCTCGATGCACAGGAGAGAACCAACAAACAACTCTACTCACATACTACACAGGAGAGAACCAACAAACAACTCTA
>NW_022258870.1:264838-275483 GCF_009602425.1 Actinia tenebrosa | reverse complement strand
AATAAGAAGCAGAAACACAAGTCATTCCAGCTATTCTTGGATCTTGGAATGACCTATCTCCTATCACTTTTTGCCTATTGCCTTTGGATATGACAACTTTTTTTGAAATAGGTATGCTATATGCTGCGCTATGTTTTGGATATATTTTCTACAAGGGAAATTACCTCCACTCCAGATTCTTGAAACAGTTTATCAAGTTGAGACTTCTTTTCGTGTTGTGTTATCTCAGAAGACACGTCCATGGTCAACAAGATGCTTTCACATAGTTTATTAATCAAGGCTTTTGTGGAGCTCTTGTCTACTGTCAATTTGTTCTAAACAAACAAAAGCTAAAACAATTCAATGGCAGATCAGCAGTGGCTGCTAAGAGGGGTCACATGGTGCCCATGACAAGTCTTTTCTTATATTCAACCAAGATAGCAGCAATGAAAACCACCTATAGCATGGTTTTTTATATGTATTTGAAAATCTCACCTCAGGCAGCTTCCATTCCTGGCCATCCTGTGACTTGATGATAATGAACTCAAGCACAGGGTGTTTGTCTCTTCTTTCAATGCTACCATCAACTGACCTACGCCACCTGGAAAAAATAACAAGCATTATTTTCTACAGGGATCATGGAGCATAAATAGTTTAGAGTGTGGGTGAGTCTAGGGGAATGCGCCCCACCCCCACCCCCTAATTTTGAAATTAGGGCTTAGGCAACATATATATTTTATCCTGTAATCTTTACAGGTTTTCTTAATAGCCTTTAATGATGCTCCCTGCATACATGATGGAGTGTCATTATTTTGAACCTCCTGGAGATGAGGGGGAAGGTGTAAAATAACAGAGGCTCATGATATCCAGGATGCAATATTCCTTTTCACAGTTCCCTGCGCCATCTTGAAAGGTAGCTGTGCCTTTGCATCGAAGCAAGATGAACGGTGAGTTTGCAACGATATAGATCTTTTTTTAACACTTTGAACAATTATTCATGTCTCTATCATTGCAACCTCACCGTTCATCTTGCTCTGATGGAAAGGTAAGGCTACCTTTCAAGATGGCACAAGGATCTATGAAGGACACTATTGTAGTGATGCAAGTCCATAATACACAGCCTTAAAGTTGAGATAATATCTGCAAGTTGATGAATTTTGGTTACCCTACCTTGTTATGATGTGGCAATGGGTGTGGTTTGGTCCCCAGTATTCTAGTAACCCTCGGCCAACCAGACCAGTTCTTCCCATTGGATTCCTGCAAGTGGAAATAAAAAGATAAGATTGTTTGAGATGACGCATTAGAGCCGGCTACAGATTGATGTTACCTTGGTAACCCTTGGATGATGTCATATTGTCCAGTGTAGCTTTGTCGGTTGATATTGCCGTCAACTGCATTGAAAGATAGCTGGACATCTGGAGCAGATACACTGATAGGAAATGATTGAGAAACAAATAAATTTAATATGTACGACAGGGCGGGTTGGATCCATGTTTTTTGGGAGGGGGTACCCAATAAATGGATGAGAAGTAATAATATAAATTTAATATAAATGTTGTCAAATTTACCTTTGGAGATCTGGATCTGCACTACTGCGTAGTATGGTGTCAGCTGCATATTTTGGAGGATCGTACCCCAAGACCACTGCCTATCCATCAAAAGTGTTTTAGTTTGATATCCACTAACTAATTTTTAAATGCTTTTAATAATAGAGTATCCCATTCTTAACTGAACTATTTATTACTCATTTCTTCACTTTTTTGTTGGTTATGTGTTGTTGTTTAATTTATTTTTGTATCGAAATGGTCATTACTGATACATATGGTGGGGAATCCAATGGCATCCCTGTACTTGAAGCTTTGAAACAATTGTTTCAAATAAAGACCTTGAAAGAGTTGGTTTATTCTCCATCTATTTTCCCTTCCCATCCCCAACCAACATACACATACAACCAAATACACCACTATCATCCATCCACACACCACCACCACATAGCACAATCACCCATCCACACACTACTAAGCACACCATACCACACCATCATCACCCACCCACACACCACCATCACCCACCCACCCAGGGGCGGATCCAGGATTTTGTTCAGGGAGAGGTGCTGCGCACAATGTTAACCCAGAGAGGGGTGCACCCCTTAGAACCAAAGGCAAAAAACAAAATTGGTTATCTTCGAAGTAGGAGCCCCTGCCACCCACTCAATATCACCCACTTAATACCTTCCAGTCAACTTGGTTGTCTTGCAATGGGTAACGTTCAATGTTGCTCATAGGGTATGGGGTACGTCTTGCCCTCAAGTGAACTGTCGGCATACTCTCCAGTTCATCACGTGCTCGTTTGGAATGCCTGGATGTCAAGTCTGAGAAGAGACCTCTTGCTGAAAGATATTAAGTATTCAATAAGGAAATTTCATGCGATATTAGCTTAAAGCGTAAATGTTAGAGCATTTGATTACTGTATAGCGAGGTCTTGATCACAGGGAAGGCAATGTACCAGTTTCCCACCAATGCACACGCGCACACGTTTCCCGCCATTTCCCAATAATTCCGTATGGTTGAATGAAATCTGGTGCCAAGATAAGAGGTGCAGAACAGTAGCTTGTATTCATATCAAAAGAAAAACTATTAGAGGAATAGAAAATAGACTTCTTACCCTTCACAMAMAMAAAAAAAAAGAAGTGTATGATTTTTAGGCCTGTCCTCCGTCCCCCTGCGAGCGTTATGTGGAACACACACACACACACATGTGCGCATTTCCTATTTCGTCCTCTTTACACAAGGAATTGAAATATGGTGACTAATTTGAGTAACTATTGTTCTGCACTGACTAGCGACTGACTAGCTAGCCTCTCCTACATGTGAAAACGCTTTTATGCTTTAACTTGAACACAAGGCTAGTCGGTCGCTAGTCAGTGCAGAACAATAAGCAATTATTGGATGAGTTGAGCTTGATGTCGTAAATTATCCCGAGGTCTTGATAATTTACGATATTATGCGATAACCGAACTCAATAATTGCTTTATTATACATTTTGTAAACTGGAAAAAATTAACATGAACTTTAAATTATAGAGACAAGAATTATGAACGCCATGCCCCGATCAGTTACGTGAAAAACGCAAAATTCTTAATTCAGAAATATTTCGAGAATTCTTCATAAAATAGTATGAAAATAAGTTAAGGATTCCTTAAATAATTGTTTTTGTACATAATTCTGGAAATAAATACACATGAATAAAAACAAAGCTACCACAGCGTGACCTTGAATGAACTTGACATGATAAATGTACTATCTGTAGTAAAACCTACAGATAATACATTTATCATGTCGAGTTCACGCGATATCAGGGATTGGCTGAGGGCTCTCGACCAATCAGAATTGAGATACTTAGTAAAATACAGTTGTATATGATAATAGTTATTCAAATTGGCCGCCATATTTCAATTCGTTGGATTACACAACTCTTTCATGTTGTTGTTGTAGTACCTTTGGACGTCTTGGGCACTTCTTCTACTTCTGCATCTGGAGAAGTGGCGGGAGATTCTCCGCTTCCGCGCCGTCTTTTCGGACACGGTGGCAAAGGGCTATCACCCTTTCTATCTGGGAAAGCCTTGACTGCGTGGACTACCTGTTTACCTGCCTGGCGCAGGTGTGGACTTCTGGCTACGGCCTTGAAGTGACTTATCAACTCTGAACTTGACTTTTCTAGAAGATTAAAATCAATATATCAACCAACCTTGCCGCCACGTCTTTTGTCATTTCACATCCTTGGAAAGCTATCGAAAACCAGCAATACAGCGGTTTTACACATTTTCGCGCGTTTTTGCGGGCTTATCATTCTCCCCCTCAATGACAGGGGAGGAAAACTTCTCATGCGCTATTGAAATTTGAAAGCGTTGGTCTTCATTGCGAAAGAGAACCTCACTAGAGTCTTCGCCTACATGAAGTATTTATCAAATAGAAGAGATAACTAGCTAAAAACTAGTGTGAGCTGCGTCGGTGTTTCTAGTGAAACAGTAATAATAAAAGGGTAAATCGATTTATCGATTGGCAAAATCAATATCGATTTTTATCGATTGACTACTCCGGGATTGATATACCGTGAAAAGATGAAAAAACTTACTGACGTTTCGGACACTAGTCCTTCGTCGGAGTAAAAAAGAGTATTTATCAATACCTTTCCTCATTCCATGAACAGGCTCATCCGGGTCTTCATCCTCGGAATCGAATTCCATCCCGTACCTCGAGGGACTCATCCCGTACCGGGCAGACAGAAGGTGGATGATGGATTTGGTGTTTCTCTCTAGCTGTCGCAGTCTTCCATTCATGGCTGTCATCGTCTTCGCTTGTGACGTGTCACGTGTGAAGGACTCTTTCGCTATTTCTTCGAGTTGAGTACTGATCGACTCGATCCTAAACGTTCAGAAATAAAGGTGGACGTTTGAGGCGCTGCCTCTACTCTCCGTCTCGCTCACTATTTATAAAATGTTCGAGTTCTAACGTGCGCTCAGATTGGTCGAAACGCCATTTCATTTCAATAAATTTTGATTTAATTCCCACATATTTTTTTTAGCTCCCTCTGAATTTAAACTCCAAAAATAAGCAGAGTTTTCGTTAAGTAGAGCAGGTGCAAGTCATTGCCGCCATCTTGGTTGACGATAAGAAAGCGTTCCTCATTAGCTTCTCTTTTTAGATCAACCAAGATGGCGGCTGTTTCATTGCTATTCATAACTCAAGGGATTTTGAGTCACATGGTTGCACAGACTCTATTGGTGTATTCGCTTGCTATTCAGTATAAAAGGGATTTTCGCGTCCTGGTTTCCTTCGTTTCTCTTATCATCCCGTTAAGATCAAAGTAAGATATGAGGGAGGGCAGTCTCTATTGTTTGAAGTCCCATGTCAAACGTCGAAATCTGCATGAGCCGAACCTAATGACATCAAAGAAAACCGCCTTGTTACTCATTTGTTTCAATTAGGTTCGGCTCATGCGAAGTTCGACGTTTGACCCTGAGGCTAAAACGGAACACGCTGTTATATTTATTGGTTCTATAATGTGAAAATACCTGTTTCCTATCACTTTTACTCGCTCCTCGGCAGTGGCGTTGAAAAGCGTGTCCCTGTTGTACTGGTAGGAAAACAAACAATGCTCTTCGAAAATCAGCAGTTCTTCCAGCTCGCGCTTCTCCAGGAACAACTCTGTTAAATAATAAAGTAAGCTGCTGAAGCACTTATTTTTGCATGTAACGTTATAGCCAACTTAAAGGTAACGAAACTTTTGATTTCGTCTTGGTTTCATTTTTTGTCAACCACTATGCCATGGTCATGTCTTTTGTCCATTTTCTCATGGCAAGAGATCCCAATATTTTTTAAAAAGTGAACAAAAGTATAGGAGTAAGTGGGTTTGAAAAACAGTCAGAGCATCCGCAAGTCAATAAATTCGCTCTGCACTAGTCTCCCTCGCGGCCGTTCTTAGTGTCATCACGCAACGATCGTCACGCAACGATCCCTCCCCAAAACAGGCTGCAGGGATCTTGGACATTCTAATCTTGTCCCCAGTGTCAGATCCACAATTCCTCGCGCCACAGCTTTGGTAGCAGTCTTGCGTCGAATTTAATTTAGGGCGGACAAATTACATGTCAAGTGCCCTCTCAAAAAAATTAACGAAAAAAAAGCTTACTTAGTCTGTTATCAGACCGAATATCATTCTGGTCAGTTTTCTTCCCGCAGCAGCAAATCTTGTTCCAGAAGCAAATGACCAACTCGATCACGTGGTTCAAGATGATGAGTGGCGGTACGAGCACTGGTCTCTGCGCATACTCCATGATCAGTCCATACCGCTGAAATTTCCAGATTTGATTCGAGTTGGCTTGGACTTCAGAGAATGTGTTGCTATGATGATAAGAAAAATATCACATTTTTAACTTGAAAAATTGGATTAAATCGAAATAAATAAATAGAAATACATACATTTGTACCGTTTAGGAAACGAAGTCAAAATATTTTGCCGCCTTTTTGGGTTTGGGTAGACTCGTCGGAAGTGACGTGGTTAATATTTCCGGCATCCAGTTTTCTTAATTTGGGTAGTTTAGCTATGAACTAAATTTCCCGCCATTTTTAGCAGACGCGTCGGAAGTGACGTAGTTACTATTTCGTTCAGGTTTCCTTATTTGAAAAGGTGGAGTTAGGACTTATTTTCGAGCTATTTTTGTCAGACACGTCAGAAGTGACGTAGCGATTTTGTTCAGGTTTCCATATTTGGGAGGGTGGAGTTTGGACTATGGTTTTCCCGCCATTCTCGGCAACTTAAGATAAAAGAACGAATATACTAACTTGAAAATAGCAATCAGCAGATTGAGTAGGAGGATGTTCGCCACCAGTAGATAGAAGGCCAAGATGAGTGTTGAGATGGGTCCACTGTATTCATCATATCTTGGCGTACTGAACTCTGTTGTCGTATTATCAACTACAGGAAAATAACACACGCAAAGTAAAACACATAAGAAATGATCGTGCTGGGCTTTTTTTAAATCGTTAGTTTAAATCGCTTGTAATTGGAGAAAATTTCAAAAATCCAAATTAATTCCAGTCTTGTTATAACACTTTGTTTTACAGCTCGTTCAGTGACCACGAATAATCGTTACAAGTCGAGGTTGAAGTTTCCACTCATGATAAAACGTAAATAGGAACTTATATTCGTGGTCACTGAATGGAATTATAAAAAGAAGTATTATTAGCCGGAAGTGACATCAAAGGTTCCAAAAAAAAGTGAGCTGGACTGCACGCTAGCAATCAACCAGGCATCGAAATTTGGTTAACACTCTGGCGGATCTAATGGACAGGACTGGATGGGGTGGGGTTTAAGGTGACGATGGAACCCTCTTATCAAAGCCCTAAATCCCCGGCCCCACTGGTTTTTATTAGTATAGCTGTTAACGTTACTCACGTTGCAGTGGATCAGTGATAAAGAGCTCTCCATACGTCTGGAAATACGGCCTGAATAAGATCATAGAGATTATGTTCCAAGTTGGTTTTTGCTTTGGGAACAAAATGGCCTGTTGAGCGACGCCATACGCCAGCAAGAATACCACCATTATAACCAAAAAGTACAACATGTCGATGGTCATTCGACCAATCATAACCACGTATGGACCTAAGTGCTTGCTGACTGAAAAAATGTCTAATAAGCGAATGATCCACAGCATGATGTCGAGGCTGTAGATCACGTGACCTATGTAAGCGGTAGAGGAGTGGAACCTCAGTCCCATGCCCACGAAGAAGAGCAACACAGCAATCCCATCACAGATATTCCATTTGCTTGACGCCCAGGCTCCGAGTCTGCTTTCTGTTCCAAACGGGTCTGACTGAATGATCTGGAATACAAAATACAAAATAATTGACGAATCAGTTAGACGTCTTTAGATTTAAGCGCAATGCTTTCCCATTTGAGACCACGTGTCATGTTCTTGAAAATAAGTTTCTTCGTTTGTGTTGTATCCACATTCACATGTGTCTTCTCAGGCACAACTGTTAAACAAGGAAATGATACTCTAGGGAATAACACATGGTCTGAAATGGGAAAACATTGAGCCCACTGTAAAGAGGACTATCGTTGCTCATACCTATGCTTGTGTTTCACTAAAATTTTCACGATAAACGTGAATCCAAGAAAGTAACTTAATGTTTATGCAAATGAGCATGATATGAATATTCTGAAAAGCCTTAAAGAGGACGAATAAAGTATGTATGTATGTATGATTTTGTGTCAAAATTTTAAAACTCTTCACGGTCATCATTTTTATTGTTTTCTCATAAATTATTAATGTTCTTGTTTAGCAGTTGTAGACTACTCTTGGGTCTTGAAAAAGAAAACATGGTGCATTGTGGTCTAGCTTGGGTACAAATAACTTTTGCTCATAGTGCCTTATATGGTGTTGTTTGGCCCCAAGCTATAGCACAATGCATCTTGTTTGCCGAGCTCAGAAAAAGTATATGCAGTGACTGAGTAAGTCATACCTGTCTTATTTCCTCCGTGCAGAGAGAACAAACAAACACAATGAGTACAGTCTCTGCAATCAGTGAAGAACCATGCTCGTTCACCAAGATGACGTAGCTGAACAACATCAGAAACATCATATACGCTATATAGAAAGTAAATAAATAAATAATAAAAATCACTTTATTTAAGTGTCTAGTCGTTCTAGCGCTTTCGCACCAATCGGTGACACTTTTCACTCACACGCACTACCACTACATTTAATATTCTATGCACACCACGCTCAACTCACATGTTGATTTTTACGGAAGGAGGAAACCGGAAAACCCGGAGAAAACCATCGTAACATAGGAGAGAACAACACATCAAACAAACTCAAATCACTCTTTTACTCCGACGAAGGACTAGYGTCCGAAACGTCAGTAAGGGACTGTTCATTAATTATGCCTCAGGGTGAGCTGGAGGAAAAATCGAAAAAAAACTTGGAAAAATTCACAACCCCCGATTCTATCTAAAAAACTTTTTTTGACTCCCCCTCCTTGTAACCTTTTAGACATACCTTAATTATTCCCCCCCTTCCCTTTAAGTCAGCAAATACTATTAAAGCCCCCCCTTCTTTGTGTGATTTCTTTTCAAAGCCCCCTACTTTTTCTCTATCCGCAAACATAAGGAGCTAAATTCCAATACCCTGATGACTTTGATCAGCCAAGAGGTTGTTACAGGGTGTCAATAAAATTTGAAGGTTGAAATATTACAACTCACCACGTTGGCCCAAAACTTGGTGATAGGTGCTCGGTAAAACTCCAGGAACTTTCTTCCAACGCTTAGCTTCTTCACACTGTACTGGGACATTGAGCTGTCGCTAGGTGCAATGGTGTACTTGTTGGCACTGAGGACACAAGGGAGGAAAGATTGGGTGGAGTGTTACGATTAAGATGAAGGTGCTTGTTATGACTATTGTCATCAAATATGATATTCCTCTACGCCCATCACCACTATCATCACCATCATTATATCATCACTATCACCACCATCACCATATCATCACCATCAACATCACCACCATCACCATCATCACCATATCATCACCACCATCACTATCACCGTCATCATCACAATCATTATCATCATCTTCATCCTCACCATCAACATATTATCACCATCATTATCACAATCATCATCAACACCATCATCATCACCACCATCTTTTTTAATAACATCATCATCAGTATCAGAAGAATTATCACCACCACCACCACCTGGTACCATCAGCATCATGATTGTCATCACCAGAATCCTCACTACCATCACCATCACCACCATCACCATCATCATCACCACCATCACCACCATCATCACCACCATCACCACCACCACCACCATCACCACCACCATCACCACCACCACCACCACCACCACCACCATCACCACCACCATGATCGTTGTCACTCCACCATCATCAAAACACCATAATTATCATCATCATCACCAACACCAATATGTACCGATTTTTCCGTTCAGTGCTTTTAACCCTGTGTCTCGACCTCTTCGAGTCTCTCTTCGTCAGAGAATCTTGCTCCTCTCCCTCTTCACTTGAGTCAGCAGAATATCTGTCAGTCTGCTCGATATCATTTTGATGTCCCACCATGGTGACTGGTAACAGCGATAGCCGTCTCTTCGTCTTGAACTCCATGCAACAAATGGTGGGTGGAACAATGATTCCCAGAATCACCTGTACCGATAGAGAAAGAGAGTTAGATTAGTCATGCAAGGAAAGTCTTAAAAAATAGTTTAAAATAAGCGTGACATGCTATTGATCTGGGTGGTGGATACTGGCAAATACCTCCCGGCCTTTTTTCCAAGAGACCCGTTGAAATGTTTTTACAAATACTTGTGGGACAATCTGAGCTGAGACAGCTAAGCAGAGACAGGAATCAAAAACCATAGCTGAATCTACGCATGCTTCTTGGACGTATCTTAAATAAAAGGCTAAAAAAACGCGCCTGGTGCGAAAGCATACTATTGAATGGTTTTTTATTTAACACGCACTGTTAACCAATCAAAATACAATATTCTCTTATTAATACGCAATGTTATCCAATAAAAAGATAATATTACAAGTGCGGTAAAACTGAACATTTATCATGTAAAATGGTAAAATGAAAGATCTCTGATAGCAGACTTGATAGGTGCAATATTCTATTATTGATACGCATCGTCAGCCAATCAAAAGGCATAATCATTAACAAGTAACGTAACATTTACCATGAAAGATGGCATGCATAGGTTCTTTATCGCACCCATCCAGATCTCTGATAGCAGACTCTGACAAGTCACGTGTGCAACAAACTCCTCGTGGTTCAAGCCAACCGCGAGAGACAGGCACGAGTGTCCACACCAGTCCTTCAGGTTGTAGGTGAGCAGCTTCTGCGCAGCATGTTCGTTTGCTCGATAGCATTCGTCAAGAAGAGCGAGGGCTACGTCTTTGAATTCCCTAAAGAAAAGATAATGGAATGAAAGGTAATCAAAAGACAAAAATGGAAGGGAGGATGAAAAGAATGGAGGAACAAATGGGTGGATGGGTGGATGGGTGGATGGATGGGTGGATGGATGGGTGGATGGGTGGATGGATGGGTGGATGGATGGATGGATGGATGGGTGG
>NW_022258870.1:245463-255639 GCF_009602425.1 Actinia tenebrosa | reverse complement strand
TGTGGTAAAAATGCGACTGGGATTCCTTTGCCCACAAAATTTACCCCTGAGACCCCCCTTCAAAAAAACCCTGGATCCGCCCTTGAAATGTATATATAGTTTTCAGTTGGGGTTATTTTTTTATTGGAGAATTCATTCAAAACATTGTTATTAGAGTCAACTCATCACAGGAAATACAGACTTTGGGAGCTCGAATCCCTAAAATGATGTTATTTACACTTCAGTTTGACCTCACCGTCGAAGATCTATTGGGCGGCGCCTTGCACGCATACAGCAATGTTCCATTCTGGTCCATCTACTCATAAAGTGCTAGTGTTTTTTTGATGATAATTTTTTTAAATCTTCAGCAATAAAAGATGTCTTGATTTACAAGTAATTTGCAACTATATAGTGGACGTTCAGTCCTGAAGGATGTTTTCTTTTCTTGAAGGTCAGACTAAAATTTCAACTCTAAAGCCTTCGATAAATTAACATTCTTTAATGTTTAAATTCTACAGTATTTCAAAGAATCATTCTGCCCTTGAGTAGACGCGAACCAAGACAAAAAACGTTTGACTTACGAAAGTTAGTCGTAGTTTAGTTTAAGAGTTTTTCACTTAAATTTATACAATATGTCAATAAACTCGTTTTGAATGTTCACATCTTCATTAAATTAATTTTAAAGCTCTAGTTCTTAGCTTTTCAGACGTCCTAGTTTAATGTTTCATAGCTTTTAGGCAAGTATAACAGCGAAGAATGGAAGGTTATTCAGTTCACCTGTGCTCCATTGCTACTTTCTTGGTCCAGGTCACCACTTCGTTGCTTCGATAAAGCAATCTTGACAGATGTCTTGTACAATGGGCTTTAAGCAGCACCATTAGCTCCTTTCCTCGTCCGCCTTGACATATCTTAACATGAAAGAACTCTAGAATATACTACTATGGATTCATGAAGGAAGCTTCGTCGCTATTAAAGAGAGAAATACAGCTCTGTCTTCTACGAAGAAACCATACCTTATGAAGTTGCACAAAGATTTGAAGAAATCAGTTACCACTTGAGCTGATTATATGCATACCAACCTGCTGCACGTGAGAATGAACCAATCAGAATTGAGAATATTGATGAACTAGTCTCACCCATATTGAAGTCATTAAACAATAAAACATTAGTCCTTTATCGTAAATAATAAAAAAAATTTACTTTTCAAAAGGTATGGTTTCCTCATAATCAGCCAATAGGATGCGTCTCGATAGAATTTTTTTATAGTTTCCAAAGTGTGAAGTGCCCAAGTGCCATTTTAAACGTTCCATCATAGGAATCAATTTGGACACAGGAGTGTTCAACACGAATCAGCTTTTTAGAGAAGTATTAAGGTCGGGTTATTGGGTGAATCCTTATCGCCCCTGCAAACGTGCCTTTTGAGCACCAAGTTTTCTCCAAACAAGTTGAAAAAATACTGCATACACGGAATAGACAGTGTTGTTTTGGTACTTTCATGGAACGGTAAAAACTTAAACATCATGAGATGTTCAAACCAGATATTTTAGCTGGTGGGACATAGCAACGGTAACTAGGGGGATTCGGAACCATGAATTATCGCCACCCCTTAAGACGACGAATCAAATCCGTGAGTAGAGAACCACACACAACAGATTTTTTTCTATTCACATCTATTTTCAACAATGTAACGCGTTGGACGCATTTTTTTAATAACAATATCATAATACTTTCATCATTCTATACAACTGTATCTATCGTGACCTTAGTTGATATTTGTCCTTTGGGCAACACTAGATCTGTAGAAATTGACCCCTTGCATGTGACGTCAAAGCAGCTCAATTTGGAGGACAAAACAAAAGAATTTCTATCTCCTGAGAATTGGAAACCCATTATGTCATTGATTTGAGCTGCATTCCGACGTGCTGCAAAATGTCTTTAGATTTCAGACCACGTGTCATTCCTTGAACAAAAATATTTTTGTTTGGTTGAGTTATATCCATATTCATACGTCTTCTCCTGCGCAATTTTTAAACAAAGAATGATACTGTTTGAAATGACACGTGGTCGAAATAGGAAAGTTTGTAAAAGTGCTTAACTGGCGCAAAGAACTATGTTCAAATCTAATATACTTCCACCAATCTTTCAATTCGTGGAACATTTTCCCAATTTTCATAAAGCGAGGACTCCACTCGCTGGCTAGACGAGCAAAGATTAACAACATTTGTTGTGCCTGTCCATTTTATTGACGATAAATTGCGTCATCGTATTGCCAAGAGGCGTATGGATTCACACTAGTTTAACAATGTGATTATTATCGTCAATAAGAGGGAAGACATAAAAAATGAAGTAAACTTGTTTTTCACAATAACAAAAACGATAAAAACTTCTCATTATTAGAAACAAAACAACCAACGGAAAGAGTGCGCGCTCGTTGAAGTCAGCTATATCTGTCTGTCCTCTTATTGATGATAAAAAATAACCAATCAGCAACGCGAGAAATTTGAAAGTTATCGTAACATGAACTGTTGCAGACGAGAAAGAAATACGCACGTGAAAATCGACCACAGAATGCAAGGATATGACTCTTACAGAATATTTTTAATACAGTGAAATATTTACGATCAACCCTTGAATTTAGACCAAGAAATTTCTTACGCTGCACGAGAGAGAGAGAGAGAGAGAGAAAGAGAGAGAAAGAGAGAGAGGGAGAGAGAGTGACTAGATTCTCTTATATCTGGAAAAAAAATGAGTCAGAATCGGATTTGTCACGTCACAGCTGCCATAGAGCAGTTTTCGTATGACTGTGAAAAGCTCACGGCACGAACACGGTCGCAACACGGCAAGGCTTACGCCAGACCAATCACCTTACTCAAGAATTTATTCTCCATCCAATCAAATGCCCGGAACACGGCATGAACAAGCCCACGCCGAGGTCAATGCACTGCCCAGACCAATCAAATAACGCGAGAAAAAATCAGCCAATTAAAATTCTAGAAAACATCACGGTCACGGCACGGCACTGAGCTTTTCACACTCATTTGACAACTGCTCTAGTGTTGGTCTACTTTAAAAGTCAATACCACAGTGAGCCCACTCATGAAAAAAAGCTTTCTTACGGAAAGCCAATTCAATGTTGAGGAAAACACCGAGTCTAGTTGGCATTTCTGTGCATTGCGGTCGTTTATTTAGGAGGCATATTCTCTACTTTCGCATGCCCAATAATGTTTTGCGCCTCGAGGATAACCAATCAAAACACTGTCCCTAAATGAAACGTCCTTCGATTGTATGCGAAAGAAGAGGATTTCCAGGACGGCGTCTATTGCGTCCCCTAACACAATCCTACAGTGCACTGCAATGCCAACACGGTATGCCTAATATTACAGTATTTATCGTGCATTTATTGATGTGCAGTTATGGGTTATTGTTATTATTTCCAAAGGCCAATCACAGGAACTCACAGGTTATTTATCACCTCATCCCTGAATTAATAAAATAAAAAAACAACCACGTCGAACAAGTATTTTTTAAAAGTTTGTTCTTGACATTTTTCGTTCTTTTTTATGGTTCATTTTTCTAGAAAGCACGGATTTGCGGCAATGCTTGTGCCGTAAAGAACTTATTCCGAGGAAAAAAAACCCAATTAATTCCGGCCAATAACGATAAAAAAATATCCTCAAGTTTTGATGAATAACTTAACCTAATTTTAACACAAATATTTCTATTCGATAGAGTGATAGTTATAAACGACAGGCACCGTGTCGCTAAGGATTATGGATCCAACACGAATGGCCAAATAAGGACATTTTACACTAACTGATAACTTCAACTGTAACAGCCTCACCGGACGTGCAATGGAAGTAACGGTAGCATTTCCGGATAGCATATAAAACTTTGTACATTATATTATAGTATCAACCCTGAATCTCCCCATCAACCCCTTCGGCTATTTATCAGAGAGGGGTTGGGACGAGTTTATGTATCGACTTATCACGTATGAGGTTGTGTCAGTTTCGTGATCTTTCACAGGCTTCGCAGGAGTTCAATGCCCCGTGGTTCTCCAAGGTACAGTGTTTACATTGCCATGTTTGCTCTGAAACAAAAACAAAGCAAGTATTCGTTATAGACTCCTTACATGTGACGGACTTACATGGACACTTCCCAAAATTCTCTTAAATGGCAACATGGAAATGCAACATGGAAATGCAAATAAAATTCCACAAATTCCATCGAGAAAAAGAGTGATTTATTTTGTGTTTTCATGTCACATTCACATCGATAGGGCACGAAATTAATTTTTAAATCCACTAGCAAAACCTTGCTAGTGAGTTTTGTTCTCACTAGCAAAAATGTCAAAGTCACTAGCAATCGATCGTGACCATTAACAAACTTTACTTGATGCAGGTTCTAAACTTTTCAGTCCTTCACTTTCTGGACTGTGGTCATACTCACAAAACTTCTCATTTGCTAAAACAAAATTTCACTCGCATTTTGCGAGTTTGCAGGCGTTAATGTCGTGCCCAAGATAATTTTGAGAAGGGTTTATTAGTAAGTTACCATGGTGACATTATGGTAAGTAACTTACCTGTATCTTCTGGTGGGGGAGGGGGTGTTGGTTCTATTGTCGTGGTAGGAATGGGTGCAGATATTAATTCTTTTGGCAGTAATATCCATTCGTCCATACTTGGGTCATGAACTGGACTTTGAGTTTTGGGACGTTCACCTTCAAAAGAAAAAATCTTTAGCTTGGGCGTAAGACTTTCCCATTCAGACCAAGTGTCATTCCCTAGAGTATCATTCCTTTGTTTAACGGTTGTGCATGATAAGTCACATGAATATGAATACAACTCAAACAAAGAATCTTATTCTAAAGAGAGTGAACTGTCAAAAGAATATACCATAACATATGCAGTGTGCTATAATACATACCCATAGGTGGTAGCCATGGGGGGCGAGGGGTATGTACTCCTGTGAATATAAAAATACTAGTCACGATTTGATTCAGATTTGCTTTAAATTTAACTTTAAACTTTACTGTTAACCTGAAACAATCTGTGGGGTACTGTATTTCAAGGCACAGATAACTCCCAGATTGAATTGGAATAGTTCTTTAAGGCATGAGCATACAAGTAATGTTTTACCCTTTTCAGACCATGTGTATTATCTTGAGAATAAAATTATCTGTTTTGAGTTGTATCCATACTTATGTGTCTTACTGCGACATGTTAAACAAAGAAATGGTACCTTAGGGAATGACCTGTGATCTGAAATGGGAAAACATTACACCCAATTTGCCGAAAAGGTCTATTTAGCAGGTTTTGGGTAGGGAAGAAAACAGCGAGGAGGCCCTCAAATCAAGGGAGAGCTAGAGAATTCTGCTCACATGTTGTGCCAAACAAAGGAATCAAATCTGAGACCCCACAAGTGAGAGGCGAGTACACCACTGTTACGCCCCCCTTGATTCCCAATGCAACTTCATTAAATAATTTTAATAAAATTACTATGTATTATTGTTGAAATCCCAGAATTTCAAATGCATGTACAAAAATTTAATAACAATGCTTAGTAAATTTAAGCCGTCATCTCCCCCCTAAAAATTTTTATTTAATAGTATTTTAGGAGTCACTCGCCTTCTACTGGAGGATGAGATTTATATTTCCATACACCAGGACCAAAATATTGACCCGTGGTTCGAGGAAAACTAGCACTTTTTTGTACGGGTGGTGGTACTACAAAGAAAATTATTCAGTTTATTCTGAATACTCCAGTTTCGAACTCTCTGTTCTACAGGGTTAGCTTCGATTTTGTATGGAATTAATTTGAATATTCATGAATTTTAGTGCACTGGATGAAGGTCTGTGGAATTTGAAAGCGTTTGGATTCTTGAAATTGTGCATTAAGGTGACTGCCTACTTTTGGAAATTGATTTAAGCTTTTTTTAAAACTTCGATTTTCTGAATTGAAATTTAATGCTGATTCCAAATCTGGAAAGAAAAATAGGGTGTCCCGAGCTCGTTTCCGAGATAATCAGCATTTAATGGAAGCCTACGCACAAGCTTTTGGAGTAAAAATTGCACCACCGGAAGTGATTAGAAAAAAATTAAGATTAAAAAAATAACAGTTATTTACAGACTATATGATTGCACGAACGAAGGCTAGTCAATCAT
This sequence comes from Actinia tenebrosa, assembly GCF_009602425.1. Next base: position 249,496 of record NW_022258870.1, on the reverse strand, counting down.
TCTACAATAATACATGGATATTTTCGACAAAAAGACAGAGAGATACATTGATTTGTCATATTTTGTAGTTTCGGTGCTCTTAAAAAATCTCATAAAGTCGAACAAAAATCTATTTTTTCACGTGTTCCTGATTTAAACTTTTCCTAAAATGTTGATATAACCTAGATTTTTATTTTTCGAATGAGCTATCAAAAAATATAGAGTCCCGTGCAAAATTTGAGGGTTTTGCCCTGTTGAAGCTCAAAACATGATTGTAGATTTCTCAGCGATTTTTGAGCGTGCGCACATCGTGAGCTCAAATCGAACGTTCAAAAGTAGGCAGCCACCTTAACTACCGTTGGTATTTTTGAATATTTGAAATGAGGCTAACCCAGTATAACAGGGGCGGCAGAAGCTAAAAATCTTTAGGGGGGCACTGAAGATTTTATTTAACGCTATGTGATAATGACAATGTTTTGTTTGATTGCAGACGCTTGCGAAGTAAAACAATGACTAAGAACCAATATTTTTTGGGGGGGGGGCCAGGCCCCCAAAAAAATTTGGTGGGGGGGCATGCCCCTGCCCCCCCGGTTCTGCCCCCCCTGTATAAACAAGTATGTGATCAAGAAACACAGCGGTTTTTCAGTAATTCGAAAATGGTCTATTCTTTTTATATTGACTATGTAACAGGACAAAGGGAACTATGGTGCAGAGAGAAGAAAAGCAGATAAATCAAACAGTAAATCATAATTTAATTGCAATAGTTTTTCTCTAATAATTTTATGTCTCAACGATGAAAAGTTGAGTTACCTGGATGTTGGTGAGGGGTTGATGAGATATTTTCTGCATTGGATTGACTGGTTGTTACAAAGCCTAGTAGACTCGCTAGGGAAGAAAAAAGAGAATAGTTTTAGAGCAATATGTCATAATCTGTGTGCATTTTAAAACAATTCTAAAAATTTATCAAGCCGTAGCTGCAAGGGAGTCTAGTAGTGGGAGTCAAATGATGCCATCATGCAAATGTCGTATTTGCACCATCTGGTCATTAAAGATCAAAAATGTGATTTGTGAATTTGATTTAAAATTTGTATGGGTGGCCTTGGTTAATGTGTTCACACTGTAAAACTAAGCTGATACTTACCACCATTATTTATATTATCTATTACTTGAGTCATGTTGTCTATTTCTGTTCGTAATACTTGTGTTTCCTCTAGCAAATGATCAACATGTGTTTTCTGTAAAGCCCAATGCAAAGTCAATGATTAACACCCATCATAATCCAAATAAAAGGTACTTAGCCTTTTTTACATCAATTATTCACAATTGTCTTCAAGTTCAAGTTAAAACTTTATTTCATGAAGACACAGAAAATGTGCACAAGTGTTGTGCAGTGAAACAAGTGAGGATTGGCAGAACATGAAAGAAGTGTTATCAATGCATAGTGGAGTGCTTCTCGACACTTCTCAAGTTTTCTGATAATGTAATATTCTCTAATATATTTCTAAGGACTTTCCAAGGAGTTTTACGATATATTCAAGGACAGCAAAAACACCCTTTTGTCCTCATCTCATAACAGGTAACGGTCCAATAAGTAGGAAAAATAAAGAAATATTCTATTCATGTCACTTGAGCACATGTATTCGCCTGCATTACTCTAAGTCTGAAATTTCATGTAAAACCGACTTTCAGTCTCCACTGATAAAAGGAATTCAAATAGTTATATCAACAAATTGATCATTTGTTTAAGAGGAAATTTTTTTCAATAATGAGCAATAATGGCAAAAAGCTCCAAAAACTTGACTTTTGCATGAGCTTTTATCCCAATTTTCGTTTTGGGTCAACACTCAAAACCGTTTTTAAACAGTTACAGGCATCCCAGCCACTTTTTAGACAAATTTGATAGGAAATATAGGCTGTGCAAGTTGTAAATATAGGAAAATATAGGATTTTTTCCCAAAAATATATGTACTTCATAGGAGCTAAGATAAAGTAATGATGAAAAGGTAAATTATACACCGTGAAAAGATGAAAAAACTTACAGCTCACACTAGTTCTTAGCTAGTTATATCTTTTTAGGAGCTAAGATAGCTTTTCGGGTTGCATAACCAGGGATCGGGAGGGTGCACAGGCAATGATTTGCAGAACTAAAAAGCCGTTAAAAAAACAGAACCAAAAAAAAAAAAAAAATCCTAAACAGTGTAAAATATAAATGAATCACTCAGCAGTTGTCCTATTTATAGGAAATATAGGAGGTTTTCTTTAAATATAGGCTCTTTATAGGATCCTATACAAATTATAGGAAATATAGGATATATAGGAGATCTGGGATGCCTGCAGTTACTGTAGAAACTGATGTACTATGATAAAATGCCTGTTTGAAGCAGTATTTTCAATCGTACAAGGTTGTTTTGTAGCATTTGTGTTAGAATGTTGCTTTGTCAGGCTTTTTTATAGAAAATTTATCTCTACTTCCAAACAAGTTCAACTTTCTGAATAACAAGATTCTAGCCTTGTACAACAGCCTTTAGAGTTTTTGCGCGCACTAAAACCGTGAACATTAAATAGTACTAATTAGTACTATTTCATACAGAATCCTTTGTTTTCTATTGTTTAATTATCACTGTTTAGTGCTAAAAATTAGTATTTGTTTCACGGATTTAGTGTGAGCACTCTATTGAAGAAAATAATTTTTGGCACTCACTGCTTGAATATCAAAAGATTTCTCTCTTGATCAGTATATTGACAATTGCTTTATTTTCTAAGGATGAATTAAATGCAAATTCAAGGACATTTTCATAAAAATAATTAAAAAGACTATTCAAGGACAAATTACAAAAAAAGTCGAATTCAAGTAGTTTTCAAGGAAATGTCAAAATCAAGGAGTTTTCAAGGAGCTGTGTGCACCATGTATTACTAACTGTACTTACCGAAGGATTACTAGCTACTCGGTATTTCTTATTTATAAGTTCTTCCTCTTTATCTTTCACGAACTTGTGTAGTCTTGATAATTTTATTTTTTCAGCTTCATATTCTAATCTTAGTCGATCTAATCTTTGTTTTTGATGTTGTATGACTTCTAGCAAAGGAAAACAAAAAACAAAAAAAGAACTGAGTAAAGCAATTGCTTCATTTAAGTGATAATTCATTATTAATACTAATTGGTAGCTGGCATAAACAGGGTTTTCATTAAGTGTCAGAGATTGGAGAATGCTTCGGTAACAGAGGCAAAATTCCTTGGGCTTAAACTACCATGATCTTCTCCTATTATTTCAAAACTTAATGAAAACCCTTCAAAAGAGGGGGTAATATATAGTGGGCACCATAAGAATGTACAAGCATCAAGGATGACTGTGCAGGGACGTACAATGGAGATATAAGAATATTACAGTGTGACTACTATAACCAGGGCCACTTAGCGATACCAATCAAATTGTAAAATAAAAATAATACATGTATATTCCAACTTTGCGTAGTGGAGCCAATCAGAAAGCAGCAGAAAACAATAGCCTTCCTACATATCTTTTTATTCCCACGAGGAAATGACGATGTATATCTAGTTGTTTACACCTCACAGGAACAAACTTCAATTATTCTTGTGCAGTCTAGGTTTCTAGTTGGCTCCACTACCCAAAGTTGGAATGCATTGTTTTCATTCTACATTATATTTGGTTTGCTTGCCTAACTGTCTATGTGTCCCCGGTTATGGTAATTGCACAGTAAATGTTTTTCATGATTTTTTGATGTAGGTCCTTGACACACATAACTGCTCAAATTTGAGTTCCCAAGCATTGTGTTGTGAGTTTCAGTCAATATTTAGGAATCCCTTGTGAACACAGTGAAGTGAGTCTTGGGACACATTTGGTTCCCTAGCATTGTGTTGTGGGTGTCAATCAATACTTAGGAAGCCCTTGTCAACACAGTGAAGTGAGTCCTGGGACACATTTGGGTCCCAAGCATTGTGTTGTGGGTGCCAATCAATATTTAGGAAGCCCTTGTCAACACGAGTAAGTGAGTCCTGGGACACATTTGGATCCCAAGCATTGTGTTGTGGGTG
>NW_022258870.1:191907-237884 GCF_009602425.1 Actinia tenebrosa | reverse complement strand
GATTTTTTCAATCTTTTACATTCACACAACCTTATTCGATATGTTCTATGTTTTAGTTTGCAGCAGTATACAATTCATATCATATATCATTCAACCGATGGCCTTTTATGGAAAGTGCCCCTATATGCAAGGCGCCCCTATATGCAAGGCGCCCCTATATGCAAGGCGCCCCTATATGCAAGGCGCCCCTATATGCAAGGTAACGTTACCAACACTGCTGCCTCTCTAGCTTACCTGTGTTGAGGAGCAGTGTGTCTAATATCAAACTTGTCTTCCTCGTCGTCGCCTTCTTCTTCTTCCACATGTTTCTGACTAAGGTGCTTTAAAACAACCTTATAAGCTTGTTCAATCCTCGCAAACTTCTCTGGATCAGCCTTGGACTGACCGCTATCAGGATGGTACTGTTTAGCAAGTTTGAAGTACGCAGCTCGAACTTCAGTTTCCGTTGTGTCTTCTTCACTTAATCCAAGCAACTTGTAGCACTCACGTATTGTTAGCTTTGATTTTTCACTAAGAAGTGTTACTGAACAATGTAGATGCCTCCTGAAGCTATTTAGTCCCCAAAAAGACTGCGACTTTCTTGTTAAAATACGCAACAAAGGTAAAGTCGTTCCTGCTGCAGTCGCCATGTTTGTTGTTATGTAACGAGCGACCGCTGATATAATTTGAGCCTTCGAGCCAAATGCACAGTAAATGCATTTTTTTGTTTATTCATATATCAAATAATTCGCTCATTCTTTCATATTTTTTATCGAAATATGTTTTCCTTGGCATTAGTATTATAGTGAACACCATATGGAAAAGTGTGCACGATTTTATGCTAAGGAACGGAATGAAGGGTGAAAGCTTACCTTGTGGGTAGCCTGTGTTTTTTTAGCTCCACCTCAGGACCTCCAGGCGCCTCCTCGTCCTTGTCTGCGTTTTCTTTTCCTGGCCTTGTTTCCCATTCAGTTTTCCCCTCCCAACTATTTTGTTTCCATTTCCTTTAAGCTTGCCTTCCCTTACCTAATCAACCGTCCTTTTCTCCGCAAAATCCCTTTCTTTAGGAGCACATAGAAGAGTAATAGAGAGTTTTAGATTTACGTTCACGGCAAACGTGAAACGTCAGTTGACCATTTAAAAATTATTTTAAAAAGCTTAAAAAGAATCGCAAAAGTCCAAGTAGTAGAAAAACAAAAGAATATTTGTCTTTGGTGAGAAGGTTTGTAAAAGGTAAAGTAAAGTACAGGAAAACGACGACAAGGTGGTCACGTTTGCCGTTTGCGGGGAGAAAAAAAGTCAATCTAAAACTCACTAATAACAAAAATATCTCACACAAACAAATCAATCAATACCACAGTAATAATTTTTATTCAATTTCTTGCCCTATTGAATTCAGCCTCGTTACCAAGTTAAACTGGTTGACCCTGGAAACGATAATAATAGCCTTCGCTCAAGTTCTTCAACACTTCGTTACACAGGGATCCCGCAAAATATTCTCACTTGAAGCCAATTTAATCATTTTAAGGTCAGAACTATACTAACAATATGGATTATTCAGACTTGGTGTTCCTCTTATTTTAAGCTTTTTTAACGATATTTTGCTGTTTATTTGTAAACGTCAGTGATTTGACGTCCACGCCCATAGTGGTCACCGGACTGAGACGCTACTTGGTCTTGGGCGGGTCCGGCTTGAGCGGAAAGTATTCCTTCACCAGCTCGGAGTTGTTCGTCGGTAAACTCTCGTGGGTTCGCTTCGGCTTCCTTGGGACCAAGCTGAGGCACGTTAAGGCCCTTTGCGTTGGACTTTAAAGAGAGAAAACCGTTTTTTATGAGCTGAGTAACAATTAAACTTAATATTTAAACATTCAAATTTTATTGATTCCCTGAAATTAAACAACCTCTGGTCTGATGTAAATCAGAGCATTGTTAACACACAGATCGAATTGGAAATTAGTGAGATTTTGAGGAGGGAGGGAAACCGGAGAACCAATGAAACAATCGATTGACTCGGGGGGGGGGGGGGGGGGGGGGGGGGGGGGTACTCCCCTATATTTGCTAACACGTGATGACGAGTCCTGAAATCAAACCCGAGACCCCAGCCAGGAGAGGTGAGAGACGAGTGTTTTACCAATATGCTACTCTTCATTCCCTCGAAGTTTACCCCTTGTTTGTCTCATTTCAGGGTACGTACACTAAGACTTACAAATTTGGGATATTTATTTTTCGAATTCGTTACGGTAAGCGTAATACACAGCCAGCCCAGTATCATGACGAGTTACTTCAATCCTAGTTCAAGAGATGACGTCACTCACCTTGCGTCCAACTGCATGGATACACGAAACCACCTGAATACAAAGAAATATAGCGGTTTGTTATTCAAGTACTGATTCGGGAACAGGGCGTATCCTGAATTTCCCTTAAAGGGGGCAACCTCTTCATTTACGCCAAGAAAGCATCTTTCCTTTCTTTTCTCACATTCCTCCCCTCCCCCAAGAACATACACTGGCACTGTTTTGGCCACCAAAACGCAAATAAATCTAAGACAACGAGTCAGATCTCTATACTGTTGCTTTTGCGTTTATGAATGAGGACCAACGGAGAGAGTTTACTTACTTGAGCCATATTCTGGTTGTCATAAAGATCGGCAGTCTGGAATAAATCTACAGCAGCGACTCCAAGCGTGTTTTCGATGAAGCTCAAGAAATTTGAAATGTTTTCCATCTGAAATCAAATCCATGAACGAAATGAATTTGTCCACAGAAGACCATTTTAATTTAAGGAAAAGGCTTTTTGTCATTATAGACCACGAACATTCCCTTGATTGTTATTCTATTCTTTCGGATTTTCAGTTCCGTCCAGAAATCACACCACAGGAAGCCCACCTACCTGCTTGAAAGGCATGCTCTGTTCATTGACTTTAAACTTGGCGCCAAGTTTGATTGCCAATCTAAGGGAACATGGAGAAAAAGACGCAAAGATACAAATATTCGGTTTAGAGTTCTCCTAAAAATTTAAATAAAATAGTCCTTCACACTCAGTCATACGAAAACTGCAATATTTGTGCTAATATCAAGTTACAGTGGTGCCAGCATTATGCTTGACAAATAGGACAAGCTAGTTTGCAAAAACGTCTTCAGATTCTTTTGAGCAAACTAAAGACAAAGTAGACGAGAGAAGTACTAGTGTCAGAAATCAAAATTATGTCTCCTTACTAACCTCGCCAGAATCTTTCCGTCTTTCAGACGTCGTTGAACATTTTCGGCTCCAGTTTCCCCGCCAAAGCATTCCTCTCCCAATACAGCCTCGATCCAGACTCTCGCCTCCTCTTCCTGCTCATCGCTGTATTTGCCAGCGATCTGGAAAAATAAATGGCTCCACACTAAATTTCTTTGAAAAGGGTACGAAAATAACTATTTGTTTCATTCAGAAAGTTGGACACGATAGCTTCAAAAAATATTTAAATGAATTTAATTTTTTTAGCAAAAGGAATGTCAACATTCAAGAGGTATTGTCTCAAAAAGAAGACTGGCATTTGACGTTTCAAAATATGTTTTACTGTTTCTCGTAACTCTTCTTTACACAATTAAAATCACCTTTTTCTATTCACTAAGAAGCGTAATACTCAAAAACAGGTTTAAATGGTAATTCACAGGAAGATTATCACGTTTTTAAGGAAAAATATCCCCAACAGATATTTTTGGAGTTGAATTCATCAAGCCATTTGTTCCTGACCTGAGAGGTTAACTTGGGTAGTGCAACATTTGTTCGAAGGTAAGGAAAATAGACAAGCATAGAAAAAAATAATAGAAAAACAGTGAATATATTCTTTAAATTTCTCTCGCAAAACGTTTGTAGAATTTCTTATTTATTGGGAATTGAATAATTGTAGTGTGAAATGTAATAAAGAATTCAGGTAGTTTTTTTATATCAGTACAGATGATATATACCTAACTGATGAACATTGTCTTAGCTTAAGATAAGTTATTTTTCTATATCTTCTAAAAGATGATTTTCTTCAAAAAATAGTAATAAAACTAATTGAGAAAAACACTTCCAAACTTCTAATTGATGCTGCGAAATTGTTTTTAATCCACCAAAAATTTCGATTGAAATTTCACGAGTTCTTTAACTAAGAAAAGGCCATTTTTTTCAATAAATGTATCATTTTAGTCTATTTTAGAATCTAACGACTAAGGATGTGGCTTACTTTGCGAGCTGCTTCGGCAGACATGCCATATCCACGAGGTCTGCTGGCCATGTTGAATAGAAAAAACTCGTGTAATTAAAATCAAGGTGAACCAAGACCAAAGTGAGGCAACAAGTGAATGACTCCTCGATACCTTTTCGTTGCACACCCTTAATCACGAGTCACGTGATCAAGATCCACCTGAAGCCACCAGAGCTGTTCTGACTGGTTGACACCTCTCACGTGACGTGTATCGATAACTTCATTGGTTTTTTGATAAACAGAGTCAATGAATCAAGGCAGTCAAAATATGTGTATGACAATGAACAGTGACTGAATACTCTTTACAGTTGTCCTGAAATGACAATTCAATGGAAAGACAGACGTTATCATCAATGAAGGTAGCAGGAGGCGTTTGCCTGGCATAAACAGGTGAACAGTCGTAGTTTGTAGCAATTTAATTCACGTTAACCTGTGCTTGTAATTGAACGTACACGCCCAGGTATTCTGGAATTGAAAATCTTACAATAAGTTTCAAATGCCTCGCGCGCTGATTGGTTATTTTTTCATCAATAAAGGGACAGACAGATAAAGCTGACGTCAACGATCGCCCGCTCTTTCTGTTGTTTTGAAAACTAAAAATGTTAATAACAAACAGATATCACATGATATTCAGTACAACTGATGAAGTACGTTTTAATAAATTCTTGTAATCTGTGAGTTAGCAATACCGAGACTTAGATCGCCCAGAGGTTGTTTCAGGGTTTGATATAAAATATGGAAATTAAAAAAAAGCTCAAAAGAACAAAAAATTGTCTGGATAGGGAGGTACTGGAGGTACGTTGCTTTAATCAGCGGCACAGAGCGCATGCGCTTTATAGACCCAGTGACCTCCTTGGGCAATCCACAGGAAGCCCGTGTAGAGATAACACAAGTTATGTAGCAATAAAATTTCACTTTTGTAGCGCAAGTTCGAACGTCATCGTCAAAACCCCAGTCACGCAATACAAACACGATTACGATTGAACTTGTTGCAGGAATTTGAGTGGGCGTTTCGATTCATTTGAAGTAACTAAGTAACGGGTCAACATGGTTCAGAGCTTCGATCGACTCTGAAAAAATTGTAACAAAACTTGGCCATTCTGATCAACAGCAGCGACTCTACCCTCCCCTCCCCCCTGTAGAAAATGTCAGGCCTTTCGGTTCAATGAATTTTCAAGAACGCAGTCCATTTCCTTGTATGGTTATGGGATATTTGATGAAGCGCTGCCTTATTTAGGTCATCAAGGTTTCTTTTATCGATGAAAATCGAAACGAGTAGAGTAGACGCTCAAGGGTCACACGTCTTTGTATGGTGAATGAGGGATGTGATAAACAGCTAAACGGCTTAGAAAACAACCGTAAGCGGTCAAGTCTCCCCCTATCGACCATCCTTTCCTCAAGCGATCATAACGTAACGAAATAAAAGGTCGAGTTTGAGAGGTACAGATGGAAAAAGTGCTTTACTTTAGGTTATCTAACGGAATTTTCGGCAAGAATAGCTTGGCAGTTCATTTGTGTTATGAGTTTACATAACAGATAACTCGAAACGCAGACTTTGAAATATATTTTTTAAGCTGATTGATTCAAACCACTGGGTGACCAGCTTAGCAAATGGAAGCCTATCGTAATTCATAGAAATGATTGGAGCAGATTGAACATGCGTTTGGAAACTCACGCTTCGTCTTACCGTACCGTGACCATGACGTTACAGCATCCAAGCATTCTGATTGGATAAGCATTAATCTCAGGCGGGCGTCGTGATTGGTTCATTGGTTGTTGTCAATACCAATGGTTACTATACGAAATGTCACAAATAAATCTGCGTTCATGACGGCAGCAGCTAATATGGAAGTCACGTGATCGGAAATGAAAAAACATCATGCTAACCTGGAAAGGTCTACAGCAATATCAATGTTCGTTACATCGCGGTCCAGAGTGACCTTCCAATCTCTTTATGACCATAGACAGACATGAATTTATCAGGTCAATGAAACCGCCGTTAGGGTGAGGTCGAGCGTTTCTGGTGAAAGAATGTTTTAGTTTATTAAACATGTTAAAGAGTTATCTGGGGAATCAATTTGATTAAACTTACACAAATAAACAGAAATTATATAAAAATAACTGGCTCCTGGAGGAGACGGACCTCAAAAGCAAACACATATAAATTTCTTAAACCTTTTGGTGGAAACGGATACAAGAGGTTTCAAAAATACCTAATAATGATTGAGTTTTTCGGCATGGTACTATAAATGCAAAGATTCAATACCCCGGCGGTGCTGTCCGAGAACTATTAAGAAAAGGGATGATAGAAGAGTCGAACGGTTCTGGCTCCTTTATATTATCTTTAAAAGAGCTGAGGCAAGAAAACAGAGAAGCGAAAGGAAAAAAAACGGAAAGAATTGTCAGAGTATTTGGGGTGATCCCAATTTTCATAGTGAATTGAGTTCAATTAGTCTTTATATTGGAAGACATCTTAGAAGGAACTTGCACCAAGTACAATAGTCAATCATGCAGCATCGCTACTTTAACCTGCAAAATTCCTGCACTGTGATGTTTCAATCGAATATACTTATGAGATACAATAGGATGACTGCTGTCTTTAATAGAAAGTACGTATTAATATAAACTGAGGCCTCAAGGCTCTCCAGGCTGACGACCCTATGATCAGTTCTCAACCACGTCCCTTTTCAGTGGCGGTTTCACGCTGAGAGAGGGCTAGTGAAGTAGCATACGTAATGAATATGCGGCTGAAAATCTTGAACAGAACGAATCCAAAGCCTTATATGGCCAAAGGAGTGACCCTGGATTTTCACCGCGACACTCATCACCCATAAAACACAACACAGACTTGATAAAAAATCTTGGATAAAAGTACTTCAAAGCACCCGACATTGTTGAAGACGTTGAGATCACCTCAGCAAAGCTGGCAATTGATGTTGTTTGTTTTATTTCTGCTGGGCTGGGGCTCCAAATTCTAGCAACTTTCTGGAATGAAGGAACAATGAGTTTCAAATGTCCTGTCACGCTTTTGAAATGTAAGGAATGAACGAGATGCCTCAGTAAAATAAGGACTCGCCTAAAGACCCTACGTCACTTGTAATCCACGCTCTTGCCGTTCTAACTCCAAGCTATTCTATCTAACCTTGATTTTCTGAAAAATGGCTGCAAGACCTAGAGGATATGGCTTTTCTGCTGAAGCAAAGAGAAAGGTGAGTTGAATTAGAATCATGCTTGCTCAAAATAGTTGTAGTTTTTTGATACTTTTTCAAGTCAAAGACCCAGCTGTAATAGGCGGTCGAAAACTATGGATAACAACTCGGTTGAGGGTGTTGTCTCACCGGACTCGAAATTATGAACTAGTTGTCAAAAGGGAACTTTTTAGAACCTAATTTTTATAGTCCATATACATTTTCAGCTCTAAAAAACAGATTTTTGGCATCAAAATCCTGTTTTACAGTCGTATTGATTTCAGCATTTCTTAGATAGTTTTAGCGGGAAAACTTTACCCATGTAGCAAAAGTAACAAAAACTTCGTATTCTTGTCAAGTCAATTACCATTATAAATGAAACGGTGTCTTTGCCGCTTATTTTCAAGCCAAAATCGTAAGTAGGAAACTGAAAATGTCTCAAAGAAAGACCATATGGTAAAAATTATTTATTGCTGAAGAGTCAAATGCTCAAATCAAGAAACCATCTTAAGACTTGGGCAGCTAAAGTTACATTGTAACACAATCCATTCTTTCACGCGAGCCAAACTTAAACTGAATTTTATAGTTTTCAAAATAATTTTGTACTTCTTTTCTGAACTTTGGAGCTAAAAAGATTTCTGCTTGTTTTGTACTAAAAAAAGTGATTTAAATTCATATTTTTCGTTTAAAATAATTGGTTAGCTTTGAATTTTTAAGCGAACTAAAAACGAGTGCAAAAGGGCACTGTTTCCGTCAGTTCTGTTTTGTTTTTTACTGTTTTTCTATTTGTGTATCTTTTATTTATTTTCCCTCTTTGTTTTGATTTGTTTCTTTATTTCGTTATTTTATAGCATTTTATTGGTTTTATATGTGGAGTTTTACACTTAGCTTCATCCATTAACCCGGTTGAAAATTTTTTTTTTTTAATCAATATTTTTTCTCTTCGTTCACTCCAAGAACAAGTCATAATAGCTCATCGAGAGAGATCACTTTTGATGTAGTTTAAAATTCTTTGGAATCAATGGACCTGTTATTATTGATTGAACGAGTATTTTTATCCCTCTTTAGAGGACGATCAATTGATTTTGACTTGACATCATATCTTTTTCGTACATGCCAAGATGATTATTCGATAAGTATAACTCGAATAACCACAGAATCACCTCTTTCTGGTAGTCATTCGTCTAGAAAAAATTCAATAGGGAGAAAACACTTCTAAGAGTTCCTAAAGCTCCTAAAATGATATTGAGAGGAGTTTTTCAAGTTGTTACTTTGAAACAATAGTACGAGTTGACGATATTTGGGGAACAGACTAGACATTTTCGCAAAAGTTCAATTGGCACTATGGAATTTTGACACTATGGCTTTCAGATAATCTGTTTGGTAAAACTAAAACAAAGTGCGTCTAAAACACACAAATCTTACTTAAAACGTCCTCGTTTGAAACTCCTCAATTGGCGCCTAATATCTGTTTATTAAAATGAAAAATTCTTGGGGATTTTTAAAAGGGTTTCTTTAAGATTTCGATGATGTTGTTGTAAAGACTTGACAGCATTTCAAGTCTGTCATTGATGCTTTTGATCACTTGACTCGAATGTTTTTATCTGTTGCACGTAACTATAGAAACAGCTGACCCCATCAGAATTAAGGGTCTTACGCCGGATTCGTATGTCTATTAATGATTGCTCAAAATATGGTGGCCGGGGAATGTGGTGAAAATTCAGTGGACACCCATGCACTCCCCCCTCCCCCCAGTTCTTTTTGCTCAATGGCTCAACCATGGAAACAAAATGTTATTACTGGGTTGCCTGTGAAAATATTATATGGCCAGCAGTTCCATTTTTTCTCAGAGATTTTCCTCTGCTAGATTTCAATTTGACGGATTTGGGTAGAAAGGAATAGGTTACTCAAAAATAGAAAAGTTTCACTATTCTATATTATATTATTTTAAAAATCAAAAAAGAAAAACGGGGAAAAAAGGAACAAAAGCGTGAGTAAGTATGATGTTTAGGTCACCCATCCAAGTGCTAGCCCTCCGCAGACGAGCTTGACTCAGTATCTTAAACAACAACGATTTATCCACTGGACCACGGTTCCAGGTAAATCAGCATCACAATAGCCGTGAAAACAATGCACCGAATAGACTAGACTTTTTGACATTTTACTTTCAACCGATTCCGTGCGTGGCAGAGATGCAAGGGATTAGCCGATATGGTTTGGGGGCAGGCTTGTCTCTCCCCTGATGCTTCGGCTAGAACATTTTCTTGCGTAATTCGTACACCCAAGGACAGAAGGATTTAATCGCCGTCAGGTCCGAAGTCCATACGACGCCTCAGCTCTGCGGATGTCTCGGGGGTATGGCAAAAGGGAGTCGATTTTTTTGAATTTCTTTTGGTGGGTTCGAATCCCATCTTATCCATATAAGATTTTTTCCTTTTTTTTTTTTTTTTTTGAATCCAATTTTTATTAGATTTAAATCTTCAACAATAAACTAATGTAATCTTCTTAGTGAAAAAAGATTTATTCCTAGTCGGTTTCTTATAAGTCTAAATAAGTGCGATCAGACGTTATCAGTCATATAAGCAATATATCGATCCGCGAAAAACAGAGCTATGCCGTCCTATTTTTCCTGGCAAAGTTTGCTGACAAGAACGTTTACTGCACTTGGATCTCTATATCATATGCCCGCAAAGGACTCTTGGGTAGTGTCGTGAAGACTTCTGGGTACTGTTGTGCAATTTCTGCATTTTCTGACCAGGAAAATAAACAGCTACCCCAGTAAATAACATAATAACAAAGGATGATAAAAACATTTAAAAAAATTGCTGGGAATTCAGACTGAGAACATTGGAGTGTTTGATCTTGTTGCGTCATGGTGCAAGATCGAAGTCACAAGTAGTGTGACATGCATAACTCAAAACTGTTTTTTTATAGCCTAAAAAAGGGCAGAACCCGCAATTATTTCAATATGTAGAGAACACCTTAAGGGAGAATATCGTCCTAGACGATTTAAAGGAAATCTTTTTTTTTTCTTCTGTGAAACATTCCATTATCTGTTGGCCAACATTGCAAGCTTCTTCAGCTATACTAGGCCTCTGTGCATGATACAGGCAACCCAGTTGACGCCTATCGTTACTAGTAAATTTGACCCCATCTATAAAGTAGGGCCTAGTTTGGCACGAGCATGTAATATGGCTCAAAATCTTACATCAAACGTTATACAGCATTAAAAAAATGCAGTTTTAGAGAACTGTAAAACTGGCTACTTCTTTCCTCGCTATTCATTCATTTGCTCTGCGATTTTGGCCTGTAACCTAGGTAACCGGGTAAGAGGGAGACTGGAAATGAAAATTTATGAACTGCACTCACAAAGACTCTTCTGTGTCCTTCAGATCGAAGCCAAGTACGATACCGAACAAGAAGAGAAGGCACGAGAATGGATTGAGGCTGTTCTGGCCGAGAAAGTCTTCGAAGGGAAGGAAGGAATTGACGGTGTACATGAAATCCTGAGAAGCGGAGCTGTACTATTAAGGTATATATTTTAGTTACTGATGTTTTGATGGCCATATATATATTTCACTTCTTTCACTTGACATAACCACTGCACTGGCTATACAAAGTTTTCTATTGACACGGGACCATTTTTTCCCTGTTATTTTTGCATGTCATCTATCAGCATCAACAACTGGATTGCTTCAGAGCTCTGTATTGGGACCACCAACAGTAATGTTATTCTTCTTCTTATCACTTTATTTTTTATATACGTACCTTTGGGGTTCCTCAAGGTTCAGTACTGGGACCTTTTTCTGATGTTCCATGAGCATTACGTAGTGGAATTGTTGAAGACTCTGCAAAATAAGAGGTCCACTACTGATTATGTCATTCCTGTCATTCCACGCGGCTATAACGTCGCTTTCATTTCAATGAGAATGAAAACCCTTATTTTGATCTGAAAATTGTTCTGAAGCACTCCAAAGGGAATCTACCGAGTGTACATATCTTTCTGTCAAATCCCTATATCCATTTGCCGAGAAGGAAAAGCAAATTTGTCTAAGTTTTATTTCGGGGTTAAGTTCCTAAAGCTCTCAAGTTGATCTGGAAAAGAAATGTTAGCCAATCAGAATCGATAAAAATTTTCAAATCTGATGACACTTTTCCTCTTTAAGGAATGGATTTCCAGGCCATAAAATGTGTAAAAAAAAAAAAAAAAAAACCGTTGCTAATAAGCTCTTGCTAATTAATGAATTGAATATACATTTTGCATTGGCGGGCATGTAGGTGTTATTCTTTCGCTAGTCGATTTTTTCAAGTGAGCTTCATGACATCTCAGTTTTGCAGTGGTGTCATTTTTGCGTCACTATTCATTTTATATCGAGGTTTTATCTAAGCATCTTAATGCTTTTACTATTTCAGGGTAGCCAACAAACTTGGCGCTAACATAAAAATCAATGAATCGAAATTGGCGTTCAAGCAGGTGAGAGATTTCAATCCGTTTTCATGGTGACTAGACGGGGGTTCGGGGGGACTGGGTTAGCTTAGTCTGCCGAGTGTCAAGGAAAAGGCCAAGACTTTTATTATTCTTGAAACAATAGATTAATCACGCAAGGTATCGTTACTATTCTTATCTCAGATGGAAAACATTGGAAATTTTCTTAAATTTATGGAATCATATGGATGTGCAAGAAGCGACTTATTCCAAACTGTGGACCTCTACGAGAAGCAGAATATGCCAAGTGTAAGTCAGTCAATAGACCTTATTCAATTGGTGCAATGTTTTCCCATATCAGACCAAGTGTCATTCTCTTGAGCATAGCATTATTTGTTTGAGTTGTAATAGACCTATCTAGCTTTGGTGTAATGTTTTCCCATTTCAGACCACGTGTCATTCTCTTGGGAATAAGATTCTTTGTTTGAGTTATATCCATATTCATGGTGTCTTCTCAAAGTAATGTTACATTACGCCAAAGCTAAATAGGTATATTAATGGTATTGGTTGACCCTTTATAGGTAATCGATGGTATCCACGCATTAGGCCGCAAGGTAAGTCAACTATTAGATACTTTTTTGAGACCTCGTTTCTATCAACTAAGTTTCAGGTCCATACCGAACGTCATGGATCGAATTGGATTTGCCAATAAAATTTGCTCGCGAAGTTAAATTCCCACCCCTCCCCTCCCCCACAATACATCCTTGATACAAAACAAACCGCCACGGAAAAAGGTGTCCACAGACACCCCATGTGGGATCCCCTTGATACGCCCCTGTTCTCCTTATTCTTTTGTTCAAAGCTTTTTTCTATGTGGCTGGGAGATATCGTAGACTTTTCTTTTACATGTGGTAAGATTGTATTCTTATGATATTCCTATTTGTTTTGTTTTGTATTTTAGGCCGCTCTTAAGGACCCAAATCTTCCCCAACTTGGACCTAAAGAAGCGGAAGCGAACCCACGTAGTTTCTCAGAAGAACAAATGCGAGGAAGACAAGCAATCCACATGCCCTGACGTCGATAGCTAGCCCCTCTAGACCTTTATCTTAATTAGCCATTCCGAAGATTGAGGGAAGAACTGGTTTGCGAGATGGTTTCCAAGATGCTGTCTAATTTGTCCCATAAAACAGCCCTAAAACGCACTGCAACACCAACTCGACCCAGTGTTTCCCCCAACCTCGAAATGGCTAATTTGTTTACTTAACTTCTTAAGAAAAATCCCTCGTCCCTCTTCCCTTTTTTATCGCGATAAGAAACAGCCGAGCTAGGACTGGACACGAGGAAGGCCTGGATTTGGTGACGTGGATCGTGACTCTCGAAAGTCTTGCGTGACAAGKTGAAAACCCGAGAAAGACTCTATGTGCATTGTGAAGTATAGTACCCAAAACTTGATCGATGATATTGGCGTGAAGTTCTAAACATGGCGTACATAGGGTACTATAAATAAGCCGAATGAGAAAATCGTTTGCAATATCGCATGCGACAATTGAGTCGATTGGAATATGATACGGTAAATCAATTGCGCAACAGTAGTAATTGTAAAGTCTGACGTCTTTATTTTTGGATGTCAAACGATAAAAAAGAAAAGAGGGACGATTCTTCACCGCCGCTGATTCACAACATAGGAATTAGTTACAAGATAAATCGTGAATGATTTTTTATGTAGATTGGTGGCTTAAATAAAATAAACTATTCTGATTTCCAAAGGCTGTATTGATAATTCTCGAGCTCAGTCACGGAAATGTCTGACTCTATCCTTCCCTCCCCTCCCCTCCCCTCCCATCCCCTCCCATCCTCTCCCCTCGTAATTACTCAGATGGTAAAGTAAAAAGGCAAAATAGTAACACTTACAACAATGGGTAAAATACAAGTTCAGCAATAAGAACAAAGTGATTGCCACAGTTACGTTAAAATACATATGAAACCGAAGTTGATTTACGTTGGTCACTAAAAGACTCGCGAAAAACAACAACATTGCAAAAAGTCCTAGACTCTTTGTTCTATTTTCATCACTTGTAGAAGAACACAAATATCTTCCTTTCTTTTGTGATTTTAGTTGTAAGCGTTGTCTCCTGCAACCTGCCTTGGACGCCCAAAATGATCTCCAGCTTGGCTAGCTCCCTTGTTCGTACCCATCTGAAGACCGATCACATTTTGTCCAGCCTTAAGTTGCTCTTTAGTGAATTCTCGTTTGTTTGCAGTGGCTTCCTTGGGTCCAAGTTGATGTGAGGTCTTACCTGTGCTGTATGCCTATGAAAAGATATTGGTGCAAGTGGTTAGAAAATAGGTGATAAYCGTTAATAATAGACAGAGAAAAATAGCCTGCGTTGCTCGGCGGTCTGCGGTGTTGCAGAGAAGAGAGGGGAGATCCTTCTTCGTAACTCCTTAGACCGCCAAGCAGCCCATAAGAAATAAAAAAATCATACCTTTCTTCCCAAAGCATGAATTCCATCAATGACCTAACAAGGAAAAATGAGGTAAAAAAATTAAAGAAACTTGGACCAAACAGACTTTTTTCCATAAATATATAATGGCTCTTCGTATGCCAAGAACAACTACTAACAAGTACTTACACTAGGCATGTTCTGTTTTTCATACAGATCAACCGTCTGGAACTTATCACTTTGAGCCACTCCAATACTATCGGCAAAGTCAAGAAAATTACCAATGTTTCCATCTAAAAAGTATTGAAAATAAGAGCTACAAAGTAAGGCATATTTCCAGATCAGGAGCACATTTATATGTAATATTTTTGAGGTCTTATTTATATTATCGTGAAGCTCAATGTTTTTGGAAGATAAGAGGGGCCGTTCATTTTTTTGGTGGTGGGGGGGAGGGGGGAGGGGGAGATTTCCTTGGTAACCCATACCGAAAATCTGACCGCCCACTCCATTATTCCTTAAGAAACATCCCCTCCCTCGTTTTCCCTTCTTATCTTTCTCCTTGCTTTGTATTTTTCTCTCTTGATATTGTTGATATGTTTCTTCATTCTTCCCAAGAATTTATATATTTCGAGATGGTTGGAATTGCTTGCTTGATTCAAGGTTAGGGATAATAATTCTTTTGTTCTTGTGTTTTGGACCGTTTCTTCTTTTTCACGCTGCTACAATTCTAACAAGGTTCGGTTCTTGTTATATATATAAATTTAGCACTCTACTAACTGGGGAAGTTCATAACAAGAATCATACCATTTTGAAAGCCATCTTGCTTTGATTGATCTTGTATTTGCCACCAAGGGCGTTGGCAAGTCTGAGAAAGTAAGATTAAGGAATTACCTAATTTATATGGTAAAATTACACATTTATTTTTTTGTTCCTGACCACTCAACCAGAATATCGAAAATTGGCTACTGTGTTGTTTCCCATAATTCTCCGCGGGTAGTTCTCAGTACCAATCTTTCCATACATACCTAACAAGTATCACACCATCCTTCAAGACAGCATGCACTTCATTTGAGCTGCTGCCATACCCATTAAACACCTCTTCCTCTAGCACAGCCTCGATCCAGGCCATGGCCTCGGAAGCTCGACCAGAATCATAGCTCGCCTCTTTCTGTCGAGTACGTAAAAATAGTATACACTTAGGTCTTTTTGTCGTTCTGTATTTTTTCAAGGGAAGCAGACCCTAGCGCATGTGCAATGGACCAGATACAGTATCACTAAACTAACGTATACCGCCTGCCGTGGGAGAAATAAACATCCCTGAATATTAATTCAATTTTTTGTTGTTTACATAATTCTAAACATAAACCAAAATATATTATTATCAAAATTTTAATAAATAATTAACCTTTACATTTTCATTGCACAAAACGTTAGTTTCCCGTCGTGAACTTTAACGTTTATGAGCAAAATGACAAACTTTACTAACTTATCCAAATTTGTATACTTCCATAAAGGTTTCCAATTCTCAGACTGAAATTATGTTTTTCAGCTGCCTTGGTTCAGTGAGTTAGATACAGTGCATGGTACATGTTAGTATGATTAAAAGAACACCTTTCGGACTATGATAAATTGCCCTGTGTCGTTTTACTGTACTTGCCTGTTTAGCGAAGGATGTCCGCTTAATAAGGTGTTCGCTTAATACAGTGACCACTGTATTCAAGGCAATGTTTCTAAACTTAGAGGCACACACACAGACAGAACGAGAACACGAAAATTATATATATCTTGCTTCATATCAGTAATTTAAAGAAAGTGAGCCGAGGATACACTTCGTAAAATCGAAAGAGAAGAGAAAAGAAAGAAAGCAAGATAAGAATTTTGGAAGCTAATCTACACTTATTCGAAAGCCACTAATTTTAGATTAATTAGTCGAGTTGCGAAGAAATTTGGTTGAATTAAAGTCAATGCAATTGGTTGTTTAAATCTTACCTTTCTGTGCAGTTCTGCACTCATACCATAACCTTTTGGACGGGAA
This sequence comes from Actinia tenebrosa, assembly GCF_009602425.1. The sequence goes on along the minus strand of NW_022258870.1, from coordinate 221,581 downwards.
GCCATATTAAAGCCGGGGGTGATGAGTAAAAAGATGGCAGAAGATGATGCAGATGGTTTGGTTCAAGTGATGAATGATGTATGTAACAACACAACAATATAAATGTATACACCCCACCAAGACGTTTCATCGAGGTAACAGTTACAATTCTAAATATGGTACACCATAGGATGACATATTCATTTCAATTTCGCAATTCACTGCTTTCCTGCCATTCATGCGGCACAGAATACTCATTTAAAAACATTTAGTCATTTTCGGCCGTTTTTTGTGTTTCGTTTTGTTTGCTAAGTGCCGTCAAACAGAAAGCTCAATGCACAAGAAATCACCAACCCTAGGCCTATTTTCGGAGACTTTTACAAAAAAGTTCAGAAATTGGATTGATAGTAATTGCTTTATTGCTTACTATCAATCACGTGACTTTTTTGGAATTGACTGGGGGGCAAACAAGCGGTTGACTGAAAGGCAAATAGCGGATGTCGAGTCAAAACATGTCAAAATAAGTCGTCAAACTATCATTGTATTTGACGATTTCTACGAAATCAAAACAACCTCCAAGATTCTACAAACCATTAAAAACGAAGCTATTACCGGAAGTGACGTCTATTGATAGTGACCTTTAATGAATCTGTTTTCATTCAGAATGTTAGAGAGTTTGGGTGCCGTTGCATATGAAAAAAAGGAGCGCTGCCTGAACTGATATATCTTAATGAACCTGACATACCAGTCATAGTCCCAGACATCCCAGTTGCTGTCTATTCCTTTAAAGGAATAACATCATTCATCCTCAATCACTGGTATTCATAGGGGTTTTTTATTGGTCGTCGTTTTGCTTGTGCCTCCCGCTGTGCTTTTTTTTCTCTTTTCCACGCAGGGAGCCGTCGCGTAAAATTGATTTTGTATTTTGTCAAATTCCTCGGATACTTCAAGTAACTGAGCCGTATTTCCAAATTGGTAGTTCCACAATCATCGGAAAACAACAGGAAGCTAATCACTTGTTGAGACCGGCAAACACGTCAAGTATTTTTTATACAACTATGATCCGTGAGGTTAGCTGTAAGCACCATCTTTCGAGAAGTTTCTACACTCATTTAATTAAATTTTGATCAACAATACTTTTCGCATTTACCGGGCTGACTTGTATCTCGAGTTCATACGAGATTATTACTATATTTTCAATTTCTGCAGTTTTTTTGTGAATTTCCTAGAGATGTCATTTTATAAAGGGTAAAAGTCATCACTTATCGCCGGATTGTTTTCGAAAATTTTGGCGGGAAATGAAGAAACGTATCTGTTCAACGCCCGCGCGCGCGTTGCTCATGCTCAACTGTTCCCGCCAAAACAAAGATGAATCAAAGTGACGCGCCTCAGTCGAAGATAGAGAAAAAAATCGAGGTAAAAACTCTTCAAAATTACTATAATATGGACGATCATATTATTCAAATCACAATCATTTAAAGAACATAAATATATTAGATTGTTGTCTTACTAAGAGACGATTTCCTTTCTGTTTTTGGGCGCTCGCCGTCGAAAAAAAGTCGAGCAGAAGTTAGGTGATTCTCGACCTTTTTAAAATAGATATAAGAAATTAAAATTAACTGGATATAAGAAATTAAAGTTAAAGTGAGTATATTTTCATAAAACACTGACAGCTACTAGACTACGATTCCGAAAAAATAGCCTTTGAATGAAAAAACTTGTCATGCGAGAAACTTGCCCAATCGAGAAAAGAAAAGAAAAAGTTTAAAATAAAACAAGCTGCTATTTACTTGACAAGATTCGTAAAACCTGTTCTCATTTTGGAAAGAAGAGGTAAAAAAAGTAAAAACCATCTGAGTGTGCAACTTTGCAAAAATTAAAGCTTTAAACTTAGCTTTAAAAATGGAAAGAATATCGTTCAAAGTTTTACAGAGAAACCCACATAGCCGCCGTGAATGAAACAAAACAAGGCGGATATAAAGACAGGTATTTACTTACTTTTTAAGAAGTCCTGTAGCTGAAAAGAGTGATTTGGAGCGAAGGAAAAACACGATTTTCGAAACCAGGAAACTTGCAGTACAGTATGATCACACTTTACAATAACTAGTGACCAATCAGAGCGCGTTACATTGTCAGAACTTACAAATTTATTGATAGAATGTCGCTGCAGCATAGCCTTAGCCAATCAGAGTGCACATCAGTATTGTTTTCACACTAGCAAAAAACCCCGATATTATAGACCACAGCTACAATATTTATTGGCGAAAAAATTGTTTACATATGCAGGGTACAGAAAAATATTTCATAAAATGTCTAGTCACATGTCAAATAAAAAATCCATAAGTCATAATGACTTATATTTTGTATATAATTGATGTTAAGCTTAATCACCTCATTTTTATCAAAACGTAATAAAACAGACGAATCAGTTAATCTAAAGGCAAGCTTGACTCTTCATACTTGCTGCAGGAGAATTTTTTATATTCTCTGATGTGTTTATTTGTAAACGTTGGCCCCTGCAACCTGCCTTGGACGCCCAAAATGATCTCCAGCTTGGCTAGCTCCCTTGTTCGTACCCATCTGAAGACCGATGACATTTTGTCCAGACTTAAGTTGCTCTTCAGTGAATTCTCGTTTGTTTGCAGATGCTTCCTTGGGTCCAAGTGGATGTGGGGTCTTACCTGTGCTGTGGGCCTATGAAAAAAATTGGTGGAAGTAGTAAGAAAATGGTGAATACATTAATAATAGACAGAGGAAAAAATTGCTTGCGTTGATCGGTGGTCTACAGTGTTGAAAAGAAGAGAGGGGAACCGTGTTCAAAAAACGATTAGCACATGCAGTTGTTTTGACTAATGGGTGGATGGGAGAGAGGGATGGACAGACGGATTTATGGATATAGCTGTCTTTACTAATAGATAGATGGATGGGTGGGTGGGTTGGTCAATGAATTAAAGGGTGGGTGCACTGGTGAATGGGATGGATGGATGGATGGATAATTGGATGTATGGGTTGGGATGAAATGGAAGGATGGGTCAATGAGTTAGTGGTTGAGTGGTAGAAGGAAGGGAGGTTTGAAAGAAGACAAATTGAAGTGTAAAAAATACCTTTCTTCCCAAAGCATGAATTCCATTGATGACCTATTGAAAAGTAAAAAAAAGTCAGAAAAATTCTTGGTTGCTTAAGTTTAGCCTTGAATTCGTATGGAATTATTTCAAATATTCCTGCATTTCCATGAAGATCCATGAATTTCAAACTTCATAAAATGCAGTTAGGTATGAATACATCAAGTACAGTTAAGTATGAATACATCAAGTTTAAAGGGGCACTTGGTTGAAAATCGAGGAAAATTGGAAATGACTTTAAATTTGGGTAAACCTATCTATATGGCCCCAATAGTAGCCAAGCAACATATTTCTTGACAGTCAAAAGTGGGGGATGAAAATCGTCAGTTTTATTCAGCATCTAAATTGTGAGTAAATGACGTCATTTACTCAACCCTATTGTTCTATTCGCTTTTAACCCAAAATTTCTCAATAGCAAGTGGCTCCCAGGCTAAAATTTTCACTAATCTGGTTTTCATAGTCGTAATTGAGTCATATTATCCTCAAATACTTTAGTTATTTGGACTTTCAAAAATTGGGGCGTTTTCATCCAAGTGCCCCTTTAACCTCAACTCAGAGTTTCATAGTCATTCAAGGGAATTTTGTAAAGGTTTTTTCAAAAGAAGTGATCATTATCAGCTAAAAGCTTACTATAAAATCTTTTTAACAATGTTGAGTATGATAAATACTTACACCAGGCATATTTTGTTTCTCGTACAGATCAACTGTCTGGAACATATCTGATTTAGGCACTCCAAGTTTATCAGCAAAATCAAGAAACTTTCCAATGTTTTCCATCTAGAAAGCATAAAAAAGGACCACAAGGTAAGTCCTAATTAATTATTACTTATTTATAATTATCTAATTTAATGATGGTAATTGAACTGAGAGGAGTGCAATTTGCACCAAAATCATACGAGTGATTACAAAATCGCAGGACTGTGTAGCAGGAGTGCAATTTGTTAATCACAAGTATGATTTTGATCCAAAATTGCATGACACAAAGTTCAATTACCACTTAATCATATCCTTTTTGTAATCATACACATGACTACATGAAAAATACAATTTTTTTGCTTTTTTGCAAAAAGTGTGAAAATGTCCCAATACATAAAGAAAAACACTTTGCAAATGCGTTGAAAAGGCTTGTTTTATTCTCTTCTCTGATTAGCCGAATATAAGAATTCTGTTCTGTGATTGGTTCTTTCAAAAAGATGCAATTAAGAGCTCAAAAGGATGCGATTTGGGAATTAATCGCACTCCTTTGAACCAATCAGATTGCAGGATTTGATAGTGATTACAAAAAGGATATGATCATTAATTGTTATTTGTGGTGATGGAATTATAGTGAAATTAAACTTCACATTGTAATAATCTTTGATCTGACAAAAAGAAAATTATGTAAGAAGGAAATAATTGTAAAGGTACGTCACCATCTCTAAAGCATGAGTACATTCAAAGGTAAACCATTTTAGGGGTATTTCAGTTGTCCTTAAAAAGGACTGGTTGTTTTTTTTAAATTCCACGAAAGATGTTGAATTTGTCTAAATTGTCTAATGAAGGACTAACGTATGCAACATCAATACAATTTGAAACTTTTTGTACATGTTTTCTTTCTTTTTATATTCATTTGTTGTATTGAAAACACCAACACAGTCCCAACTAGTAACCACTAGTCATCCTTATTAACTTGTTGCATTCAACACACCAGCACAGTCCCAACTAGTAACTGTTAGTTATCATCATTTTATTGATGTTTAGTACACTAAACATACCATTTTAAAGGCCATCTTGCTTTGATTGAATTTAATACTTCCACCAAGGGCATTTGCAACTCTATGGGGAAAAAAGAAAGATGTAAGTCCCTCCAAAAAATAGTAGTAGTAGCTCATCCAATTAGAATGCAGTAGTGGACAACTAGTAGACCACTAGTAGTGAAAAGTCCCAGTTTTGACTTATAACGATCAATATGAGGACAAGAGGTCTAATTGTTAAGCAATGTAATAATTGTCATGATAGAGTGAAAGCATTTAACCCATGAAATAAAAATTATTAGTCAATGCATAATAGTCAAATAGACACAAAAGAAATTAATGCATTTAGGGTCTACTAATGTGTATAATTAGTATAATATCTATTTCACGGGTTTAATGACCTCACTCTACAACTCTTACCTGCAGAGTATAATACCATCTTTCAAGGCTGCATGTACTCCATCTTGACCTGAGGCACCACCCAATGCTTTCTCACCCAAAACAGCTTCAATCCAATCAATAGCCTGTCTTTCTAACTCTGGATCATACTTAGCATCTTTCTGTGGAAAAATGTTTGGAAAATGTTTTAATGCTACTTTTCAATACTACTGATATAAAATATTGCAAATCAGAAATGAGCCAGAAGTCCATTAATATTTGGCAGTATTTACCATCTCTTCCCATAAGGCACTGCAGCCTAGGTGTATGAACTTTTTGGATGAGTCGGGAAGGGGTTTAAATGGATTTTGGGCAGGTGGGCAGGTGCAGCAATTACTTTTTGTAAACAAACTTTTTGGGGTGGGGAGCGAGGGGGGTGAGAATGGGGCATATGTGTGGTAAGTGGGTTAGCAAATTAACACTAAGTTGTAGTAAAGGGAGAGCAATTATTGCATATTTCATTCCCTAATACACAATGACAAATTATCTCATATTTGATAATGCCACATGTGAAACCCAAAAAAATTTAGTAAGTCCTATGGTAAGCTTTATCAAGTAAATACGGTATACATATCAATATATGTACTAAAAGTGGGAACAAAGGCTTGACAATTTAGTGGACATCTGCAAAATGTATTAGGGCTATAGCCATCAAGCCACTCTCTCTCCAGTATCCCAGAATAACAAAGGACAGTTGTACAGTGACATAAGAAACATGAATGATGAAGAAACATTGAATCTAATTTTCTTATTTGCTTTGCTCCTTACGCATTAAGAATAATCATAAAACAGGATAACAAAAATTTCGGTGTGGTGTGTGATAGCGTCAAAATTAGCTGCATGATTCGTTATTATGTCCTTAAATAAGCTGCATGATGTGTGTTCCTATATTGCGACATATTTATGTGTGATGCATATGTCTATAAATTTCAGTGACATGTGATTTCATTTAAAAAGTTTTGTCACCCTGATAAAACATTGATGGTCCTTTGACTTCCGTATCAAGAATTTATAAAATTTGTAAATTTTGCACAGTTGCATGTGGGTCTATGTAAAGTAAAAGCAATGATGGTTTTGTTTAACCTTTATGTTAATAATAATAGCATTTCTTCAAAAGAAATTTACTCAGGAGGTAGGGGATCGATTGCTTATTACATAGTTTATTACAAATGCAATACAAGTGACTTTAAATTTGAACTACATTTTCTAAATGATAATGAAGAAGGGGGTGCATTTTTTATTGAAAGATATCAGAGGGGGTAACAAATTTTTTCAACAAATTCCCTCCCCCACCCCTCTACCCCCCACAACATAAGAACCAATCGGTCCCTAAGAAAAAGGCGATACTAATTTGCTGTAAGGAGGAGATGGGACGGTAGGGCAGTATGTTGCTGTGCTGGAAAGCTGTATCATTCTGTTAGATCTTAAACCAGATGTGAGACGTCTGGGCTCATCATGAATAGATTAGAACTTTTAGAAGCTGGCTTTGATCTTCTAGAATGCTCTTTATCTTGAACCGCCACGTGAATTCAGCAGAACATTCTAGAATAGGAAACTGATCACGCTTCAATAACCGTTGATATAGTCACGCCCATTAAAATATGACTGCTATGTGGTCATGTAATAGTGTTCGTTTCGGATTTGTTGGCATTTTAAAAATGTTTTGAACAATAGGTAAAATTTCAATGAATAATAGAATGCTTTATCGTTTTATTACAAAATATGGTTCCAATATTGCCGGATAAGGTTATGAGTCAATCCAGACAGTAGCCAGATATATTTCCGTGACGTGAAACTGGCAGTCATTCAATTTCTTGAAAACACTATACTACCAAGACGACTGTGGCATTTGAAGAGTATTTCAATTAATATCTTTTTTGAAAAGTGCGCTTCAAGATTTATTACTTAAAAGAAAAGTGAATGAGTTTGGGTTTTGGGTGAAAAGTTTTCCTCTAGGAAATTTTAGTAAATGAATTACATGAAGTTGGCTTTCCCTTTAGTCACTTTACCTCCCGGAGTATTGCATGCGGAGATGTAAATAAACTAAAAGTTATTGAAATTCTTTGTGGAATTAAAAAATCCAAAAATATCAATCCACATGAGTCAATAGGAAAAAATATAAAGCGCAAAAGAGTTTAGTAAGCGTAGACAATGAAACTGAAAGCACTAGTTGCTCATGGCATCATCATAAAATTATGAAATTGCATGTCAGACGCCTTGAATAATCATCTCAATGTATTTGTCAACCATGCTTCTTTAAATATTCATTATTTTGCAAATTTTTAAAACTGTTATTCTCAAGAAAGAATTAAAAGATGTTTCAAATGACTTATATTCAAAATCATTTCTTATATATGTATTTGTAATGAAGTTACTTTTACAGTTTCAAACTATTTAATACTTAATTTCTATTTTAGTTTCGAGAGTCAAGAAGAGTTGAACAATAATATCACATTAAAGTCGATAGTGTTCGTGGCAGATTATATAAAGTCTTCCCTCCAATCACTGCTTTGACAAAAATTTGCTAACTCTTGAACGCTAATAATGATGACCTTTCAAATTATTAGGAAAGACTTTCCAACAGAGCTTGTTTAGTCTTTTTATTCATTGCACATTTGAATAACAGGTAACTACGTAGAATATTAGTTATTTTCTCCGTGAAGCGAGAAGAAAATGACTCGGACAGACGGACGTTTTAATGAATTAAGAAATAGTATGAAGAACAATAAAATGTTCCTTAAAATTGAGATACTATAAAACTTAACACTCGGAGCACTCTACTTATATACTAACTTCAAAACAAACAAACAACGCCTCGTCAGAAGAAGAATTCTTCCAAAATTGTACATTTTAATTAGCCCCAAAACTTGTCGAGTCCGAGGGAAGATTTTAAAGAACCTAAAGAATTTCAACAGCTTGTAAATAACAAGTCAACTAGGACCTTGAACTCTCGTCGTCGCTAAATGCATGATACGTAGACACACACGAACAGCACTGCTATATATTGCTAAGTATTCCTTACCTTTCTCTGCAATTCTGCAGTCATGCCGAAACCCTTTGGACGAGAAGCCATGATAAAATGATCTAATAGTACCAAGAAACAAAGCTTGTGGTGAAGATGGTAAGGTTCAATTGAAGAATGAATCAGCACGCAAGGATGAAAATATATATATATATATCCCGTCGACACTCGTGTGGATAAATTATGCAGCTACACCCCTTAAAGACGTCCGTCAACGCGTGGCGTGACACGGTGACGTAACGTCTTATGAATAACTATTTTTGGAAAATTGATGACCATTTTCACTGTAATATAATGACCATTTAAAAAGAAGCGGGTTTTTAGCTAGATGGGAAGCACTGGCCTGAATGGTTAGCATTAGATATTATCATATTCAAGTCAAAATCAAGCAAAACATGACATGACTAACTAACACCAACATTTTTTTTATTGTTCAGCTTTAAGGGAAATACATCAGTATGGAGACAGATTAATTAATGATTTATCCAATGAAATTGTGAAATTAAAATGACTTTGAGAAGCGAAACATATAATAATATAGCATTCCCAAGATAGTCAAAAGACAAAAACGTGCGATTAGCAATGGATATCGATGCTCAATACCCCCGTTTGGAATTCGCCTTTGCTCAGTCTTAGCCTCGATTGTGTACGAATTGTTCTTAAGGCCCATTGTATAGTAAGGAATGTACGCACTACGGAACAATACGAGTTGATTAAAATGCCACGGGTTTTGGTTGAATAGCTTTTGTTACTGAAATACAACATGGCCGCGATGGCGTAACGCGCAACATATTTAACTCAAAGGAAACATTAGCTAAACAGGATATAAACCCCAAGAACGAAAGCGCTATGCTAAAATATATCAGACATGCGGGAAATACATGTGTTGTGGTTTATGGATCAGTTTATGTCAAAATGCTTCAAATTTGGCTTATATCCGTAAAACAGGACATTTTCCCCACAGTACACCAACAGCATTTGCGGCTCGATCTCCCACAGCTATTGATGGGTTGCAAGCATTCCCAAGAGAGTCAAAAGACAAAACCATGGCGGCCATTGTGGTGCCGTTAACAATGGATGCTAATGAAAAATCTTTTGTTAAATGGCACCAACATGGCCACGATGACGTAACGTGCAAGCCAAGAATAATTGCCTTCATAATATACTAGGCCACAGTATATTTGAGATATAACAATTCCTGAAGAAACAAATGTGAAACTTGTGCAAAAAAAAAGCAAGAGAATGCGGATGTAACAACACTCTTACATCCTTTCTTTTTCAATTTGAAACTTTTCGATTCGACTAACTATGAAGACAAACAAAATAATCTATGCAGTGTTTTGTTTCCTCCCTACTGATTCCCATATAACTTTAAAACATTGAAACACATGAATACCAGAGAATTCTAAACTAATTTACTGGTTATTGGTTTACTCTTAATCCCCTTCCATTACATTCATCTTTAGCCTCCGCAGGTCACTCCATATTTATCGTACAGAATTTTATTGGGATTCCTGTGTTATAGGAGACAGAGAAGAACCCCTCCTTCCCCCTTGGTTTTTTCTCCTCTCCACAGGAAGTCCGAGAGCAAAGGAGATGCCTGCGGAGTAGACTTATTCACTTTTATGCTTGCATAGCACTCACAGGACTAAAGTCAGCAACAACTACAATTTCCTTCTTCACATCAAAGACCTTAATGAAAGTGGTATTTAGTGAGAAATTGTAGTAGTAGGAATTATAACCACGACCGGCCAGTGATTCGGCCATCTCGTCATTGTTGACGCCATTTTCTTTTGGAACAGCTTCTCCATTCACAGTGATTCTAGAGGGTTCACCGCTGGCCAGTAAAGCTACGTAATAGAAAGTCTCCCTGGGAGTAAACTTGTCATGTTTACGGCTGAAAACTACACGGCGCTGGTTGTGAGTTTCTGTGAAAGAAACGAAGAGTGATTAGTCAAATTTTAGACTTGAATATAAAGTTTCGCGTGCTGTGATTGGTCGAGCAAACCGTAATTCTAAGACGACAAACACTGCTCTCAGGCTCAGTGATGGTAAAGACTCGCGGTGAAGACTAGTGTAAAAATAAAATTCACCCATAATCACTGCAGGGATGTAATTTTAACCTAATTTCGTCTTGCTAAAAACTTGTGTACTTAACAAACCTTCGTGTGAAACGTCCACAATTCTGTACTTCAGCTCCTTCTCAGCTGCATTCGTCACACCGTCGTCATCCAGATAAAGCGTGTACTTGTCGCCTCGTCCAGGGTAGATGTTGAAGGTTAATGGATTGTCCTTTCCTTGAGAATACAGCTCACCAATGTACTGCTCAAGCTCACGAGTAGGAATGATGGCACCTTCGCGCACGTATAGTGCGCAGTTGTCTGAGCCCATCTTGTCCCATGGAGCGTAGAAATCGAACTCCACCCCTCCCATGACGGGTGCATCAAGAGGCTTTTTGTTATCCTTGAAGTGGTACCATTTGCTACCAGAGGGGAGGTAGACGGGACGGTTTGTTTGCCCTGGGTTGACAATAGGGCAAACGAGAAGATCCTTTCCAAGGAAAAACTGATCATCCATGCGGTTCGTCACGTAACCATAGTAACCCCAGCCATGATCGTCATCAGCTGCAGGATCGTTGTTGTAGACTCCAACCTTCACTTCGTCCATGAATATCGGACGGCAGATTGGCTTTCCAGTCTGTACAGGGAAGAATTGAATTGACTAAATTTTTTCAGTTTAGCGAGAAAAGAACTTGACAATAAATTAAAACTTGTCTTGACCAAGTCTGTTACACCTATCTGAACAATTTGTCCATTAGCTTATCAACCTACCAGACTTTCTGTCCATTCATCCACCCAAACGTCTATTCATTCATCTATACATCTATTATTTCATCCACATACATTTATCTACCAGTCAATCGATAAATTTATCCAACATTTCATCCAAATGCATCTATAGCTTCCATCCATCAAGTTCATCTATCCATTTACCAAGCAGTCCTTCCTTCCTCCCATCCATCCCTGCATCCTCCCATCCATCCCTGCATCCTCCCATCCATCCTCCCATCCATCTTTCCATCCCTCCATCAATCCATCCATCCGATTACCTTTCTCTCTGAATATTCACAGATCACGTCTTTCATCATCCATGGACCATACTCACCTGTGTGTTTCCAAACATTGCGTCATAGATGTATTGAATCAAACGGTAACGCAGTTCGATGTACTTTCGGCAAATACTCGGCACCGGTTCGCTGTATCTGTAAGGTTCTTGGTAAGGTTTGTAGTAGTTGTCGTAGTGGTTTCTGAACCAAGGCAGAAACGCTCCCATTATTGTCCACCGTACCAGCATCTCAGGCTCAACAATTTGTCCTTGAAAAGCTGCACAGAATCCACCAATGTCACAACCAGAGATTGCCTGGCCAGATAATCCAATGTTCAGGATCAGAGGGATGTTAATACGAACAAATTCCCAGTTGGAAGTACTGTCACCGGTCCAAAGCCCTGCGTAACGGTGAACGCCCACAAAGCCTCCTCGTGCAATGATAAAATGACGTCGATCGGGTTGCAGCTTTTCAAGACCTAAAGAATACCATATAAATGTAAGATTCTTTGTCTTGAGAAATGGTCACGCATAGCAAATATGCAAACGTGTCGTTTATATGTGATATGTGACAGAATTTGTTGATAATAAGGCTATTTAGATTGACGGTTTAACTCTAATTTCCTACGTTTTTGGTCTTTTATTGGTTTTGTATTCTTTTTTAGTTGTTTTTGTTGTTGTTGTTGTTGTTTTTCGTTCCCCCCAACCTTGCTTTTCTTGTTGAATATAAACACTGAAATGAATATATTCGAATTTTGTGGATGACAACGTACCTTTGTATGTAGCCTTACAGAGGTTGTAGTTGTACAGGCAACGAATCTTGGCAAATGGCTTCTTATCTTCAAGGTGAGTGCTATGATCATCGTACCTAAAGTATGAGAAACGTCATGTAAAATATAGCTGAAAATACCCAGAAAATTGGTGGCCTACTACAAAGCTAATGAGGGGGACGTGGGTACATCCCTATGATCTCTCGGTTTTGTCACCAACGACAGTGTAACGCCAGTGGACCCTTCTCAAAAATTTTTGAATGCGAGGTTTAACATTGAAAAACAAAAGAAATGCCACAAATTCCAACGAGAGAAGAGCGGCTTCATTCGTGTTTTCATGTTACCTCACAACCACCGATAAATTCGAGAAGGATCCATTGAGTTATTTTCCAGACATTTCGACTGGAAGACATTTCTATGTACATACCTTGTCTCTTCATTATCAGATAACATCACATCCATAGGAAAGGATAGAAACGGACAAGGATCCTGGTGAATGCTGGCCTTCATTGCAGGTGTGGTCATGTCCTGCCAAACAAAATCAAGGCCCCAGTCTAAAAGGTCCCTGTATTGCTCACCCCACCACTCTTGCACATCGTGCCGTCCCAAATCTGGATAATGACCCCATGTAAGATGACCACGACCATAGTTGACATTCCCAATATAAAAATCGTGGGTGCCACTTCCGTCTTCACGAGTGTTCCTGACAAACGCGTTCTTCTGTTTTCCTGAATCGAGTGCTTTGTAAGGGCTATGCTCTCCTTCTTCGTCTGCATTACAGCTGATAATTGGGGTTATATTAGTGGACATCTTAAACCCCCAATCATGGAGAGCAGCAAACATTCCCTTCGGGTTGGGGAACTTCTTTTTGCTGTGAGTGAAGGTTCGGTAGCTGTCTTGAAGGTCGACATCCACGTGCAATCCATCGATAGGAATCTTCCATTGTCGGTATTTCAGCGCAACCTCCATCAGCTTCCACTTGTTGTTGTAATTCCACCCATAGCCTCCTTGGTGGTAGCCAAAGACGTGCTTAGGTTTAAGCTTCGTGCGACCAGTCAGCTGCGTAAACTCGTTCAGGACTTCTGCGACGTGATCTCCCGCGAAGAAGTAGTAATCGAGCTCACCGTGAAGCGCTCCGATGTAATATTGGTCACCCTGCCTTAGATTTATGTATGTCTGGGAGGTGTTGTCAAGCAGGATTCCATACGCGTAGGACGGCCCACTGAAGTCACCAGTTGGACTAGGATTGTGTTCGATAAGGAATGGGGATGACTGATAAAGAGGGCCATTAGGGTTCAACGGTCCCTGGACTTCACCTTCAGGCGTCAAATCGGGCGCGGCGTACCCAAAGTTGTCATAGTTAAAGAATGTTAAGGCTGAGCCCAGTTTCTCTTTGTTGTCGCCTCCGAAATTACCATAGAAGTGCTGCTTAGGTACGCGTCGTTTGTCCAGCGTCACGCCTGCTTTTTCACCAAAGCCAAAGTAGCATGCATTTTTCGGCGCCATCTTGAAGTTAGCCACCGCTTCTCCGCCTGCTTCTTTTGGGATGTAGACAAGGTTATAATCATCAGGATCAGCGTGGATCAGCTGGTTTCCTCTGTAAACTGAAAGTGCATACTTGGTGAGGTTGACTTTGACCTTGATACGATTAGTCTCAATGATCAACACTTTGTTCTTTTCTTCAACTTTGATTTCGTGTGCCTCGATGCGCTCAACTTGTGTGGCAGGGGAACGACTCTTTACATATGGAGCATTAGGATCAGGATTAAAGCGAACACGAAAACTCGTGTGAGAAAAGAAGTAGATGTACAGCTTGTGTCCAGAGTCAAAGTTCAAGGTAAACTTGTCCACGATTCCTTCCTCCTCTTGTTTCCAGCTTGTCACGGTATTCAAGGGTTTCCAAGTTACTCGCGACTCAGGAGTGAACTCATCAGGTGGGACATATCTGTAAGCCATCCTTTTGCAATCTAAAAGAGATCAAATTATAAATGATTATATATCTCTTATATATATCGAATGCAAAACTGTTAAACTGTGGGACTTGACCCTAGCAGAAATTTCCAATTTGAGAGTCAACACAAACAAATTCGGCCTTTTTCAAGAGGAAAACATTTTTTGATGCTAATATTTTTCATCGTATTCGGACACCCAGTTGGAAATTTTACTGCATCTCTGTCTCTATCTGTATCTAAGACGGAACAAATCTATAATTAATTATCTCCTTCATCGACGAAACCCCATCAAAGAGATATGCCCCTATAAAAATATTTACATTTCAATCTTCCGTTAGCGAAATATCCTTACTCTAATAAATACAATATGACGTTGAAACCATTGCAAACATCTCTAATTTCATCAGTTCTCCCATGATAACATCAATTTATGAGCACTGGATTAGATAAAGATAAAGATAAAGTCAAAAATTTTGTCAGATTAGGGTACCCGATTTAGAGGGGAAGGGTGGGGATAATTGGTACCCACCACCTCTGGAAGGGGAATCCTGGAATTTGTCCTCAAATATCTCCTAAACTAAAAGTCTTATTACAGAAATGAGTGTAATGCTTGTTCGAATACACGCTAAACAATGTATTTTCATAAAGAAATTGCATGAATATTTTTAGGAGCAAGTGCTAGGCTAACTAATTTGCAGGCTTTCAGCAAAGCAAGCCTGGCTTTTCTTATTAAGCTTGGATCACTGTGGAAGTAATGCTCGGAAAATGAGATGTTGAATGATGAAAATATGTTGGAAGAAAATAATTGGAAGTCAGTCCTCCAATCTTTTGGACAATTCCTTGGCCCGCTATGGAAATACGTTGGAAACATGTTGGAAATATCATGGAAATATATTGGGATTTATTTAGTGATGACAAGTCGTGCATTTCGGAAATTTGTGAGGAAATATGTTGGAAGCCAATGTTGGAAATACGATGGAATGTCCAAACTAAATCAAGGGAGCACATTAAAAATTTGTTTGTATAAGGAAATTAAAGGTATTGTTCTTGGTTGATCTATCTAGCGCGCGCAATCCATCATGTGACAGGCGTTCCTCGTAGTGTTTTGGTTTCGTCGGTTTTCGGAGTAAATTCGCTAGCCCGACTGAAGCAAGGAACGCCTGCCATAAAGTGTAGCGCGCGCACGTAAACAAGCACTACGAGGAACGTACGTCTGTTATATCTTAGATTACGTGCAATAAAATCGAAGATAAACCAACACAATCAAAATTTTAACGTGCTCCCTTGACTAAATCGATGGAAATATATTGGAAGTTTTATAGAAGTATATTCATGAAAGTCGTGCTTTTTCCTACTCAGCGTGGAACTCTCACTCACAGGTATCATTAAAAGAGAAGAAACTGTAGCAGACACAGGGCTGTCAACCCCCAAGATATTCAAATCTGGAGAATTGATAGGGAAGGGACATGACGTCACAACGCGTCAAAAAGCGCGCGAAAAGACGTCTTTCGCTTTGTAACATTTGATGTGATTGGTTTATTTCTGACCAATCAGATTATCGCTTATATTACAATGGCCTGCTTGCAAGAACAGTTCATGAGGAACGTTTTGATTTTGTTAGCGATATAAAATAACACAAACAACATGAAATAATTGGAATTTTATGGTTGTGAAAGTCTAGTCTCACAAGACAAGAAATGGTCAGCTTCGGGGATTATCCGGGAGATTTGATACTCTAATCTGGAGACCGGGAGACACGGTCCGAAATCTGGAGACTCCCGGTTTATCCGGGAGAGTTGACAGCCCTGCAGACAGACATTTTTATTTAAGAAATATCTTAGTTGAATAACTTATGCAATATATATATATATATCTGTGTGTATTTAGACTATCACTCATGTAAGGCGCATTTAGGCTAGAATGCAATTTCAGGGGCAAGTAATAGTTTTTCCTTGTGCTCCTAGTTCATATATTATTTATCTCACGAATGATTTACCTTTAAGTTCCGTTACTAGATAGTAAATTAGGTGATTAGAGCCAATTTTTTTGTCAAACATCGACTAAATAAAAGAGAATTATGTACTGTTTGATAAACGAGCGAGAGTATTTTATCGGGTATAAAACACGAGGCGTAGCCGAGTGGTTTTAGACCCGATAAAACACGATCTGCGAGTTTATTGAACGGCTTAGAAAACTCATGATGTATGTTCTCATATGGTACAGAATTCTTTACGAAATGAACCAAGTTTGACAGAGAAAATGAAGACGAATCTATATCCGATATAAAATCACCTTCATGGTCATGATTTCTATTGTGTTTTCCTCATGAATTATTAATGAGTTTTCTAAATACAGTTTAAGAAACGGAACCCCTCTTTGAAAAATCCTGGATCCGCCACTGTTTAAGGGGAAAGTGAAGATATTTTATTATCCTTATTGATGCTTTTGTGGACAGTGATTATGATAAATTGTATCCTTGTCGAACAAAATTGATTTTATTCGGATGTTTTTAAACCATCTCTTTTACATAGTTGTTCTCCCTGGATGAAGTTGGTATTATATAAATATCAGCTTAGCTGTTTACCTTCCTGTTTAATATTGCTAAGCCATCCATTTGTAAGTTTATATATTTATGAAAAGTACATAGAGACTTTTTAGTTGTTTTTCTTATATACACTTATTTCCAATAAAGTTAGTCACCAAAAAACCTAGAAAGCTGAGATCACTGAGTATCTTGGGAATTTTTGAATATCAAACAAAGCTTTTGATACGATTTGCAGCTTTAGGATGCTCAGAAGAGGTGAGACTGTAACTGGTAAAAGATCTAAAATCCCTCAATAGTTATAAAAGCAGTTGAAACATGTAAAATATATCTACCCATAATCCTTGCAGGTCTCAGCTTTGTAGCTTTTCAGGTGACTAACTTTATTGAAATAAGTGTATGTACTTGTTAGAGACAGCTATACTTGTTGTCAGTATTATTGTGGTCAGCTACACTATGACAAATAAATCAAATATAGAGGCAGGCAATAAATAAACAATAAATGGCAACTATAAATAACCTTCATGCCTACTCGCAGCACTTTACTTGCGATATGCAACAGCTAGTAAACAGGGCGCTAATTTGCATGTGGTATGAACCGTATTACATGGCCATTGCTATGTTTGAACGTCTTCAGATAACCTTGGATAACTCACGCTTGCATTAAGCTATTTCCTTCTAAGTCGCCACTTCTAAGTCACCACTTCCAACATATTTCCATCATTTGCAGCGCGCAGAATTTTTCTCGTGTAATTAAGGACATTAAGGTGGCTCGAGTGTATGAGTTTTTTTCGGCGCTCTACCTTTCAACTCTTCTACGCTCTACCTTTCAACGGACGCGGACGCAAAAGATTCATTGGGGAAAAATGTCTTAAGGGCCAGGAACCAAGGGCTGGAGTAGCTACACAATACCCCGCAAAAATGAAAAAGGGTTTGAAGGGCTGCTTGACAAAGCGTAAAAATACAAGTGTGCGACATAACACAAAGCATTATCATACAAATAAAGAAAAGGACCGAGTCTTAAATAACGCCTAATGAAATCAAAGTCAGAATGAATTACTTTAGAGAACAAAGAATTCTGTTCGAAGTCGCCACTTACTTCCAACATTTTAAAAAATATTTTATTTCATTTTTATCTTTATCTATTTTCATTTTATTTTTTTATTTAACTACAGACTTTCCATGCATTTTGTTTTGCATTTACCCGCCTTTCCTTCTAAAACTCAATGATATATCGCAGCGCGCTCATTCAGTGCATTCACCCAAAGAATCACTGCAGATGAAAAGTCTACAAATTGCCGCTCCTCTGCACTCATCCAACGCAAATTCCGCAAAATTAGGATCACTCCATAATGGAAACTCAATCTCACTGCAAATAATCATTATTGTTCATATCGAACCCTGAAACAATCCCTGGGCTGATCTAAGTTAGGGCACAGATAGAACCCTGAAAAAACATGTCGGCTTTTAGTTGGTTAGGTCTTACACTTGATTTTCCCTTGGTTCTCACATGAGGGTCATACAGCAAGGCTCACCTCTAGTTTTCCTGCAGTTTCGTCAAGAATTCACTTGCGTCTTCAAAGAAAAAGAAAGTTCCTTCGAGCACAATGGTCCGCTGAAACTGAGCAAGAAGGGAGTGTTTGCGCTTACGTGGGGTCAATCATTCGAAACAAAAATAATACATTTTATATTTTATCCTTTGCATATCATAACGAGTTTTAGAGTGCACGTCATACACGGAATGGACATATGGCGACTAATTTGAATAACATTAAATATAATTGTCCTGCACCAAGAGACTGACTAGCCTCTCAAACATTTCAAAACATTTTTCTGTTTCCACGTCAGCCATCATGAGGCTAGTTAGTCGGTGCAGAGCTATTCTGGTCGCCATATTTCGATTCGGTGCATATATTCGTGAAGAAAAAAAAAACAAAGATGTATTGTCTACCCCTACGCTACTTTGTTTGGTAGCACTGAATAGCTGTATGGCGTGCACTATATTCGCTATTACACGTTAAAATTACAAAAATGGAAGTTTGAAAGAAAGAAATTCAAAATTCGCAAAGATATAAATTCCGAAAAGTGTAAATTTTGTATGCCAAAACCTTTGCTCGTAGGCATCTCTTGCCTACAAACGAAATGCTTTCGTATAACAATTTGATTTTTGAAAATTCATATCTTCGCGAGTTTTAAACTCACTTTCTTCAAACTTTAGAGTTTTACTAATTTCAACACGTTCTTTCCAGCTGTCGCATTTACTTTTCTGTCCTGTGAGTTTTGGAATTACGTGATAAAAGATCATTAGTTGATCTATTAGTTAGCCGTGCATGGTCTGTAATCACCCCAGAGGCGGTTTCGAAGGGCGGTATCCAATAGAATAGGCATCTTTTAAAATATATATATGTTATTTACCGGCCAGGAGGTCCGGATAGGGAAAAACTGTGCCCGAGGTCTTGAATATACGGACCGAGGCCGTTAGGCCGAGGTCCGTGTTCAAGACCGAGGGCACAGTTTTTCCCTATCCGGACCGACTATAGGACGGTAAATAACTTATTTATTTTTTTCCCGTATTTTTTTTACTTGTTTTGGTAATCGTTTTGTGTTGTCGTTTAGCGGCAAAGGATACCGGACCGCGCGCGCGGGCAGATACTTACAAAATACCGCCCGCTCAAACAGCCAATCAGAACGCACGATTTTTTAGGATACCGGACCGGAAAAAAATAAAGAATTATATTCTCCATCTATGAAATCCCTTCAAAGAGATATTGCTATACAAAAATATTTGCATCTCGATCAGTCTTTCATTTATCGAAATATCAAAGAACCTGTTTGTCGAAACCCTTGCAAATAGGGTCTCTGTTTTTCGATGATCAAATTAATTAAATATTAGGGCCAATTTTAATATTCATGATATGTGTAAACCATGAAGAAACAAGTAAACAATATGTTGGGATTAGAGGGACTTATTGCTCGCAGTCTTCCGAGTACACTTTGATGCACTTTTAACACGAAATAAATTTTTAAAATGTTACACCAACCAGAAGCTTTTAGGTCGTTACTAGTAACTGAAAACATTAAAATGCGTTAAAAATTAGCTTTCAATCAACTTCAAGCTAATCTAGGCATTCACAAGAACATAAACTTTGTTGATACAAAATCAGTCATGGGTTAATTGTCATGTATCCTGCATCCTAGTGTTTTCACTGTTATAAGATATTCTCTTTCTCCATATCTGTTAACTATTCAGATATAACTAGCTAAAAACTAGTGTGAGCTGCGTCGGTGTTTCTAATGAAACAGTAATGATGAAAAGGTAAATTATACACCGTGAAAAGATGAAAAAACTTACTGACGTTTCGGACGCTAGTCCTTCGTCGGAGTAAAAGAGAAAGAAGTGGTAGAAAGGAGTGTATATATGATAGAATAAGACAAAAGAAACCAATGAGAGCAAGGTAGGCAAGGAAACAATCAAAAGACAAAAGAAAAGGTTAGTTGAAAATAAAGCGTTCATTAATCCCGTTGGGACTAAGAGTGCCCAATAGGTGAATAAGCCGCATGTTAACTATTCATTTGGGCTAGTTTTATTTCATTTATTTTATTTAATTATTAAGCTTCCAACAATCAAACTCTGTGCGGAGAACTAGACAGGCGACATTCCACCTAAAGATAGTCTCCAACTAAAATTAAAAAAAAGAAAAAAAAGCATCTAAATCAGTTATTAGTTCAACTAAGTAATACTAATCATTCTAGTCTGACCAAATTTTAACTTGTAGATAACGTGCTATAAGGTCTAATTGCATTGTATTGGAATAATCCCTCAATATTAGGAGGGAGCATTCACGTTTTTAGGAGGGGGTGGGCAGGAGAAATCCAGGGGAGGGCCATTAAATTTCTACTCAGTCAAAAAGGGGGGTCATCAAATATTTCATACTACATAAAGTGGAGGGTTAAGAATTCAACAAATTTTCAAGGGAATCAAGGGCCACTTTTTTATGCAGACAGGGGCTAAAGATTTTACGTTACTGTTGATAGGGATTCCTCCGGACAATCCTCAACCCCTCCCCTCCCCGCTCGAACCAGTTTTTTTCCTCAAGCTCTAAATCGGTTAATGCGAGCTAAAACTTTGCCTTGCTACTATTTACAATTGAACTGGTGTGACAATATACCTACTCCCAATGATCGAGGTGTGATAGACCGTACATAGCCAAAATTCAGCAGTATTAAAGTGAAGAGAGAAAAAATCATATAGAAATATTCAAAAAAAGTAAAACACGATTGATGTTGCAAGAAAAGAACATGTATATATATATCTTGCATTTTTATCCATAGAACACATTTTACTGTAAGATATTATTATTATCATCATCATCATCATCATTATTATTATTATTATTATTATTATTAATACTATTAATATTACTCTGAGTGGATTTGAATCAGGGGCAACCCCATGGATTATATATTGTCATGACTGAGCCCGATGTTGCGTGACAAGTTCACGTCCCAGAATCACCCACGCTTGAAACGACCAAACGCCAACATTCACTGCGTTCGAGCCGTTTTTGTTCAAGAACAACGAGGCAATATGACCAATGTTATCAGAGATCTGAGATTTTCTAAATTCCTGAAAGCACAGTGGATCAGTAGTGTCAAAGACTACGTAATTTCGGAGCGAACTATCGTTACAAACATTGGAGTCAGCCCAGCTGTACTGGCTACTGCAAGCCCTGTAAAAGCACTCGCACCTCGTACATCTACTATCTTAAAAGGTATAGCAAAGAAAGTTGCTCTGTGTTCAGTACTCTTGCAAAATATGTCGATTTTTATTGATTTAAACGCCCTTTTCTTTCTTTATATTGGAAATTTAGGGTCTTCAAAGTTGCTTTTTCATATACTTGTTTACGTGTACGAAGCAACCAAAAAATTCCCAATCGACAACTACTCATCCTTTGAATAAGTTTTTACGTGACTGGCTACACGCACAAGGTGAACTTTTGCCTCTCGGTTTAGTTTCAATACGTAGTGTCAAAACAGACCTCGTAGGGCATAGAAGGAAAGGTTTTTCGTCGGATAATGGTTGTAAGAAATTAACCCCCCTCTCCCTGGGGCATTTCAGGTGTGACGATCAAGACTGCTGACTCTTTGGTCCTCATACAGATTCCTAATGAAGACAATATTGGAGGCTGTGTCCTTGAGGATGGTTGGTATCAGCTGAGCAAACAAGCACCAGATTTCCCCAAGGACATCCCTTTGTACAAATCACCACAGTTTGATGTTGGTAAAGTGGCATTTGACCCATTTTTGGCCACAGGCCAGGAGTCAACAACCCAAGGTATTGCACGAAGAAGATGCTTTCTTTTCTCTTTCTTCACACAACCCTCCTCCTTCTCAAAAATTTCCCAAAAATTGTTGTGTTTTCAATAATTTCTGCTATGTCTTCGAAAAGAAACAAGTCCAGCACCCATTGCCCTCCCCCTTGCTCTCCCCCTTCCCTGTCAACACACAACTCTTAATGTTCTAATAAGATGTAGCAGCCAAGCCCTTAATAAGTATATCATATCCTTATTCATTAAGGTCTAAAACAGCACAATGTGAAGGTCAATGTCTGGTTCTGTCCAGCCAAGACCCACTGTGGCATTCACAACATGCATACTAATCCAGAAATGCTAGAGGTCCATACTCAGGTATATGGCACGGGTAGGATGCAGAAGTTCCACTGCAATGACTTCGATACTCTGTACGAAGATGTGATTATGAACCCTGGGATGACCCATGTACCATTCACTGGAGTGGAGGATTCTGGCAAGTACATGTACCCCTGGCACCAGTACTATGGTGATACAGACTGCATCTGGATGGCTGTAGAGTATCACCCTTGTAAATGAAATGCATTTTCCTACTTCTTTGCTGCACAGTGATGGAATTGACCTAGTAGGGTGGGGTGGAGATAATTGTAACACACAGAATCAATGTACCCTCCTCTAGACAGGTTGTTTTCAGGATTTAATTAAGGATTAAATCAAGCACAGATAAAATAAGATTAAATAATGATATAAAACAGGAAATCGATGGTTTGCAAACATCAAGTATTTCAGATGAACATAATAAGTGAATAAAGACTTAATGTTTACATGGTATTTATTTATTCCTTTTTATGACGTATTCATTCTCATTCTTAAAATTAATGGCGTAGAATTTTTTTTAAAAGATCATTCCTTTGTCAAGATTACGTATATTTACATCTTTACAAATTTCATACTCGGTAATAACAAGATCAAGATAATTGGAAAAGGCGGGAAACAATCACATGACATGTACCAACGTATCTGAAAGAAACGTTCAAAAGTTGTTTTTTTTTTCGCTGAAAATTAAGCGAATTTCCAACCTAACTTCTTAATTTTGTTTTCACTTTTTTCTGTTTTTCTTTGTGTGTTGGTTGGTTATATTTTTTGGTAAATCGCTTATAAAATATCAACCTAGTTTATTTGTAATTGTTGACGATTTGACGGGCACGCCCAAAGTGATGGCCAGCTTGAGTAGCTCCCGCTGAGGAACCGACACCCATTTGGAGGCTAATGTGAGATTTGCCTTCGTTGAGTTGCTCTTCTGTGAAACGTCTTGGATTCTTTTTCGACTCCTTGGGCCCCAGGGGAGGTACTTCCATTCCCATCGCAAAAGCCTGAAAGAGTAAAGGCATTTGAATATTGAAGGGGGTATCCAAACTCGTTCCCAGTGCTTCCTCAAGTTTCTAGTTGAGGAGGAACTGGGAACGAAGACGAGCCTAAATGAGTCCGTGGTCATGAAAAACAGCGGTATGCATCTAATGGTATTTACCCTTCGCCCTACAGCAGTTATGCAGCATATCACCTGAAATAAAAAATTTGAAGATACTTAGCCAATTTATGGACATCCCTCAGTTTAGCAGGATGGTGAAGCAGAGGAGTTTTAACGCAGCATCATTTATTACTTACGTTCCACATATTTCTCTTTTCGTATAAGTCCACAGTTTGAAACAGATCGTACTTCGCTACACCAAGAGTTTCTTCGCAAAATTTTAAAAATTTACTAATATTTTCCATCTATAAAAAAAACAACAACAACAACAAAGAATCGATCGTTACTAAGCAACAATGAAAGAACAGACCAGTGATAAGCATTAATGAGTTTACCGCTGACCTGTTTGAATGGCATACTTTGTGCGTTGATTTTGATGTTCCCCCCGAGAGCGTTTGCAAGTCTGGAACCGAGAAAAAGAGATAGAGTTATTTTTGACGGTTAAAAACCTTCTCTCCCTCGTCCCCTTTTTTTGGCAAACAAAACATCCCATTTCTTCCCCGTTGAGTTCTATTCTCATCTACAAAGCACCCGCCATCCCCTCCCCCCTTGAATACCATTCTTACCTACAAAGCACCCCATCCCCTACCCCTTGAGTATTGTTCTCACCTACAAAGCACCCTATCCCTTCCACCCTTGAATACCATTCTCGTTTACAAAGCACCCCATCGCCTCTCCCATGAGTACTGTTCTCACCTACAAAGCACCCCATCCCCTCTCCCCTTGAATACCATTCTCACCTACAAAGCACTTTTCCATCCCGCAAGATGTCATGTACGCCATCTGGTCCAGTCTTATCTTCAAACACCCGTTCATCCATCACGCACTCGATCCATTGCCTCGCTTCTTTTTCCTTTTCTTCGTCATATTTAGAATTAATCTGAAATATTCAAATAAAGAGTGCTTTGATAGCAAAACCAACATTGCTGAGAATTGCACACGAAATGGTCAATACCTCAGTATTGGTCCATTGAACAAATACAATTGCATAACGGATGTTCGAGATGAGACCAAGAAAGAGTGGTTTTCGCGCGAAGTGGTAGGCGGAGAAAAATTCTCTGCAACGTGCAACGCACTCGATGTTCCTCCCTTGCTAGGAAAAAGCTAACCAAAAATAGTTGACCCATAATTCCTTTCGGGGAACGCGCTCATCAACTCAGCTGGGCTCTGTCGTGAAAACATGCGGCGAATAAACTTTAGAAAATGCCAAAACCAATGCCAAAGTGATCAGTCTATAAAACTCAGGTTATAATTCTTCATATTGTCTTTGTTAGTCTATTATCTTAGTCTCGAAAAAGTATACTTACAAAATTTCTTGAACGTATATTCAGAGAAAACGAATATTTATTTCAATCGCTAAAACTTGCCTGAATTCTTGAATCACACGCATGCGCAAACGTTTATCGCTAGTCTTCACAAACGCTTTCGAAATCTTTATTTTTAATAAATATTTCAAGTTTCACAGCAATAGAAAATGTTAATGTTTTTCTTAATATCCTTATTATCCAACAGAGGTTACAGACCTATTTAAACACCAGGTCCTTTAATTAACCTATTTTTGCAATGAAGTTCCTATTTAAAACTCGAACAACGTTGGTAATTAGGATGTTTGTGAGCTGTGTTAGATTTAATTGCTTAATTTATTCTCGAGATTTCAAGAATCATCTTTACCAAAGATATTGAACTTTGAACTTTTTTTTGAACCACATCCGAAAGATAAGCAATAATATTCATATAATTTATTAATATTATTAGGATAATCATCGTCGCAAAACTAATTAAAATTATACTTAGGAAATTTATATTTCAGTGTCATATTTCAAGTATTTGCTTGGCTTTATCACTGTTTTGTTTGTGTTGTTGTTTGATTTTAAACTCTCAAAACCAGAAAAGATAGAAGGCAAGAAAAGCTTCAAAAAACAACTGTACGAGCAACAAAAAAGCAAGCATAGGCAGGCGTAGAAAAACACGAGGAAAAAATACGAGGAAAACAAAATTAAAAATATAAAAATATAAGGAAGCTATGATTACGTGAGGAGCAGAAAGACATACTTTTCGTTAAATTGGATTAGAAGACAGTACTATTGAGTAAACATGGTAAAAAAAAGGCAAAGAGCAAAGATGCGACGTTTTTGAGCAGACTCAATGAAAATATCTTTTCCCTGAATAAAGGATGCACTTCATATTGCTAAAACGCTTTAAAAAAAAGGAAATAATGACCTAGCTCAATTCAATTAAAAACCTCATGAAAGCAATACGTGGGTAGAATACAAAACAGGTGCAAAGAATATACTATTAAATAGAATGTATGAATTGATAAAACATGCAAAACATTAGCTTTTAAAAATGAATTGTAAGCGAAGTACACAAGTACTGATATACAATAATTCTGATTTACTGAAGATGAATAAAATATATAGATTTCGGTCGACGAGATGAGCTGAAATCATCAAGTCAARAACGCCCAACGAATTGTAACTCATGTACATTTTCAAAATATGGTTTTTGAGTCGAATAGTTTTGATATACAATTAAGCTCATTGAGAGCGAATTTGGCTTAAATGTCGAGAAAAACAACACAAGTTTGAATGTTTTTACATTCGTAGTTTAGCCGGCGATTTTACTGATTTCTCGAAAAGTAAACACGATATGCAAGCGCCCATCACACTATGCTTCTTCACATGCATTCCATTAATCACATTTGAAGCTCTCTTTTCGCTTTGTTCTTTTACTCACATAAAACCCTTTGAAAACTAAAATCCCGCATCTCAGATTAATCGAAACAAAAAAGCGTTGTGTTCTAGGAAAACGTTTTTAGGTTTTCAAACGCTGGTTGCCAATAATCACCTTTTTTTTTAGCGAAGCAACAATACAGTTATTCACTGATCAATTTTTCTCGCGCGAAAAAAAACCCCAAGTTTTTTTGTTCTATTTACCTTCATTTGGATTTCTCTGTCCAAACCAAATGATTCGCTCCTATTTGCCATTTTGAGTGAAGCTTTTTTTTCAAAGAATTGAGAAGATTCGAAGGGTATTTCAACGGTAGAATAGAATAATACCGTAGAGTGTGTAGTGAGGAATTAATTATGCAATGCGATAAGACTCCACATGGACACTTCGACTGAAACATCTTGAGGAATCTTCGGAAATCCCTCGTGACGTTTCCGACAGGATACTCGGAAATATTTGGTTTTTGCCATTAATATTTGGGCTGTCGAGGTATTTTTGATATTTTTAAAAACCTGTAGGAAGTTAGGGATTTAGTAAAAAATAAATGAAAAATGAGAATCGTGTAAAGAAATATCTTAATTAAGGGTTTTAAAAAAAGAGTTTTTTTTAAAGAATTGAATAGGTTTCAGTAATAAAATGAATCAATGAAGTAGAAAATAAAAAAGAGATTTAGCCGTGGCTTTTTAATTCTATTGACGTTAATATTTGTGGAGAGACCGCGGTGAACGCGGGTAAACTCCTTGAAGTACAGAAGAGAACGAACGACTAATATTGCCGGCTTTACGAATTTTCCATTCAAAGAAAAACTATTTTTGGGTGCTTCAACTTTTACTGTGTTAAACAATTATCATATTTACAATTATATTTTAGACATTAATTATTTCGCGTCATAAATTACACGAATATTTGTTCAAATTTCGGAGAACCTAACTATCTCAATGAAATTTAGAATAACATATTTGCTAGGACTCGGTGTTTTGATATAGGTCTTGTTGGACAGGATTTCTCGACAACTCGAGTCCATAGCTGTCAATATACATTACTCTAGTGCTAGCCATGAAGACCACACTATTGACAAG
This sequence comes from Actinia tenebrosa, assembly GCF_009602425.1. The sequence goes on along the minus strand of NW_022258870.1, from coordinate 194,272 downwards.
CTTGTTCGGTGCTGATGTTAAACGAGAAAGGATCGTCTGGGATGTAATTGAGTTGACCTGAAAGCAAAGAAATATCAAAAGATTCGGTTAGACAAACGAAAAAACTGATAGGGATATGCAGTCTATTATTTTTTTGATAATAGTTGTATGACGCAATAAAAAAGCGCACAAAAATTGTCAACACCAATGTATCATCATCATCATCAACAACATCAACATCATCACCACTGCCACTATCATCCGCACCATTATCATCATCTTCACCAATGCATCATCACCATCAGTGTCATCATCACCATCAGTGTCATCATCACCATCAGTTTCATCATCACCATCAGTGTCATCATCACCATCAGTGTCATCATCACCATCAGTGTCATCATCATCATCATCACCATCAGTGTCATCACCACCATCAGTGTCATCATCACCATCAGTGTCATCATCATCACCATCGGTGTCATCATCACCATCAGTGTCATCATCACCATCAGTGTCATCATCACCATCAGTGTCATCATCACCATCATCACCATCAGTGTCATCATCATCACCATCGGTGTCATCATCACCATCAGTGTCGTCATCACCATCAGTGTCATCATCATCACCATCATCATCATCACCAGTGTCATCATCACCATCAGTGTCATCATCACCATCACCATCAGTGTCATCATCATCATCATCAGTGTCATCATCTGTTATAGATTGATTTATTCGTGCTCTCGCTAGTACAAGTTCTGAATCACTGTTTACAAACTAGATCATTATATATCAGAGTACAGTCACGTGATCAGTATGACATTAACAATCAGATATATGACATCATCATCATTAATTTAGTAAAACAAGTAGAAAACATCTACCATTACTTTTTTCACCAGAAATTAGCGACTTACCAGACAAGTGTTCAGATCCAGCACTAGTAGCATATTCCTTCCATTCGACAAGATATCTATAAATAGAAACCACACGTCAGCAACCTATTCAAACCAAGTAAATCCAGAAGGTCTGCTCCATAACTACTTACTCATCAAAATTGAGTCCATTGGTCCATTCCAGCAACTCATCTACTTCCCAGTCCTCCACGGCCTCGTGTCCCCGAGCATCAGCCGCGTTCACCATGCCCTGGGCTACAGTCTTTATAATATTTTGTGTTTGAGGGTCGTTCGTCCCTTTGGCCTGTAACATGCCTTGTTTGTACCTAGGGAGGAGAGGGTGGAGGTGGTTTCTGGGGAAATTAGGAACTGGACACAAGGTGCAAAGTTACGGGCTTAAGTGTTATAGAGTTTTGAAATATTAAGCCACAAAGATAACGGCAATAGGGAAAGTACTTTTTATGGTGGCAAGGTTGTTGGCTTGGGCAACACACTTCCCCCTGTGAGCGGGTATTGCTGCATTGCGGACGTGGGCAACACACCTCTCCCTTTGAGTACGCATTGCCACATTGCTGGCGTTGGCAACAACCTTTGCCCTGTGGGCGCATAGTGCAACATTCATGGTAATGAATGGGATTTAGATTTGCAAGATCTTTGACTGCGACATCAATGGAAGTGTAAATAACTTCACTTTAGGGTTTTGGTGTCTTCATAGTCTGTCTTCCAAGTGGATGATGTGAGTTTCTTATATAGCACATTTCACATTGTCTCAATGCACTTTACATTTATGACCAGTGGAGGACTTTGTGGGCTGCATATTAAGGCGCTATTAGCAGCCGTGCCGTGGATGACTTGACTTTCACTGACAATGTTTTGAATGAAATCTCTAATGAACAGAACCCTGAAGAGAAATTGCTTACACTTCTGGTTGTAATGCTGATCTTGTAAATGTTAAGTCCCGTAATGACGTCATGGTCTTAAATTTCATTATTTTGGCATAACTGGTCAAAACCCAAGATAAGTTATATACTCACATTTTTTTCATCCATTCTATTTTTCTCTGTTTTCGCTTGACTTCTAAATCTTGTTTTCGAAGCATCTGAAGTGAAATATCCTATCTTTATTCCTCTCGTTCAAATATATATTATCCTTGGTGGCACTCGTTCACGTTGGCCACAAGGACCTTTGAGTGTCAAACCACATAAATAATAATCTTTATTGAGGATAAACAACGTCACAGAGTGATTTACAGAAGGGTCCTCCAAAATAGAACGAATCTATTGTGTTACTGCCTCGTTCTATTGTTTTATGATCCAATAGATCCTTTCTATCGATGTGAACGAATGCCAGCCATTATCCTTCAATTCGATTATCACTAAACTAGATATTGAATATACTATTTTTTATGTATTATCATCATTATTTTTTATTGATATAATAATAATAATTTTATAACTGTATCATTATCATCATCATCATCATCA
>NW_022258870.1:176344-191247 GCF_009602425.1 Actinia tenebrosa | reverse complement strand
GCAGGCAGGCAGGCAGGCAGGCAGGCAGGCAGGCAGGCAGGCAGGCAGGCAGGCAGGCAGGCAGGCAGGCAGGCAGACAGAATTTTCCTTCATTACCAATTAATGTTAGCAAGCTATTTCAAATGCTGGTTGTCATAACTTCAGGAATGATTACCGAAAACACATATACTTGTCCATTTTTTTGAAAAAGATCTAAATTCAGCATCTCTCATAAGTAAGCAAGTGCAACATGGTACAAGTCTATAGGGTTTAGCAAAAAAGGATCGGTGGGGAAGTTAGGTGATCTCCTCTAACGCTTGTCATTACCTTGCTTTATCTCGACACCTTTGTTATGCATAATATTACATGGAAGGCTCTTGTTATCAGCCGCTGTATAATCACGAGGGGCGAATGCACCAATGTCTGCTATATTCCTGTGAGTGAAGATCTTGTAGTAGATGTTGGGTGGGAACTTCTCCTGGGAAATGAAAAACAAAATAAATAAATTGATAACTGGACAAATGAATGGATGAATAAATAATAAAGTAAAAGCTTTTTCTTACTCCAGCAAGTCTGAACTTAACGTGAACTCCAGCACCTGCATCAAGAAGATCTGCCTGAAAGTGAATAAACAAACAAACAATGAAAATGAATAAATGAAGGAATGAATGAATGAAGGAATGAAGGAGCGAATAAAGGATCAAAGGAATAAGGGAAGGAAGGCATGAAAGATTAGAAAGGAAGGAAGGAAGGGAGGAAGAATGAATGAATAGATGAATAGTTGTACACATTCACCCAACAGGATCGGTTCTGTCAGTCATCACATAAGCTATGAAGCCATGATAATGTTTGGAAATACTGTGTTTGGAATTTGACATTTTAAATAATAGAGGTTTTGCACTGTCACATGCCGGGGCCATAATCCAGCTTGGACTGCCTGCATGGTTAGATGGCAGAACGATAAAATCCCTTTGCTTAAGGGAATTGGATTCTTTCTCATGTAAAACGATTGTATTGTTCCTGCCATCTAACATGGCTGCCATCATGTGATGGTGCAAAACCGCGATACCTTACTTCTATTCACCTCTCTAGGGTTAATGCATCTTAGCATTAGTTTTGGATCACCTCTGTTCTTAAAGTTGATTAAGTCTTTGTAATAATTGTACACTTGTACGTCCTGTCCCAAGCAATAGAAACACATTACGACAATCAATATACTTGAAGAAAAACCCTGGAAATCAAGTACTTGTAAAAGACCCAAAAACTGTGTCAAATGAAATCTGAAATTTAACCATTTAAGGAGAGAGTGTGATGCTGCTACGTCATCCTCAATTCCTAACTAATGGGTATGCTAAACGTGACTCAAAGCAAATTTCATGTTAACTTACCAATGAATATTTGAAAAAAAAATTGAAAAATAAGAGAGACAAGAAGACAGGACGGGATGGGACAGGACAGGAAAGGACAGTACACAACAGAAGAGTACATGTATAGGAGATAATCTTTTCAGTCACTGACTTTAAAAACAACAGAATTTACTAACAATGTATGACTTTGCGGCAGGAGTGCTAACACTCTTCAGATATAACTTACAATATGTTTTCTCCAAGCTTTCTGTATAGTGGAAGCTGCTCCTTGTCTATCTGTTGCAGTAGATGCTCTGCTTTCTTCTCGGCTTTCTGGTGTTTCTTCAGTTCTCTGGGGGGAGACTTCACCGTTTGTGGTAGGAGGTGGAGCACTAGGATAACCTCCTTTAATATTTCTTTGCTTCTGGAGTTGTTTTCTCCACCATCTTTGTATTGTACGAGCACAAAACTCTCTAAAACTATTGAGAACATTTAGGGTCAAATTTTGAGTAGTTGAAAATTTGAAGAATATGTAACATAGATTGATTATAGGAGAATTGGTGATATTGACAAGACACATGAAAATAAATGTATTTATCATATGACCTGTATCTGCCCAGGCATGCTTGCTGCGCTTGATAAAAACGGCATTGCCTTGAGCCAAATATTTTCCTGTACGGCCCTCCCACTCAGTCAATAAGTACATAGTATGTATGTATGTATGTATGTATATATATGTAACTGTAAATCAAATGAATGCAAAATAATGACCAGGAAATCAAGGGTAATGTAGTGATAGTCCATTCACTGCTTCCCCTGCGACATCTCAGGTTGGATATCTGGACTTGACACTACAAGTGAGTACAGTTTGTTAGGTCTCTCCCTAGTTTGATTCAAGGGTTTTTCTTCTGCTTCTCTGTTTTTGCCCTCTGTCAAAACCATTAGAACTCTAAATTACCATTCAATCTGTAAGTAAGCCATGCCCTGACTTAGAAGATAAGCCAAGAGGTTGTTTCAGGGTTCAATCTGTGAGTTAGCCATGCCCTGACTTAGATCAGCCCAGAGGTTGTATCAGGGTTTGATCTGTGAGTTAGCCATGCCCTGACTTAGATCAGCCCAGAGGTTGTATCAGGGTTCAATCTGTAAGTAAGCCATGCCCTGACTTAGAAGATAAGCCAACAGGTTGTTTCAGGGTTTGTTCTGTGAGTTAGCAAATTGCCTTTACTCAGAAGATAAGCCCAGAGGTTAATCATTTCAGGGTCAGTGGATGAAATTAAAAGTGTGCTCTAAAATCTGAATATGAGTTGCCATTTCTGTCTGTCTAGGATTAAATAGAACCTTGACAGTACCTGATAGGGTTTTCTCTGACTGAGTTGGTGTATTTATCATATTTAGCTTTTATGTTGATCAAATCCTAAAATAGAATAAATAAATAATAATTGTAAGCACACGAGAATGCAATAACAATAAAACACACACATACTTCAATGATCTCAGTGAAAATGATCAATATTGATTTTTATTGATAATATTATATTAATTATTGATAGTTAGTAAATTGAGTGACTGGTAAAATGACTGATAATTTATTTATTTATTTATCTATTTATTTATCTATTTATTTATTTGCTTTTTCCCATGAGGGCAGGGACACCACAACAGCTTTTTGCCAATTACTACAGTGGGCTGAAGATGGTTATCACCAGCGTCTTCTTCTTTTACGTCTGCCTTATACAGGGTTATATAGTGAAGACAGACAGGGCTTACGGTTGAGGTCCTTGTCTGAGAAGAAGTTACCTGAGGTTTTCTTTCTTTGCCACTACCCTTGGGATGAAGGATTTCAGAGAGCATGGATCTAGAAAGAACAAAATAGCTACCATTATTGACTCTAGTAAAGGTATTTTATGCAGCTAATAAAAACCTCCTCCACAGAGGGGGATTGGGATTTCCAAGGGGTAGGGAGGGTCTTTGGAGGGTATATTGTATTGTTTCAGAGAAGATCCATGCATTCCACTACAGAGGAGATTGGAATTTCCAAGGGGTGGGTCGAGGGGATTCTATTATTCATCCATTCATACTGTACCTTGCATGATGGCCTCTCCATATGCGCTGTATTTCTATTGCTGCAGCCACAGCTCTATCATCCCTGTCCTTGGTTTCTCTAATAGTTTGCTAATGAATCGAAGTACAATGAAAAGATTAGGGACCATTCTAAAATCCAAAGAAAAAGCTACCATGATTTGAATGGGCTCCAATAAAATAAATCACTTTATTTAAGTGTCTAGTCGTTCTAGCGCTTTCGCACTAATTGGGGACATTTTTCACTCACACGCAATACCACTACATATAATATTCTATGCCCACAACGCTCAACTCACATGTTGATTTTTACGGAGGGAGGAAACCGGAGAACCCGGAGAAAACCCTCATAGCATAGGAGAGAACAACACATCAAACAAACTCAATTCACATGTGGCGACCGCAGGGCTCGAACCAGCGACCCGACCCGTTGGACTCACAGCGGTGAAAGACAACGCGTTAGAGGCGAACGCCACCCATGCTTCAATCCATAAGGAGGTAAGCATGGGTGATGTACACTACTAATGTGCTGCTTCTTACCAATGTGACCTGGGTTCGAGCCTTGCCAGGCTCGGTGTCGTACGTGAGTAGATTTGTTTGTGTGCTTCAAGGGTTTATCCTCCGGGTTCTCCGGTTCTTCCTCCATCCACCAATATCAACCTCTAAATTCTAATTTGATTTTAAAAATGTCTAAAAAATTTATCCTTACCAGACGCTCAGCTTTGGAGTACAAGGAAATCTTGAGGTCCCTGTTAAGAAGACCTGAAATAATAAACCTCATTAAGCAAATGAAAGGCTTAATTCTTCAACTTTGTACAACACGAATGTATAGCTCGCAAGCTCAAGCTATAGACCCCTTGCATTGATTTTCTAGAGGAACTGTTCTGGAGGACAAAACAATAGGCCGTCTTTTCTTATGCAAAAATAAACCCATCGTTATGTCCCCCAGGACAATGATTGTTTTGCACATTGTTTTGTTTTGCAAAAATTATTTTTCTCGGGACTCAAAAGGGCCCTATTTTTCAACTTTATATTTTTTAGAAAAACTTATACTATAATTTAGAAAAAATAGTTAAAAACCCATTAAAAATAGTAAAATAAGTATTGTTGCTTCAAATGGCCAAAATTTCAATACAATAAACAAAAGATAAAATAGAAAAAAATAAAGGTTTTCAGCTGTACAAGACAATTTTTGACAATTCTCGAACACGCTGACTTTACTTGAAGAAAAACTCACCTGGTAAGTTCGCATTCTCCAAAACCTTTCGAGCATCCTTCATGCTCAGGAGTTTTAACTTTTGGGCCATCTTTTATCCCAGTTTTTTCTTGCTAAACACTCAAAAACAATATTTTTTTGCAGATGTTTTGAAGCGTGTGGACGCCATTGTTAGTTTGATTACAACTTGCTTGGATACGGGATACCGCTGAACAACTACGGGCTCAGTATTATTCCCATGATGCTCTTCGAGTAAATCGGACACAGGGAGCCCAGTAAATAAGCTGGGCTTTTCTACGACTTTTTCGTGTGTTTTATATTATACAAAACACCCTATACACCGAATCGAAATATGGCGACCAATTTGAATAACTATTGTTATGCACTGACTAGCGACTGACTAGCCTCGTGTTCACGTGGAAACATAAAAGCATTTTCACATGTATAGGAGGCTAGTCAGTCGCTAGTCAGTGCATAACAATAGTTATTCAAATTGGTCGCCATATTTCGATTCGGTGTATAGGCGTTAACTGGGTTGCCTGTATCATACACAGAGACCTAGTACATCTGAAGAAGTTTGCAATGTTGGTCAAAAGATAATAGAATGTTTCACAGAAGAAAAAAGATTTCGCTTAAATCGTAAGACGATATTCTCCCTTTATGATATTGAAATAATTGCGGGTTCTGCCCTTTTTTAGGCTATGAAATAAACAGTTTTGCGTTATGCATTTCACACTGCTCGTGACTTTGAACTTGCGCCATGACGCAACAAGGTTAAATACCCCAATGTTCTCAGTCAAAATCACCAACTAATGTCTTATCTTTTTACCATCCTTTGTTATCATATTATTTACTGGGGTAGCTGTTTATTTTCCATGTCAGAAAATGCAGAAATTGCGCAATAGTACCCAGAAGTCTTCACGTCACTACCCAAGCATTTTCTGACGTAGGAAAATGTGGAGACACGCAACGCATATTTAGACTGAGCTGCCACAGGCAACCCAGTAATAATTTATTTCACACTTTTGAAATATGACAATATGTACACACACTATTGTATGAAGGGGTGGGGTTGGTGTATCATACTATCTTAAAAAACTCTCACTCTCAACCCCAGATTTCTGTAATATTATAATATATATCTTAATAATAGTAGTATATATTATGCTTGATGAAAATGTCAAATGTCAGTTATTTCATTAAGCATGCGCACTAAGAATGACAGGACTCTGGGTCTAAAATGAAACTCTTTGAGAGGTTCTACCAACAGGTTTCCCATGCAGAATTCAGAAATACTGTACTAAAATTAAGATATATTGACATCAATATATTGATGTCCCATGTCTCGCTTATGGGCAAAGCGGTGCTCTACACAAAGAACACTTTGGGAAGCGTTCAACACTGTATAAAGTATGTTAACGTTCAAGGTAGATCGAATTCAATGTGATTTGCAAGCATCATCAATGTTCTGTAAACATGATAACGTGTTTTCAGCTCTTTTTACATATCAAGAACTTGTTCCTAAACTCTCTAAACAAAGAATGGCTTCTACATTTTACCTACAAAGAGATAACGTCAGCACTGCTGCGTCTTAGACTAAGGTGCAACTACTATCCTCTTCTAAAGTAAATAATTGACCTTTGACCGACTTCCCTCTTCATAAATCGAATCCATCTTTTCCAAAACCCACATGATAATTTCTAGTTTAAATCCAGGAGTCTGAGCATCTCCTGCTTGCCCAGGAAAGGAAGTGCAAATCCCTCGAAAATACGGAAAAAATAAAGCGTGTCCATTAAGAATTTTCAATTTTGATATCCGGAAAAACCTGCTCCCAGAGCTCTGAAAAATTTGTAACATTCCAACGTGTGCGGCGTTTGTTTCTAAGCGAATTCCGAATCCAAGCTGGAGACCTCAAATCTGAAATTCAGTCTCACTCATGACACTCCATCACAAATGATCTCATTCAGTGCTAGCTCGGAGACTCCAGGGGTACGAGGTCAGTGTGATGGGTCTTGATTCTATGGAGTAGGTTATATCCTACAGGGTAAAAAACCTGGTCCCACATGTCTCGGAGAGTATCGTATAGAGAAGGGTCCATTTCTTCCATACTTGAAGAAAAAATGACTTCCTCATCTGGAAAAATATAAGAAAAAAAAACCTTAAAAACACCGCGTCTCTTGGAACAATTCAACAAAAACGGATGTAAATAATTTGAATTCTTACCTAAATATTCTGTGAGAACGTCGATAAGGTCCAACGTTTCTTCCTCTCCAAACGTATCAAATGATGTCGTAATATCTCCGCTACAAAGATAAAAATGTAAATACATTTTGATATATTACCCGCAGGCAAGATAAAAAAAAGCAACGGGGATGATCAACACGTTCGCCTCTAGCTTACCTGAAATTCCACAGTGTTTGGCACACCATTGCTGACAGCTGCCAATCATTTTTTCCAAAGTCATGAAGGACATCGATTAACCTATGGAAAAAGAGAATCATAACGCAAAGGTAACACTAAGCAAGAAGGCAATTGAAAAAGATTGATTTGATTCCTTTGCGTCTTGTACTTGCTTCCCTCTGTACTCCTATAAGGGATGGCTGCATTTACGTGCTATAACATAATACCGATGTAAGGTGTACCTTCGACTATTTGACGACCAATAGAGTCCTTTCAGCACTTTGGAATGCAGCTTAAATCTGGAGGACAAAACAATAGGTTCCAATTCTCAGGAGATTAGAATTCTTTTGTTTTGTTCTCCAAATTGAGCTGCTTTGACGTCACATGCAAGGACTCTACGCGGGTACACAATTTGAATGAATCAGTTGAATGGAAACAATGGGAAACCATTGCAATGTTATGGGAACCTCTATCAGTGTCAAGGCATGTCGTACCGTACTTTCCCACTTCATTAACTACCTATTAGTATATTATATAAAGGGGACACTTGTACAAGAACAATTGGAAACCATTTCATAACAACTACTCTACGGTACATAATGTGAATGAATCAATTGAACGAAAAAATGGAAAACCAATTTAGTGTTGAGAGAAGCCATTCTAATGTCACGGCACATCATACCGTACATTTTCTTAGCCATACAAAACTACCGAAACTCTGTTCTACATAATACTTTACTTTTTAATGCCGCCTTCTTCTCGTAGCTTTGGTCTTCTGTCATCATCAGTCATCAGGTTGATCAAAACCCCACAGGCAGTGAAGACTGTTTCTCTCTCGCCAGCATCAAGAAGAGCTATCATTATTTCATCCACTGAAAAAACGATTATTTCATATCAGTAATCTAATTCCTTTTATGATATTCATTTTAATCATTCATGAGATTTTTATCCAATTCCATCGTAGTTTTCAGGTCACATGCACATCCTCGTATATCAGATACAACATCGTCACTCATATTGTAAATAACACATATCGCTTCTAATAGACCAATATAGCTTGGGGGCCTAATGTTTACCCACGTGTCATTCCCTAGAGTATCATTTCTTTGCTTAACATTTGCGCAGGAGAAGACACTTGAATATCGATACAACTCAAATAAAGAAGCTTATTCTCACTACAAAGGTGGACGTTAGCAAAAATGGGAAAACATTATGCCCAAACTATTAAAAGGACTACGAGACGTTGTGTCTAGCGGAACTGCTGGTTGAAAACGAAGCTTTCGATGCATGCTGCAATCCTTTCGGTGGTTTCCAACCCTTTTTCAACATCATCATCAACCTTTATGCTGTGTGGTACGAAGGGCCGACACCAAGGACTTCAACCCTTTTTCAACTTTAAAAAAGCCAACTGAACTTTACATTGGCTGTCTGGGTAACAACTATTCAACTATCAAAACATTCTGTGTGTGCCATTGAATCTTGCAATGACACAGTCTACGTTGTAGGTTCCTTGTAGGTTGGTTTTGTACGGGGAAAATATAACTAAGCAAGGAAGGTTACAATGCAGCCTAGTCCTAACAATACATACTCAATCTGTCAACACTTGTTTAGATTTAAGTACAGTTTGTCTCGTTTGCTAATGGTAAGAAAAGAGCGGGAAACTATGAATCCCGCCAAATGGTAAAAGCGTCTACCGGAAGAACCGAAAAGAGCGGGAAAAGTGGATTACCTCAATCGGAAGACCGAGTTTTCAGGAACTATCCAATCGGAATAGGCCTTTTCTGAGTTCGATAAACAGGATGCATTGTGGTCTAGATCCGGTACAAACGAAACCATATAAGGCATAATGTTTGTACCGAAGCTAGACCACAATTCACCATGTTCGCTATCTCAAAAAAGGTTTATGGCACATACGACTTGTTTCCCAACCGGAATTTCCTGGGTTTTTTCCAGGTAAATGGTAAGCACCGCATCTGTTCTTCTTACTTACCCTTGTGTTCAGCTAACACCTTTCTGACGTCTTTGCTTCTGGTGAGGTTACCAAACACTCGAGAGGCCTCCACCATAGCATCCATGTTCTCAGGTAACAACAAACCTAATAGAGCTTAAAACAAAAACAAATACAGTGTACTTTTAAATCAGATTTGTACAACTGAGAAATAACCAAATTCCAGGAAATTTTCATGGTACGGTTATGAAAGTTTTAAAACCCAGAATCAAAATGTAAATAGGTTTCCTAGCAAAAAGTTAACAGCCTCTATCCCTTCACTGAATGTCATGTTTTCCAGGATATCAATATGAAAGTTCCTGGACCGAAACCTATACCAAAGCCGGATAACAACAAAATTCCAGGAAATTAGGAAAAAAAGAGAAATTTTATATTCCAGGAATTTTCCAGTTATGACATTTCATATTACATGGCAGACTGCTGTTTTCCAGGGGTTCAACATAAAAGTTCCTGGACCGAAACCTTTACCAAAGATGACCGAAAAATCACAGGAATTTAAGGTTATAATAGAATTTTCAAGGCATTTTCCAAGGAATTTTTTTATATTCCAGGAATTTTCCATTTATGACATCTGACATCACATGACAGACCTCTGTACTTACATTCTGTGATATCTACTTGTCTTTGTAATACAACACTGCTGCTGTCTTGGTAAAATGATAGGTTGTTCAGAGTTGCTACAGTATTGAGAACTAACTCTTCATTGGTTTCTATACTTTTGGTATCTAGAGACAAACAAATGTATCAAAATTTTCAGTGATATAATCTTTTTTTAAATTATTATTATTAGTATTTTGCCATATTTATTCATATATTTACAGTATATATTTTATGCAAAATTTACGAATGGCAAGGGGGCCTCCTGATACCATCAGGCTTATGAAAGCAGAGAGCCTCCTGTGATTAATAATTAAAGTCTATAAAAACATATTTTTTCATGTTGGCAAATAAGCGAAATCACAAAAACATAATATATATATAGATATTGTCAACACAATAATAGAGTTAAATTAAAGATTTTTTCGAGATTGTCTTGTCTTGATTTTAAAATGTAATTTATTTTATGTTGATCACAGGGAATGGATGCTCATTCTCCCAAGCCAGATTTTCTTTTTAAGCTTTCAATGCCAGATTGAATTGGAATTTAGTAGTTGATTCGGGTTTACTGAGGAAGGAAAATCTCAGTTACTTTTCTATTGATAGTAAATGTATGGTATGACGTGCCTTGACATTGGAATGGCTTCCAAAAACACTAAAAGGGTTTCCATTTTTCCATTCCCATTTTTCCATTTACATTATGTAATCTAGGGAGAACCCAGAGAAAAACTCTTGAGGCATAGGAGAGAACTAATGACCAACTCTGCTCCAAGCAGAGGAATTGAACCTAGGTTGCATTGGTGCAACTGATGACTTCTTAACTCACCTAGTATTTGTAACAATATATTAATACAGTCTTCATTAGCAGCTATAACACTACCAACATCCATATTGATGGACAGATTGGCAATGACTCTTATTATCTGAGGAAAAAAGTATATACAAAAATAAATATTAATTCATCAGCAATTAGAGAGCCAGTTCAGGGGAAGCATACAGTATATCTACCTTAACAAGGACATCGTCAAGAGGCTCATTCTTCGAGTAACTGCTTTCACTACCACTACTGTAGTCACTGTGGGACTTAGAAGAATCACTGGATTCACTCTTGATACTCTAAAACAAATGAATTACAAATAACAGTTTTGTGAGTACCACAGAGGATAGAGGTTATACAGCTGGGCCTGGTTGTATGAACCCTGGATAGAGCTATCTGACGGATAAATCTTATCCAGTGGATAAATTTATTGGAAAACAGCATCAACTTATCCACTGGATAAAGATTTATCCGCCAGATAGCTATCCAGGCTTTGTACAACCGGGCCCAGCTGTATGGACAATGGAATCAAATTACCCAAAGGAAATAGTGACTTTGAAATACATAAGTGAGTAAAAACAAGTGAAAGAAACCAAGGTTTCTCAGTCATATAGCCTTGGAAATGGAGTCACTGTGACTTCAAAAGGTCAATTTCTTTCGCAAAGGAAATAGATCATATTTTGAATCATTCATCAATCAATCAATAAAGTTTATGTCACCTTTACAGTGCAAATCGAAAACCCATGTGCACTTAGAAATATACCAGAAATGTTCTATTGTTCTTTGGCCAATCAGAATTGACTTTCTAACCACAAGATAATGGAAAGATAACAATAACGCTTCTGATTGGCTATTAAACATTCTTGAAATATTTCTATGTGCCCACAGTTTTTCGATTTGCACTGTAAATAAAGTTTATTGATTGGGAAGTACTGGTACAGGCTCTCACCAATGCGGCCTGAGTTAGAGTCCTGCTGATCTCGATGTCGTATGTGAATATAGTTGTTTGTTGGTTCTCTCCTGTACTTTGAGGGTTTTTCTCCGGCTTCTGTGGTTTTCCTCCCTCCTCAAAAATCAACTACTAAATTCTAATTCAATCTTTGGGCTTTCAACTAGTTTGGAGCCTAGCTCTGTTGTGATTGTCCCACGCTGTGATACGATAGCTAAAGCTAGTAGATTCTTTTTTTTTTCTTAGATTGATTTGATTGATTGATGAGAGGAAGGGGGGGGGGGGGGAGTAAGGATATTTTCTGGAATTACACAATATACATTACCTGTTCCATACTAGAGTACATCTTCATCAAAGACAAGAGTATCATCATACATGACTTTGTATTAAATAGCTGACTCCTTGCTTCATCATTTTTGGCAGTCAGATTCCCAAGAATGAAACAAATACGAACAACCACTTCCTGCATAAGAAAAACAAACCATAAGCAAAGCAAGTCCATTTGATATCAGGAATCTCCTGAGAATACACTTTTTTAGTCATATAATATTATAAAAAGTGTCATAATTCTAAAAAATGTTTTAAGCATTTGGGGTAGGTAGAACACTTTAGAAGTGTTGAGAAGCACTCTGCTAAGTGTCGTGCTTCTCCTCTGACATTTCTTAGTACCCCCCTCCACACCCCGGGCTTTTCAAATACAAAATCAAAGTCAAACACACATTAACACACCTGTTTTTTATCATGGTCTTTGAGTGCCTTTAACAAGGCTCTAAAACAGTTCTCTGAACTACATAGCTGTGTGCAGCAGTCATTGTAGAGTGTTAACTTACTGTTGAAACAACATGATAGACTCTAGTTACTACTGTTACTGATTGTAGAGCAGTTTTGGTATGACTGTGAAAAAGCTTGGTGTCATGTGGTTGCCTTGCCGCAACCGTGGTGTTTTCTAGAATTTTGATTATTTCTCTTGCAGAATGTGATTGGTCTGGCAGTGTTCTTACTGTGTTTGTGCTGTGTTTCAGGCATTTGATTGGATAGAGAGTAAATTTCGTGCAATGTGATTGGTCTGGCGAATGCCTTACCATGCCACAACTGCATTTGTTACTGCGAGCTTTTCACTGAATTTCACTGTCATATGAAAACTGCTCTATCTGTTTGCTGATAGGTCTAAGACTTTTCTTCTATATATTGTGCCAAATCACACAGCAATAAATTGAATTCCCACAAGGAAATTAGGTTTAACCACTTGCGACTCTGTTATTTTCAAAATAACTTTAACGCTCATTTTCTTAGTTAGCAAGAATAGCTTTAGAGGTAACTGACTTACAGCAAGTATGTCTGGTTTCAATGTCTCCCTAATAGTTCAAATTTAATCTCTAAGTTACGCAATATAAAAATTAATGCGTAATAGGTAAATTACGAGCCTTATATGAAATGACTGAAGATGAGTGCCAATGGCCGCCTTTCACGACTTCAAGTCGCATAAAATGAGCCAGCTCAACTAGAAACTGTGGGCAGCTGTTACAGCCTATATTGGGCCTTGTCAGCATGGTGTATCTAGTGAGCTGGTAGAATCCCACGAAAAAGTAGTACGTGAAAGTCACRTATAAGGCTCGTAATTTACCTATTACACATGTTCTTATACGATTTCCGAGCCCATCCCACATGGCTTACAGCCTCATCTATAATATAAAAATTCATTAATTCCTCACCTTAATATTCTAGATGTATTATAAACTAAGTCTTCATCAGTACTGAAATGGTGCAGTAGATCCCCTAGGTACTTGATAATATTAAGACTAAGGAAGAGCTCTCTGGCTCCATTGACATCTGCTATGTATCGCAGAACCCCAGTTATCTGTTTAACAAGTACAGACATGCCTAAGTTTGTTATTAGTTAATAGGGACCTTAAGGCATTGTCAAGCATCAAGGACGCCGACCCTAAAGATGATAGCTTATTAGCATGTTTTCAAAAGGGACCTTGGTTCCCACTTTTATGAATTTGCAACACATTTTATAAAAGAAGTTAAGGATACCTGAACAAGAAGGTTAGAAATATGCCATTCTGGTTTACCATACTGAGGAATCTAGAAAGAAAATTAAAATTAACATTGTAAAAACTTTTAACCCCTTGCCTCCCTTGGACGTATATATACCTCAACTATTTTTCACAAACTATCCCAGATATATATAGAGTGATCAAAATAAATCTTTTTTCCAATTGATTGGCTAGAGAGATGCTTTACAGTATGCATTTGAAAAAAGTGGCAAAAAACTCTAAGCTGCCTCATACTTCGAGTTTGCTCATATTGAGCTTAAGAGTCAAGTAATAAGGTTGGTAAATCACGAACTACTTTATGTAGTCTTCATATACGGTTAGATATCTCTTAAAGTGATTTTAACGTGGGCGAGTTGGCAAATGCATGTTCAATGATTTTATACGTGGGCAGATTGGCATGGGCATACTGGCGTGGGGGAAATTGGTCCGTGGGCGAATTGACTGGTTACCGTAATATTGCCCATGTTAAAACCCATGGGTGTGTACTAGAGTTAAAATATAAGCAGATCCATAACTTACATCATTACAAATTGTATTCAACAAGTTAGCTAGTGCCTCAATTGTCCCAAGAGACATAAGTTCTTGCTGCGTAGCAGGATTATTATTACTCAGGTGTTTTAAAGCACCAGTAGTATAGACCAGAGCTTCACGGTATGTCAAGGTATCGTAACCTTTTAATGCATCCACAAGATACCCTAGAGTTCAAAATGAAGAAATATGGTATTAATTTTGCATTTCGAACACAATTTTTGGTCACTCAACTTTGACGCAGGTCTCCCTTAGCTTGATTCAAGGGTTTTTCTGCAGGTAATCTGGTTTTCCTCCTGTACATATTCCAGTTTGATCTGCAGGCAATCTAAGTCTGGTTCACCCCAGCAAAGGAAATGCAATGAAGCGAGACAAACGATGAACCCACAATGATAGAGAAGTGAATAATAAATTGTCCAAGGTGTTAAAAAAGGTCTCTATCATTGCAAGGCCACAGCTACCTTTCAAGATGGCACAGGGAACTGTGAAAGGGAATATTAAAAGGATTCTTTGTGGTAGAACATGGCATGAGTTATTCAATTTTGATCAAACCCTGAAACAACCTCAAGGCTAAAGCGTTCAGGTTCACACGAACAATCCATATGCGATCGAAAGCGCAAGCAATGTTCACATGAGAAATGCAAATGCAAGCATATTAATTACTTACTAAGCATGTCTTCTTCTAGAAACATCTGGTCATTCTTTTCAGTCTTTGCTAGTTTATAGATGACCATACAAATATTGGTTATGTTATTTCCAGACACCTTCATCTGAAAATCAAGAAATGAATTAATTAGATGTGATTGTAAATTAGATAACTCTAAAATATACAAAACAATTTTTTCAATCTTGACGTTTCTGTATATATCTTAAAGGGTTTATTATTGGTGCTAAAACGGAATTTTATGCACTGGGAATGGGATT
>NW_022258870.1:163808-176189 GCF_009602425.1 Actinia tenebrosa | reverse complement strand
CCCCCCCCCAGGATCCTCTCTGGTGTGTTTGGGTTAAATCATCTTCAATAATAAACCACCTCAACTACTGATCAAACAAAAATGATGTCTTTGTCTAAAAAGGCCTGCACTGCCTTATATAACTCATGGCCACCCAAAACTCCAGACATTTCAAAGTGAAGTCCTAAGACAATAAAGAGTCCTCTGACAGTAACACAAACCTTTTTCTTTCAAATGTAATATACTTACTGACAGTATAAGTTTTCCTAATCTAAGCATCAGCCTTGGATCCGTCACATCCAAGAATTTAAATAGAGTCTTGAGAATTTCTCCTCGCCTGCGAGCCGATGAACTCCCACTTGCCTTGCCCATCATCCCTTTTCTCTCCAACAAATTCCATAATTTCAAACAATCTCGACAAAGTTCACCCGTATTGTTAGCAGAAAATTTATCCTCCATTTGGACCAAAAGTGGTTTGACTTGCTCCTCGTAATATAAAGCGAGTTCATCTTTTGTTTTGTCTGATTCTGATCCTGGTTTTCTTTTTCTTTTATCCCCACTACTGGCCCTCTCAGTGTGATTAACATCCTTCTTAGGGGAGCTTTCCTCTGACCTTGTACCATTTCCATTATAATTTAACTTCTTATTCAGTTCTTGGTTCTCGGCTGCGCACTCCTCGGGGGAGAGAGGGGAGCTTCTTTCTTTTGGACCGCTACGAACCCGCCTTGTTACCAATAAGTCAGCCTTGATTGCAGAAGGAGGGGTAGGGGTAGGGGTAGGACCTGCTGAATTACGCCTGGCAATGCTAGCAGAGCTTGGTGGTGTATTAGAGGACAATACTTTCTTGGGTGGTGAAGGGCAAAAGACTATTGGGCCGTCACTACCAGCAACAGCTGATTTGATTTTGGCATTTGTTTTGGGTGAAATTGAAGGGGTTCCTGATGCAATGGTTGGTACTTGTCCTGTTAGGGGTTGAGAGGTGTTTGTGTCTCCATTGGAGGGAAGGGAGGTTCTTATTGGACGTCTAACTTTGGAACTTGGAGGCTAAAAATGACAAAGGAAAGATTGTTAATTTGTTATATACTTATTATATACCAATGCACAAACCTACAAAGATGATATATTTTTCAATATTCACCTCCTAACCTTGGAATGTACCTCCCCCACAGAGAGGAATTAGGGACTAAGAATTAGGGGTAAAGTATGTACTTCATTGTTGTGGAGTGTGTAAGAGTGGGGTGTGGGGTATGTTATTCCAGAAAATACATCAAGATAATGCCCAGTYGGCTGTCAGTCATGATGAATAGTCAAATAAGTTTTAGCTTGGTTGTACCTCTTTTTTGGCTCAATGTTACTGGTCAAAATGACTGGCAACGCAAAGATTTGACCGGACAATTTACAATTTTGGATGGGCACTGTCCAATGGTCAGCTGTTATTTTAAGCCTCTAGTTGTATATAGATGCAGAAAAATCTCTATTTTGCACCCAGGGAGATCAATGAAATTTCTAAAGGATTCTGGGATTTGAGTAATAAATCCTCTATGAGAATTTAAGTCTTAGGGTACTTAGGTCTTATATCAATACCAATATTTTATGAAGGAAGCATTGATCATTTCAGAAACTATGCAATATAAGTTTTGAATTTTTAAGTTTTGAGTTTAATTTTTGATAAGAGGTACTTACAGTTGATGGTGGTCCTGGAATAAAAACCTCCTCGGGTATCTCAGGTGCATTTTCTAATGGAGTAAGCCTTGCTCTTCCTGAAGGTGGACGTGACGATGACTCCTCATATTGAAAATTCCCACTAAAACAAAAGGGAATAATAATAATTATATCATGATTATTTTTCAGTAAAGTAGGAAATGGGATTACTTGCCCTAAAACATTAACTCTCTCTCCCTTCCCCTGACATACAAAACAGAGACAATATTGCGTTATGACAGGTTGTGATTGGAAGTTTAAAATTTCATTTTCGTTTAATTTCAAACTGAGACAAACCCAAAAAGTGGGTATTGAAAGGTTATGATTGGAAGTTTAAAATTTCATTTGTTAATGAATAAATACAAATTAATATTCTTAGTTCTTTATCATTCTTTTTCTGTTGCTTTTAATTCTTGTATTGTAGAAATCTTTTTTGTTGTTGAAACCTTTAATTATGAAATCCTGAGATGATAAAAAAAATTATCTTGGCATAATATCTTTTGAAAAATACTAGGAAATCTATAGAATTGAGATTATTCCCTCTGTGAATAATTTATTCTTTCATGACGAGAATTTAACAGAATCTAAACTCATTAATTATGAACACGACATCTAAAGTCACATATACCTACATATATGCTATTTACCGGCCAGGAGGTCTGGATAGTGAAAAACGGTGCCCAGGGTCTTGAATATACGGACCAAGGCCGTTAGGCTGAGGTCCGTTTTCAAGACCGAGGGCACAGTTTTTCCCTATCGGGAGCGAATATAGGACAGTAAATAACTTTTAGTAAATAATTTTTTCCCGTATTTTTTTTACTTGTTTTTGTAATTGTTTTGTTTTGTCATTTAGTGGCAAAGGATACCGGACCCTGAGCATGGGCAGATACTGACAAAATACTGCCCGCTCAAACAGCCAATCAGAAGGCACGATTTTTTAAGATACCGGACTGGAAAAAAATAATGAATGTTATTTAAATATAGAAAACTAACTCATCATTTGATGTCTTCCTTTCGTTCAAAATCTTAATTCCATCTTTTCCCTTTCACTTTTTAGAATTGATATATATATATATATATATATACCCTTATTCATCATTTCTAGTATTGTTTTAAAGCTGTCATTTTTTTTTTCTACCTGTAATTGATTGGTAAATAAGTTAGTATCTCTAACCAGTAATTTATTAATATTCAAGTTAAAAGATTTCGTTTTAGTTGGTCAGTGTCAAGTTCACTGTCAAACAGAGACTGCAAACGGACGACAAGTGGATCAAGAATAAAAATTATAAGAGACATTTATGACAAAAAATTTGAATTACATTGACAACGTGACAGACAGAAGACATTTATGAAGGCATTTACTATGCACACAGACTTTATGGAAATGTTGATCTTTCAGCTATTGTGACAAACTAAATATTTAGTTCAGTTAGCAAAACACTAAATTATTTCAAAAACAAAATTCTATGGAAAGAGTATTTATTGTTAAAATTAGCATCTTGGTTTGGTATCTTGGTTTTGTTAATTTGATTTTATGAAAATTCTAAAATGGCTTAATTATGAAACTTGAGGAAAAAAGGATACGGTCAGTATTCGAAGGCTTTCTTATGAAAGAAAAATCCATTAACTTTAAAGTACATAAAGCTTGGTTTCAAAAAAGATTCCGAAAATTACGAGAGAATTTCAAGGAAATATAGGAAAAATACGAAAGAAATAAAATAGTTGAGAAGTTCAGACTTCTTGCAGTTGAACAAGTTTTGTATTTATTAAGTTCTTACATGTAGATATTATTATATTATTTTGTAGARTTTCGCTACGAAGACAGCTGCTTTGGAAAAACTAAAATCGTGACAGGTATAGAGTACACTGCCTGACCCTAAGGGCAGTTAGAAAGACATGAATCATAGCATTAATAACCACTAGAACTTCAACAAAATATTTAAACGTTAATTCAAGTTAAATGTTTGTGGGAAGATTTGGTTGACGGTAAAAAAAAAACCCAAGATGATCACGGTAAACTTTAAAAATAATTTCTTGGAGCCAAGCGAAGTTTTTCTTGATAGTTTAGCCTTGTTATTTGGGCATTAGGAATAGTTATTATAGGTAGAAAATTAGACTTAAGTATAGTATTACGAGTGCTTGGTTGATATATAAAATTGTGGTCTGTCCACAAAACAGTAAACACACATTAGCCACAACAACTGATTCATGCCAGTTTAGCGGACTTCAAACCCACAGAAAACTTTACCTGAGAACCGAAGGAGGTCGTCCTTCCACTGGTCTTGTAGCACTGTTACCAAATAAAGTCCTCTTTGAGTCTGTTGGAGTACAGGGTCGTCTTGTTTGGAGAGAACGAACAGCGGAACGTGCTTCAGCAACAATGTCTGCACTTGTTGTCCCCGTCTTCTCGTAAAATGGCCGGTCGGCGACTCGTTTGTTTTTGCGCGGCTGACGACCAGACGCTTCCATTATGGATAATAATGACAATGCTAATGGTAAACTACATGCTTTTCTATGTTGGATATTATTTTACAGGGTCAAATGAGTCAAAATTATACGAAGAAAATGACCCATAAATTCATCTTGTTCAACAAGACATCCGTTCCTAAGAACGCTTTTCTTGATGACCTCGTTTCCATGAGCGAATACTAACATTACTGAGCATGCGTCATATTTTCCCGCAAAAAAATGAACCAAAAAATAAAAAATAAAAATCTTGTATTTTAAAATAAAAGCACTCCATTATACTCTTTTTACTAATTCAAATATAAGTAATGATCAAAAACCAGGGTATATATTTGTTGAATGATTTAAATACTTTTAAATTTCATAATGAAATAATTTTGTTTAAAAAAATTGTGTTATTGAATTAATTTTAAGAAAGAGCATCCAGCATCGTTTTTATTAATTAGAATGATGCATCCCGAAATTTTTATTAATGAAAAAGTCGTGAGATGGGAAATGCGCAAGCGTTCTTTTAAATTTGGTCAGTGGTAATGCATATTGGATTGTGCGTAGTACAGTCGGTCCAAGATGGCGGGAAGTTCAGGATCGTTTCGTCAATTGAAAGACAAGCCATGTTCTGCCGAGGTCTCCTGCATGAAATGGTCGCCAAAAATGGATCTCCTGGCTTTGGTTTCAGCGGAGGGAGAGGTCTGGCTACACCGGCTGTCTTGGAAAAGGGTTTGGTGTGTCCCTGCGAGTGAAGGCAAAGCCGTTCAAATAGCATGGAGACCGGACGGTAAGGTCCTGTGCGTGGGGCACCAAGATGGTACCATCAAGCTTTTTGACGTAGAGAACGCTGAATGCATCCATACCTGCAGCATTGGAGAGACTCCTTCCTATATGGACTGGATTGAACAAGTGAAAACTTCGAGTCTATGCAAAGATATAGACAAACAGCCGTTCAATGTAGACAAAGCAGAGCTACTCCTCCCTACTCTCCCCTCCCTACCCAAATCTGGAGAGAGTTTATTCTCAAAGGATTCCAATGAGGAGGGGAATAAAGATCCTAAGAAACTGTCTTCCTTACCTGAAGAGTTAAGTATTCTTTGCATTGGTGACAAGAAAGGTCAAGTCCATATTTTTCTTTATGGCGTGTTCCTGTGTGGGGTGGTGAGCATGACAAATACTTTCGAAGACTCAGAAATCCTAAATGTCTCATTTTCAACTAACCTTAAAGTTATAAGTGCCGTCATCAAATCTATGACCAGCAGTGACCAGCAGGTGCTATTACTAGAACTATATGGCAGCCCTCTACTAAGTTCCCGACAGCACGAACTTTCTGTTGTTTCCAAGAAGATTGGTACTATATTGACGCTGATGGAGTACTTCAACAAAACAATAACATTGATGTCAGAAGCATGG
Source organism: Actinia tenebrosa (assembly GCF_009602425.1). The sequence goes on along the minus strand of NW_022258870.1, from coordinate 170,642 downwards.
GAGGATATACTCCTAGAAATGGACACAAAGTTAACAACCTTTGCATCTGAAAGACTTTCTGCCGGTTCTTCTGTCAGTGAGGAATTTTTGACACTTCTTACGAGAGGGACTGCATCCCCTGAGCTACAAGCATTCCTTCTTCATGAATTAACCGAAAAAGGGCTTAAAAAGTTGGGTCATAATATCGAGAATTCATATTCTAGCATTCAAGGTTTGGCACTAAAGCATTTGCAGTGCGTAACACAGGCACTGTTGTTTCACTTGACAGAGATGAATGGAATGGCAAAATGGTATGACCATTTTGGTATCTTGGGCCTCTCCGATGAATCAATCCAGAAGACTATAAAGATGCTTGGATCTGTGATGTTAAAGACCAGAGAACTTGTTGATGTCATCGAGACAAGTTTGAAAAGTTTCAAAGCCTTCTTCCAATGGTTGTACTCTGTTATTCTGAGGCTTTCCGATGAAGCTGTCCCAAGTTATGTGAAGCAGTTTAGCCAGCAAGACATAATCATGATCGCGAACTTCCTTGAGGACCAATTAAAAGTCAACGACCAAGGCAAATTCAGTTTAGAAAGAGTAGGGCAATACTTTGAGAACAAACCACTGACTGATATCTCGTCATACGGAGATACTCCGTGGACACGGTTTGTAGCAAGTAACCCAGTGTTGATTAGGAGTCCATTGATCATCACTCATAACAAGAATGTCTCTCTTACGACCTTGGCAAAACAGCTACAAGAGAGCATAGAGAGTGCCTTCGAAAAGTTGGCTGATACAATAGGTAATTCATTTCAGTGTCAATCATCTACTCACTTGGCAGACTGCGACAGCAGTTCATCAGTTACAGTCTCTCAGTCCACATCAAAGGCTACAGGGGCTCAGAATCTAGTCTTTGGGGCTGGTAAACATGAGCTGAATAAAGTCTTCCTCGTCTGTTTGACATCAGATCAAAACAATGAAGGCGCTGTGACTGGAAAAGCATCTAAGGTCTTTGTCTCTCAGATACCAACAGAAGAAGATGATATCTCTTACGGAATACTAGATGCGATGTTCTACGACTCGGAAACACTAACGGTGCTGCTCAAAGAGAAAGGAATTGACAAAACAGAAGGAGAAAAAGTAACAGTTTTAGCACAAGTTCCACTTAATTTAATCCCACTGGATAGTTTCATCCCCTTTAGCAAAAAGGAATTTCATTATGGAAGCTTTCTTGCCATAAGTCCAAGTTTAGCTGTCCACGACATTGGTCCCAAACTAACTCATTACCGCAAGCTCTCAGGCTTTCAGTCTGGCTCAATATCTGTCAGTGGTTCAAGAAAAGTCAGTTGTGTGTTGTCGTCAACTAGAAGGAGAGTTAAGCTATTCGATATGGATGCAGAGGATGAGGAAGAAGATGATGAAGATGAAGTGAGTAAAAATGAAAGCAAAGACTTTGAAGAAACTGCAAACACGACTTTATAGAGGAATTTTAGTTCAAATATGATGGATTTCGCTTGAAGTGGTATAAGTGGTGCATGGAAAATCTGATCATTGGATTTGCAAATAGCCCACTTCTGAGATACGCTTCACTTGTCACGCACAAAGGTTTCAATGTGAGGGTTTGTGCATAATGAACCGCGATTCGTGACTGGGGAAAAGATGAAATTAAATTTAGCACATAGCCTCATACGGTAACCTTCGTGGGTGACAAGCGAAGCATATCTCAGAAGTGGACAATTCATATAGAGCATTTTCAAGTGATGTCATCATCCATGTTGGTGTACCAAAGCAATCTAATTCCATCCTTGGAGAATTGAACTCTATTTTTATGCCAAAAGTGTGCAGAAAGTTTCTATTGTTTGGTATGCCAATATGGCTGTCTTTTCACATTAGTGAGAAGCTCTATATGATGATTCACTATAGCAGACTGAGCCATCGCCACCCGGTTAGCTCAGTTGGTAAGAGCGTCGGTCCATTGTGCGGGAGGTCATGGTTCAAGCCTCGGCTGGACCAACACTCGGGGTCTTAAAATAACTGAGAAGAAGGTGCTGCCTTTGTAGTTACATCTGCAAATGGTTAGACCTTCACGTGGCTCGGATGGTCACGTTAATGGCGGTCCCATCCCTAATTAACTAGAGACATTAACAGAGGACCACAAGTTTATCAGTTGAATTACTGTCAAGTGTTATCCTCTATAAAAAAAGTTAATTAATTAATTAATTAATTACTCCATACGTGATTGACAAATACTTTTTTTAACTATCTAAAATGATTTGCATGAAATGATTCAACATTAACTATAATTTGACATTACCAATGTTCTTATTACTATATCCTATTCGCACTGTTCATCAACCTTAGTCGACCTTAGTCCAATCAAATAAACCTCTTTGGCTTCGTATGCAAATTGCCCATTTCAGATCACATGACATTCCCTTGAGAATTGTTCTTTTATGACAAAACATGTCAAAATAATTACACATGAAAGAATCAACTTCCCAGAGTGGCATCACATGGTCTAAAATGTGCACACCAGACAAACGAAGCTGAATAGGTCTACTAAATCCTTCCCATGTATCTTTCCAGTACTATGTACGTTAATAAACTCTCATATTTTGTTTATTGATTGTCATCTTTTGCCCTTTAACCTGTCGATGTTTATCTTGATCAATGTATAGCAATAATAGTAGTAAACCTATATGAATACATCGGTCAGAGTATTTGTTTGGTCTGAAATTCAAGCTACGTAAGAATAGTATTTTGTGAAACTTAATCTAAAATCCTAGCTATAGTTTGAAGGTTGTCTAGGCCTTTATACATGGAGGTTAGGCTAATCCTAGTACTAGGGACAAGCCTCTCGTTTGTTTTACTGAGGGGAAGACGGCAAAAACAAGAGAGCTTACTCCAGCATTATAATCACCCTCCCTCCATGTAAACAGGGCCTAATTTCACGTCATCCGAGCTCGGCATTGAATGGTTCTAGAAAGAAAATAGCTCTGATACTTTTTTAAGTACTTGGAACATCACTGATCACAGTGGATCATGACTTTAATGGCTCCACCCTCCCCTGATGCCGACGTCTCAAATGCCTTTCTTGATTCTTCAAGCTTAAAATGATGTGTGACTAGTGGTTTGACGTTAACAGTTCCTGAGGCAACCATAGCAAGAGCTGTTGGGTAGCTGTGAGAGAAGGAAATTTTGATTTCAAATTTTGCACCACTGCAATTTTATTAGATAACGAAGGTGAAACAATGCTGCAAAATAATAGCCATACTGTAAACATACTGTGTCCTTAATCACTCCTTATTGTTATTGGATGCTGAATTACTATTTCTTAAGCATTGCCATGGACCTCACACAGCGGCATAAATACATGTTTATTCTCTTCTTGAATTTAACTCACATAAAGAAAATTATTCTCAAAAGAATGAAATGTGGTTTGAAATGGGAAAATATTACGCCCGAGCCGAGGAGGTCTATTCTGAAGCACTTAAACGTGAGGCTAAGCATGGTGGAATCTATTATTCAAAACAACATGGCTGCCGCATTTACAACACTTTACAATAAAAGCATACAAAAAAAAAAGAACAAGGTCCTAGAAAAAAAAAACAAAAAAAAACATGGCTGCCACATAAAAAAGGTAAATGTATTTATAAACAAATACTTGAATTTTATTGGTCACCAATTTGAATATCCAAACATGCTCCCTCCACTTTGCTTCAAATGTCGACATGGAAACAGGGGTGTGGTCAGTTCCAACAAAGTTCAACACCCCTCTTGAGACTGTACTCTAGATTACAATAATGCATTCAACTTACCAGTTGACATAGCGGAATATCCCTCTTATATCAACCTCACGCACCAAGGCATTAACTATCGGCAAGTTAATTTCACTCTTTCCCATTCCAACAATCACCAACACACCTCCAGACTTGGTTGCCTAGTAACAGGAAAACTAGAGAGTTAAAAGTTATTGACACTAATTAGGAAGCATGTTTACTATTTGCATCCCATGCCTTGGTGCATATCCAGGATTTTTTCTTGGACAGCTCAAGCTGACCACGAACTAAACCAACCAAAAGAGCGACTAGCTTCTAATTAGGGGGTACATACTCGTCCTTTAGGGGGATGGAAAAAATCAAGATGATATAATGAGGGGGTTGTAGATGTCATTTAGGGGGTTCGATTCATGTATTATGGTTTAGGACGTTCCGACAAACCCCCTAGGTCTGGCACTGTTTTTACCTTAATAGGTGTAATATCAAATTCTGTACAATAAATTTAACAATAACTTACAATAATTGGTTATTTTTTGTCATCAACAAGAGGACAGACAGATAAAGCTGACGTCAACRAGCGCGCGCTCTTTCCGTTGGTTGTTTTGATCGCTAAAAATGAGCAGTTTTTAATGCTCTTGTTATCGTAAAAAACAAACAGACATCAGTTTTTTAATGTGTCTGTCCTCTTATTGACGATAATGTAGTAGTATGCAGATCCACTACTCTACACCCGATGGATCCACCCTACTTTGACAAAGTGATGACGCAATCTATTGTCAATAAAAGGACAGACACATAAAACTGATGTCTTTGTTAATTTTACACTTGTCATCTAAATATCCCACATCATCACCATAGAACAGATTTGCATGGAGACGTCAACCCACTAACTAGTGCACATGTTGATTTTAAGCAGACTCACATAGATTCCAGTGTGTATGCTTGACTCTGCTCCTGTACATTCAATAGTCTTGTCAGCAGCTGTGCCAAGTTGTTCCAAGATCTTGTTGGCAACTTCCTTGCCATCTCTGCTCTCAACCTTGATTGTATAATCTGCCCCCAGTTCTTTGGCCTTGGCAAGGCGGCCTTCATCCAAATCTGAAAAACCATAGCAAATATATTAATACTGAAATGAGTTTAACTGATTAAATTAGTATGAAATTTTTTCCAAGGAACGCAGCAGTATTTTATGGATACAATAATGGTCTTTTAAACACAGCCAGAATATAAATTCATTTATAATACCATTCTCACCAGTTATGGCTATTTTGCTTGCACCACAAGCTTTTGCAGTAAGGAGGTTGACCAGTCCAATGGGTCCTGAGATCAATTGAATCATTGAAAAAAAATTAAACATTAAAATAGCTATATATACTATGTTAAAGAGTGCAGGTGCATGGGGTGACATTGCATGCAGGTGCATGGTGGGATTTAAACAATAGTAGTAGAATGATTCTGGTTCTAAAGGACCGTCATTATGGTTGTACGCATGTGCAACATGTCTCACCTGCTCCGCATACAAGAACATTATCTCCAACAGTGATACCAGCCCTGCGGCAAGCATGGACAGCTACGGACAGTGGCTCCAGTAAAGCACCTTCTTCAAAACTGACATGATCTGGCAACCTAGGATACAGAATAATTTAAGTTGTAATATTATTTACTTAACGAGAAGACACTCAATTTATTAATTAAAATTGATCAATATTTAGTGTGGTTTGGTTGATGAAAGTAAAAATGTTAAGTTTCTTAAAATTACCCACCCCCCTCCCCTACCGAGAAATTTGGAATTTTCAGGGGGGAGAACAAAATTGCAGAGTTTGTATTGAAGAAAATGTAATTTCAGGGAAGTAGGTAGCCTGCGTGCAGCCGAACCTAACCATGTATTAACTATATGAGAGAATAATTTCTAGAACTACACAATACTTACTTGTAACAGAAGTCTGCTGCATGATTGTAACATTGACAAAGAGAGCCATGGAAGGGTGGGGTAGCACAAAATTTCATCTCTTCACAGAGGTTATAACGTCCTTCTTTGCAGAAAGGGCAAGTGCGACAAGGCACTCCCGGCTCAATAGCCACCCTATCACCTTCAAATTAAACCAACAAGCAATCGTAAATAGATTTAAAATAAAAAATAAATAATGAAACAACAAATTGAATTATCTAGTTACGATATTGCTTCTACTATTACATGACTGGCACACTGTGGTGTTGCCACAGCAACATTATATCTGATCATTCCGATTGCATGGCCTTTGACTCACCAACTTTCAGATGCGTCACACCTTCTCCAACCTCAGCGACCACTCCACTTGATTCATGTCCCAGAACCATTGGCTCATTGACGATGAAATCTCCAATCCTCATGTGCTTCAAGTAATGGACATCAGATCCACAGATACCAACGGCATGCATCGCAATTTGCACCTCTGTTGATTGAAATTAATGAATACTAAATTATTTTTGTCTACGACTTTGAAGACTTCTGGATTGAGATGAAAATTGCTGATGGACACCAGGGCTTAAAATAACGGCTAGATATCAAACAATGTCTGTCCAGAATTGGAATTTGTCCACTTAAATCTTTGCCTTGCCGGTCATTTTAATCAGTAATGTCAAGCCAAAAAAATGAGATAGGAGTTAAAACTAAATTGGCTGGTCATTACCAGTGACTTACTGGCCGTTATTTTAAGCCCTGGTGTGCCTATCTTGGCTGTCTGCCATCTTGCCCAGTTGTATGAAGGGTGGTTAGCGCTATCCGACAGATAAATCTTATGCAGTGGACACATTTATTGGATAACAGCATTGACTTATCCACTGTATAAGGATTTATCCATCGGATAGTGCTATCACTCCTTCGTACAAGCGGGCCCTGTTATATATAATCATCATCATCTGTCTGTCTGTCTGTCTGTCTGTTCAGTCTATGCAGACGTGTTCGTAACCGCTCCGTAATCTTCAACATTTTATAAAGCTTTTATCGAATCTTTGTCTCCAAATGGCAAATCTTATTGAGTATTTAAGTTATGATGAAAAGGATAACGATTTCACTTGGCGTGGTACGCAACAA
>NW_022258870.1:148611-159553 GCF_009602425.1 Actinia tenebrosa | reverse complement strand
TCTCTCTCTCTCTCTCTCTCTGTCCGTCTATCTGTCTATCTTTTATTCATTATCGGTCATTCTAATGATTGACAGAATGCAAACACGTATTAGCAAACAAAGTGCAAAAATGCTATGTATAAACAAGAGTGGACTAAAATGAGTCTTATTCAGTAACTATATGCGTTTCAAAGACTACGAGAGAGAAACTCAGAGAAACTCCGTGTACAAAACGTAAACAACTGACTGAGGTCATCATAAATGGCAGGTAGTCTCGCGACAGTCACATGTTTTTATCTCTCTTTAAAGATTCCTAAAAATGTATTTTTGAAGTCCAAGCCTTTTAGTAAATGCTAGACAAATACAAAAATCTACTTCTATGAAACTTTATCAAAGTTTGCACTAAAAATTAAGAACTATAGAGTGAATATTTGAACGTAAAGTCTTACCTCCCTTGCAAGGAGGAGAAACAGGATGTTCTTCCTAAACACATAAAATAGAGGTTTAATAGATAAATTCAAAATATGTTGAACTTTTTAAACCCAAAAATGAAAGATTTTTTCGGTACTTACGATACGAAGGTCGTCTATTCCATGAAGAACTGCAGCGACATTCCCCTTGGACGCCATGTTTGTGTGTCTGTGTTTAGATGATTATTGTATGTCATGCAATATGACACGTCACGGGGTAAAAGTCACGCGTTCTTTTGATAAAAATTAAAATAGGTAATTACAACTAGGAAAAAAATTATCATACTACGATTTAACAATAAGAAAGATTTAACAAGCGAAGATGATCAAAAAAAGCAAAAATAAAATAAATATGTATTCCTTAATTGTACAAAATAATGTAACGCAAGGTCCTCACCCCAGTCCTACTCGTTCATGCTGAGTCATTTCCAAAATGGCGGCGCATTTTGGTGTTTGGGAGTTAAGATTCCCTTCTTCTCGAGCTGTAGACGAAGACGACGACGAAGAAGATGAAATAACAGAAGAAAAGGAACGACAAATATCTCCTTTGATCCTTTGGTCCCCGAAAATTACGGAAAGTTTAAAAGATTGTCAAGAAAATGTTGTAAAATGTTCAACTCTTGTTCTTGGATTTGACAAAGTTGCTTCAACTTTTTTGGAGGCGCATTTCCTTTGTGGAAGTAATAGTGAAATAATCGGTGCGGTGTCAAGAAAAGACAACGAAAAAGACTTTAGTTCTGTTGTTAAGTCGACGAATGTAGAGAAAGTTTCGTTTCTATACCGTTTGAAAAAGAATGACGATGTCATTTTCTGTAAGTGTCCTTCGCACGTGGAAGAAAATGTCGCATTTTTATGGTCGAGAAAGGTACGAAAAATGTCTTTTTTTTCTTGAGAAAGAGATTGAATTTTAATCGTTGAAATATCAATTTAAAAAAACATGTTCAAATGGATTTCTGTTCTGAAAAATTGAGAAATATGAACGATTCCCATTCTTTCACTTGTTTTATGTGAACAAACAAGGGAAAGAAAAGTGTAAAAGAGGGAGGGAGGGGTCAGTATGAATATTATCACTTAAGGGAGATAGGGTTGGGAAAATTTAGCTTGGTGACTGTGATTATCTGGGTTTGCACAAACCCCCTTTGATGAAGTTACCCATCCCAAAGCATGACTATAATTTGATGACCAACAACGTGTTGTTCTTCCAAAGGTTTTTGATAATGTGAGGCCTTCAAAAGTCATTATCCTATCATCAGCCCCAGCATGTGAGTACAGTACTTCAGATCCTTCAAATCTCAAGTCAGACTTTGTCAAGATGTTACACACAACAGCTTGGAACAAATCAAATGAGAAAACTGACATTGGATTTGTTGAAACGCCGAATACAATAAGAGGAGTTGCTGCTGCTGGTAAGGGCTTTCTTCAGATTCAGATGAATATTCATTTTCTAGATTGAGACAACTTCTACACTCTAACACCCCTTACCCTCCCTCTCACATACACCTGTTATATAAGTTTTAGGGCTTGAAAATATTCAACTTATAAACCAGCATACAGTTATTTCAAAAAGGTTGTTGTAGAATCAATACATCAACATTCCAAGACAAAAAAGACGTACAAATACAAAAATAAAATGAAATAAATCACTTTTATTTAAGTGTCTAGTCATTCTAGCGCTTTCGCACTAATTGGGGACACTTTTCGCTCACACGCATTAACACTACATTTAATATTGTATGCACACAACGCTCAACTCACATGTTGATTTTTACAAAGACATCAAATGTTCTTAACAAGAATAATTATGTAATAAGAAGCAGAAACACAAGTCATTCAAGTTATTCTTGTAGCTTGGAATGACCATTACCACTGAAGTTGTGAAGCTTGTAGAAACATGAAACCTTATTTTGCAGAGTACTTTAGTCTTAGACTTGCTCGACCTCTCTTCCTTGACTTAACATTAAATTTGCTGGTTGTGAACAAAGTGAGCATAACATTTTTGAAAAGTCCTCAGCATGCAAATCAAATTGTTCTTTTTTCATTTCAAGTTCTTAACCACTGCCAAGTCTACAATGTACCAGCAGCTCTGTACGTTTGTTACGCTGCGTCACTACACCTAGAGGCACAATCAGTAGAAACTTTCAGCATTCTGCTTACCTCCAAAGAATTCTCTGGTCTTAACAAGGYGAGGAAATACTTGCCAGTCATAATTTCAAACAACTCCAGATTTGAGTCCTCTTTGCTCAGCCTTTGTCCTGGTTGTGGGTAACTTATAATATTCAGCTATTCAACCAAAACTCATATTGTTCCATAGACTATTACTACGTGTAGTAATTCTTTACTATAAAATGGGCCGTAATACTGAGCAAAGGAGAACTTAAAATGAGAGTATTCTGAACAAGCAATTGTTTGTAGGTGGAAATTTTTTATGTTCTCGTGATGCTTGGGTGATGTTAGCTGCCAATGTACCGTCCCTCACCGCCTAGGTCATTGGTTTAATCCATCATGTGCGTAAGGTTGTCTAGTGGTCCTCTACTCTACTTCGAGAGTCTTTTCATGTTCCCTGATTTTAGGTCTTCTGCGTGTACCATAAACCAGCTATTGTTAGCTGAGTTCTATTGTATGACTTGGAGTCTTTTGTTTTTCTATTGAATTGATTAGACTGTGACCATTTCCTGTAGAAGGAGAGCCCTGATTTCCCCCTAAAGATCAACTTTGAAATTTCAATTCAAACTGAAATGGAATGCTTCGAGCCTCTTTGTCAAATTGTCAAGAGCATTAATCATGGGCGTCTGTCTCAGGAGACTAAAGAATCACTCCCTGCAAAATTGCTATAAGATCATTAAAGAAATAAATGACCTTTTTTCTCATACTAAAAGCTTACATATTTTTTTTCCTTGCAGTCACCAAAAGAAGAGACATCCAAGGTTCTAAAAGCTCTAGGGATTGGAAAGACACACGACAATTTATACGTATAGTCTCAATTGTAGGGGGAGGGGAGGGAGAGATTTTTGTCTCGAAAGTCTTGAGCTGTCTTTGGAAGTAAATAGTAAGAGCTAGTTTTGTTGATCTGAGAAAAGGCCAAAATGAATGAAAAAATTAAACAATAAACAGTAATCTATGGATATAATTTATTTATAACAGATTGTAGTTTAATTATTGCACGCTTCGGGAGAGATATTTTTTGTTTTTACATCGTGTTATTTAAAAAAAACATTGTTTAGATGAGAACTCTAGTAAAATTGAATTTACTGTGCCGACATGAGCGGGACCACTTAAGTAAAGCTGACCAATCAGATAACAGTAAACTAGACAGAAATTGAACTGATAACAGCGTTAGCCAATCAGATTATCACATTCTCATGCTCTTATAATATCAATGCACTATCTGATTGGCTCATTAAAAAATATCGAACTAAATGTCGCAATATGATTGGTTAATGATACTGGTTTATCAAAGTGGTCCCAGTTGCAGTATCTGCACAGTATCAATATTTTTATACTGTATACAAAATTACTATACACCACTCCCCTTCCCCTCCCCCCACAACACAAACAAAGCCCAGCTTTATTCTGCCTCCTTCGCATTGCACTTATTATTTACCATTCTGATATCTCATAGAAATAGGAAAATTGTATCAAATTTATTAGTCTATTCTTATTCTTTGAATCTTAGTTAATTTTAGTAATAAATAGTTGGTTCAGACCAAAGTGTAGTTAATTAAATAGATATTTTCCAAGATGTGTGAATGCTGTCGAAAGTATTCAAATGTGAGATTCCAAAATGAGGCATTTTTATGCAAGATCTTACGCATGCTATGGAAAATACACAAAAAATTCACCACTTGAAAATGGGATTGTGATATAAAAGTACTTGTGCATATTAGAAATAGGCTATTGTTGCATTTTTTTTGTTGAGCTTATAACTTGTAATGGTATTCATGTACTTAGTGATCAGCCGACAAAAGTTGATTGACACTCGGCTGACTGTTGGTCAATCAGCAGTCAACGATCGATTATTCGTTCACCAATCAACAAACAAATGGCTGTTTGAAACTAATTGTATGAGATAATTAATTGATAATTGATTAATCATAATTAATCCCTTACTATAACACACATTCTAGGATTTAAATTTATGTGGTATATCTAGATCAGAAAATCACACATTAAACAAACAGAACTTCAGTTGAATAAGACTTAATTCCAAATTCCAAATGACTATTGCAACATGATAATAATACCTGTTGTATCAGAATACTAGTATGGTTTCAATATTTAAAAACATTTACATTAAAAATAATAAATTAAAACCCTTAAAAACTACTACTAATAATTTAAAATTCTAAAATACTAATTTATAATTCTATATTTTTATACCATATTCTGAATTCACTTGAACCATAAAACAACATTTGACTCGAGTACTTGTGGCTAGACTCAAAGAATGGTTTACAGTCAACTTGCCCATGCCAACTCGCCCACGTATAAAATCATCAATCATGTGCTTGCAAACTCGCCCACATTTAGAATCACTTTTAAAAAATCCTAACAGTATGTTAAGACTAAATATTAAAGTAGTTTGGATTTACCAACCTCATAGGACATGGTTTCAAGTTTGATGACAAAAAACTTGAGATATTCAGCGTTTCAGATAATGGGACTTCACTGTATGTTATTCAAGTGAATTCAGAAAAATGTCTATTTGTACTTCCTTTGCGAAAGGATATAAATTAAGCATGCAATATACTACCAGGACTAGGAAGATGATACAACTGTGTTATCCATTTGTTGTTATTTGAAGTTTAGCAGCACTAGTTACAAAGAAAATGGAAAAGGTAAAGTTTAATATGATAGTGATGATTATGTTGAGGATAAAGATTTTCTGACGATTGTGATGATATTGATGGTGATGATGATTATGATGAAGATAATGAAGGTGATGATATTGATTGTGGTGGTAGTGATGATTGTAGTGATAGATGATCAGGATCATGATGTTGATGATGGTGGTGTAATCCAGTGAATTTGCCTGAGAATTCAGTGTGGTCATGTCAATGATAGTGATGATCATGATCATGGTGATGATAGTGATTGATGTGTTGGTTTGGTACTGGAGATGAATGATTAAAATAGAGATGGTGATGGTGATAATGAGTAACCCTAAAAAACATGGGAGGGTTCCATAAGTTAGGAAGCATGTGTGAGCATGTATGGATTGGGAGGGGAGGGAGGGTAGGGTGGGGCAATCTTTGTACCAAGTCTAGGAGGAATACCTACCCTTCACCTTGACGTTTGCAGTGAAGAGAAAGAAAGTTAAGGGTCGTTTACAGCTACCTTTACAAATGAATGGTCCATTAAATCATTGGCAGTGGGTCTTTCTCTTGGGTCATGCAGAAAGCATGAATGAAGAAAATCACGTCCTTCTTCGCTCAGAGTGTCAGGTATTGCAGGGATGGCTCCATCACCAACTTTAAACATTATGGCCCAGTTGTTGTCATATTCGTGCCATGGAGGCTGAAGAATAATAAGAACGTACCTTAATTTAAGAACAGAATGTTGATTAAGAATATGAGGATGGTGATGGTGATGTTGGAGAGAGTGGCATCTGATGATGAAAATGATAATACTGATGGTGATGATGATTATGTTGCTGATGATGATAATGATGTTGATGATGCTGGTGGTGGTGATGATGATGATAAATGATTATGATGATGATGATAATGATGGTTGTGATGATGATAATGATGGTGATGATGATGAAGATGATAAATGATTATGGTGATGGTGATGATAATACCAATCGTGATAGTGATAATGGTGATGATGATGATGATAAATGATTATGATGATGATGATAATGATGGTTGTGATGATGATAATGATGAACCATGATAACAAACTTCTTGTCCAGATATAACATCCTTTTTAGTTAGGAAGACACAAGGTTTTACTCAGTCATTCCTAAGTCCTGGATGCTGATCTTACTAAAAAAGATTATAGACTAACTTTCAACCAATTCAAGCCCTTCTCACAGCCAAATTTGATTAAACATATCTATGATTATACCTTTCCTGTGGCCATCTCAACCACAACACAGCCAGTGCTCCAGATATCTGCTGCTCTGCCATAGCCAGACCCCTTATCCATAGTGATGATCTCTGGTGCCATGTACGCTGAATGTAAAAAACAAGGTATCTGAGTAAAGTTGTTGGTTGGTTCTTTCCTGTTGTTGTTTCGATTGTTCTTTGGATTCTCTGGTTTTCCTTGGGTCCTTATCTATGGGGTACAAAAACTCATTCCAAAGGCCCATGTTATTTACTTTAAGGCTCTCCACACCTGGAGGCTGATAAGGCTAACACTCTTCAACCAAGAAAAACCAGTTGGTACAGTGCAAAAAAAAAGTTTTTTCACTTATCAGACAAAACATTCAACTTAGAGCTATAAAGTCGTTTCAAATCTGTACTTTGTCGCCCCAACTGCATACTTTGTGCTTGACCAGTAAAACCAGGGATTAAGTTAAAGGCTGGTCAGTCATTGAAATCAGCTACTCAGCTTGATTAGTCTAGCTATCCTGAGTAGCTATTACCAATACCTGTTACTGGTTAAAATGACCAGTAAGGCAAAGATTTGACTGGACAAGTTCCAATTCTGGCCATACATTGTCTGATTACTGGCCGTTATTTTTAGCCCTGTAACCAATGTACAGGAAGTGGTCACTTTGATAATAATACTTACCCACAGTACCCCTGACATTCATGACTTCACCATGCATGGTCTTTGATTGGTTCTTTAGTTTGATTGATGAGCCAAAGTCGCCGAGCTTGATTAGACCATTGGATGACAAAAATATGTTTGCACCTGTAGAAATGGGAATATGAAAAGATTACTTCCTGAACGCTGTATTAATGAACAGACCTCAACAAAAGCTGTTGTGATTGAGATTTCTATGGGGTGGCATGAGTGGTGAAGTGGTTTAGTGCTCGCCTCTCACCTCTGTGGTCCGGATTTGAGCCCCAGGCCAGGGTGGATCATATGTGAGTTGTGAGTGAGTTTGTTTAATGTGTTGTTATCTCCAATGCTACGAGGGTTTTCTCCTGGTTCTCCGGTTTCCTCCTTCCATAAAAATCAACATGCGAGTTGAGTGTATATCGTAAGTATAGAATGTAATGGTAGTGCGTGCGGAGGGAACCTCACGGAAGAGCCCTGTACTAAGAGTGATGTTTGTAAAATATATATATTAGTTGTTATTTATTTAAATACCTTTGACATCTCTGTGTATAATTCCTCTTTCATGCAGTACATTTACAGCGACCAGTATCTGCATAGTATATTGTCTTATCATTGACTCTGGTAATCCCAACTTGGCAATATCAGATATAGTACCGTCAGCACAATACTCCATGAATATCAGCATCTCATCCTAGAGTACAACATACATGGTTTCAAGTGTCATATCCCATACCATTGAAAAGTAAAGCCAATCAGAATGCAGGAAAGCTGAAGTAATTTGTACCATCGTGTGATAGCATCCATGACAATAAAAATAAATAATCTTTTATTTGTTAGAGCAGGCCGATTATTCTGGCAGCTTTCACTTGACTCACTACCACTACATTTACTATTTTATGCACACAACCATCCACTCACATGCTTATTTTTATGGAGGGAGGAAAACCAGAGAACCTGGAGAAAAATCCTTGTTGCAGGAGGTAGGAACAATTAAATCTGGTCTAATCTGATTTAAATGAGAAAGAATGCAGCTATTTTCTCAGTGGAAAAAGCTCTTATCTTTGTGCCTTCTGTCATGGCTGCCATCATGTGATGGTGGAAAGCCTCAAGATGGTGAACAGGGTGGGTCAAGTGCTCAATAATCTGTTTAATTACCCTGTGTAGTTCAACACCGTAGTACTTGACCAGGCTATCATGCTGAATGCCTTCAAAATTCTTGATTTCATCAGCAAGATCTTTGATCTCACTGTGGTCATTAGGATGAAACCTGATCTAATAGAGTGAAATAAAAGAATTATTGAAAGAGCTATGAATAGTTGATGGCAAGAGAGCATTATCTCCATCACTCCACTATCATCATCTTCATTATTACCATCATTCAATATCATCATCTTCTTCACTACCACAGTCATCATAATAACTACTATTGATCAACACAACCAATATCATTATCACCATCATCACCACCATCATCATCACCACCACCACCACGACCAATATCACAATCACTATCATTATCACCATCATTATTATCATCATCATCATCACCATCACCTACATGACCGTCACAACCACTATCATTACCACCATCATTATCATCATCATCATCAGCACCATCATTCATTATGATAATCCCTATCACCTTCACTACCACAGTCATCATCAACATGACAACCACTATTGATCAGCAACACCACCACCCCCATCATTATTATCACTATCACCATCATTATCATCCTCACCATCCATAACTCAAGATAAGCACACAAAGTCATAATAGTCTAAACAGTCACACTGCTTCAATTTTACTTTAATTCAAAATACACTTGAAGTGGGTAGTCTGTGTCATACCTGTTTCATGGCCATCATGTCCCCAGAGTCCAGGTTAACACATGCATACACCTTTCCAAACTGCCCTTCACCAATCTTCATGCCTCTCTGCCACTTGAAGGGCACTCGTCGATTGGAAATATTGGCCAGTTCACTAGTTATATCTCTGTGTTTACTACTGACTTTGCCAATCACATGCTTCTCCACCAAGTAGCTGTTCCTTTCTTGTTCAAGTCTTCGGAGTGCATGGCGTACCTTTTCCATTTTTGGTGCCATGGAGTAATCCATGCTGTCTTTGTGATGGGGAACAGGTGAGGTTTTTGGCTTCTCCGATACAGCATCTTCTTCATCATGCTCAGAACCAAGACCTTCTGTCACGACAAGAGAAATGGCTTTAATTTCTAATAATAATCTTCTTCAAATGAAAATTTAAATTTTGTATAATTGATCAGCAATTGTGAAATGTGTAGTATTGCATAGTTCCAGAAAATATCCATACCTCCCCCACAGAGGGAATTGGAATTTTGAGTGCTGGGGAGGGTTTGAGGAGGGTATATTGTGTAGTTCCATAAAATATCCATACCTCCCCCACAGAGGGGGATTGGGATTTACAAGGGGTGGGGAGGGTCTGAGGAGGGTATATTGTGTAGTTCCAGAAAATATCCATACCTCCACCAAAGAGCAGGATTGGAATTTCCAAGGGGTGGGGAGGGTCTGAGGAGGGTATATTGTGTAGTTCTAGAAAATATCCATACCTCCCACAAAGAAACATTTGGGTTGAAAGTTTACCTGGACTTTTTGCATCTTCAGCGAGACTCTGAAAGTGAATGACTTTGTGCGGCTCAGACAGGTGGCGGTTATTTGTATTATTTTCACTATCTTCTGGCCTGGGCGATCTGTTAGCTGGCCAGCTGTATGGACGACGGAGAGAAGTACCAGAACTTTTGCCCAGGACTGGAGATGGACCAACGGCAGGGCTGTGAGGACGGTAGGCTGTAAACAATAATAAGAAAAATAAAATGAAATTTGATTCTCAAATGGAATCTTAAAAATTTAATGGACCTAATCCACCTAGGCACAATATTTTTCAGACCACATGTCATTCTCTTGCGAATAAGATTCTTTGTTAATCAAAGAAATGATACTCTAGAGAATGACATGATCTGAAATGGGATAAACACTGAATTAGGTCTATTTTTCTGTAGGAAAACCCCAAGATGCATTCTACATTTGGATGGAAGGATGGATTGATAAGTGGAGGAACAAGTTTTTTGATTAATAAAACTTGTTTTATCAAATACAGTCCTATTATTAGATATAAATTATATCTATGATCATATTTTTTCTGGGATTTTAATGAAGGTGAATCACTCCTCAAAAATTGCCCCTCCTTTCCCTCTTATACTACATGTAGGACATTGGACTGAATACTCGGGTAACTTACTGCGGTTTTTCATATTCTGCAAACTCGGTAGTTGCGAGATTTTTTTTGCTGCCGTCAATCAAAAATAATCAGTCGATACCTTTTATGTTCTTGTCTGGCGGCAGTGATAAACCAATTTCACAATAAGCCGTTGAAATGTCGGAGTTCGCAGAATATGGAAAATCGTATCACCATGATCTTCTCTTATTATTTCAAATCATAATGAAAACCCTAGGACAGAAAGAAAGAAAGCTTACCTGAGCTGGATGGGCCTCCATTAGCACTGCCGACTACATGTGAAATGCAGTCATTTATTTGCTTCTTTAGTTGCTGTGGAAGAAAATAATCATAATCAAGAGAATGGACAGAGTATGTACGGTACAGTTAGGACTAAGGCCTGTTGAAGGACGAAAAGTGCAAAAATTAACTACATTAAACCAAATAACAATTTTATCGAACCCTGAAACAACCTCTGGGCTGATCTAAGTCAGGGCATGGCTAACTCACA
>NW_022258870.1:126859-148361 GCF_009602425.1 Actinia tenebrosa | reverse complement strand
ATGGCTAACTCACAGATTGAACCCTGAAACAACCTCTGGGCTGATCTAAGTCAGGGCACAGCTAACTCACAGATCGAGCCCTGAGGTACCATTCTTGCTTACCTGGAATTCTGCTTCAGGCATAGAATTGAGCACTTTACCATCAATGGCAATGGTTAAGAAATCCAAGCCTTGTGTTGCCCACCTGTTGGGGAGTGGGGGAAATGATTTAATGTTTATTTTACTTTTACCTGTTAAGGCAAGGATACCACAATGGCTATCTCCTGAAGGTCACTATCAGCATCTTTAGTAGGTCTTATGACTACCTTATAATATAGGGTTATGGTGAAGACAGACAGGCCTACAGTTTTAAGTCCCTATCCAAAAAGATTTGAAGGCCTAACCATATGTAGAATGATGTAATAGTCCCTTTCACAGTTCCCTGTCCCATCTTCAAAGGTAGCAGTGCCTTTGCAAGGGAGACAAACGGTGAGCTTGCAATGAAGAGACCTTTTTTAAACACCTTGGATAATAATTATTTTTAAATGTCTCTATCATTGCACCACATTGTCTCACCATTCATGCCGAGAACTGTGAAGGGAACAATTTTTTCCAGTTATTTTAAGACCCTGAGGTTTGGTGCAGCTGGGGCTTGAACCCACCACATTCCACACAACAGACCACACTCTTACCAACTGAGCTAACTACACATGAAATAATGAGCCTAACAAATTTAATAATAATGCAGTTTAGCCATTTTTACTTTTCTCGTTTATCAGGGAATGTGTGTTCAGTGAATGCAGAGGGGGGATAGGCTGGGGGGACAGGGTAAATGATTTGGGATTACAAATTTTACCACCTAAATGCTTTTCAAAATGATATTTTCCCTTTCAATATAATGAATTAAGAATGAAATTGAATGAAGTGTGTACAAAAAGATGCTTTGTCCCAAAGTAAACTGTCTAGAGGATTACATGTTTTCGGTCTTGTTACCTTGGTCTTGTGCCTCGTCCTCGCTCACACTTTTCCATAACAAACTTGATCCATTTCCTGGCAAAACACAGCATGTATTTGCCTAGTTTTTTTCTTGGATCTCCTGACACTAGTCTTGCTATTTCCTTCAAGTACTGGAGAAAAAATAACCATTAGTTACTAACGAATATGAGAGCACGGCTGTGTTACTAACTGCTATGGTCACTGGTTTGAACCCTGTACTCACTATCATACTGTACTCAGCTCGATTAGTCTAGCTATTCTGAGTAGCTATTACCAATACCTGTTTCAAGATTATCTTTTATATAAACTTTGAAAAATTATGGTAATAAAGCTCAACTAATCAATCCTATGTGAGTAGAATTCCTTGTTCATTTTGTCCCTCTATTCTGATTAGCTATTAACAATACCTGTTTTAATATTATCTTGTAAATAAACTTTGAAAAATTATGGTAATAAAGCTCAATCAATCAATCATATGTCAGTAGAATTCTTTGTTCATTTGCTCCCTCTATTCTGATTAGCTATTAACAATACCTGTTTTAATATTATCTTGTAAATAAACTTTGAAAAATTATGGTAATAAAGCTCAATCAATCAATCCTATGTGAGTAGAATTCCTTGTTCATTTGCTCCTTCTACAAAAATCAACTTCTAACAAACCATTAAATTCTATTAAACACTGAGACAACAGGATTTTTATTCATCTATTTATTTTCTTTCATTTTATAAGTTTTGAAATTATAGGTTCAGAAGAACAGTTGCTGGAGCACTCTCCGATCTCCAACCCAATGAAAACCCTGTACGATCTGGCTGGTCTAAGTTGAATGAGAGACCATACTTAACTCTACACATGGGATGCATGCACAGTCCAGGAACTGAACCCAAGAGGGAGAAAAACTGGAGACCTTTGATAGTGTCAAGCACTGACTATAATATAATTATTTTAAAACACTCCTGCTCGTTTATTAAACATTACATAAAATATTTGAAATATGACTTGTGTGCTGATTGGTTGGCTAATGTGTTTATATCAGAGGACATGAACATGACGGCACAAAATCTTGGCTATGTGTTATTTTCCTAAGCTTACTTCTCTCATCCTCTACAGCTCTCAGCAGCCTGTTTATGTCACAGTTCAGAGACATGTGTGTGTTTTATATTTCTCAAATGTAATCCTTTTCTTACCTCAAAGCCAAAGTTAAAACACCCGTACATAGTTTCTACTGTGTTCTGACAAAGTTTGTGTCTTTCATTCTCGTCTGCGTCAAACATCTCTCCATCAAGGTTTTCATTGGCTCTGTTTACTGCATTTATAATCTTCGTCCCAAGTAACAATGCCGCATCCTGTAAGAAATAATCATGATGTTAGAAAGTAATTTAAAGTAACTAGATTTACATTCATTAGAGTTCCTTCACATGAAAAGTGAATAAAAAGAAAATTTTAAAAATTTCATAAAGATACTATATAGAGCCTAAATGGGCTATTGACTCATAGGCCATAGGACTAACTGTTTTACACAAATACAACTCTGAGTCTGGAAACCAAACTCCACAAGTGAGGGCGAGCACTCTCACTGCTACTCCACCCTTGCTACATATATAATTTCCACACGTCTATCACAACACTGTGAGAGCTCTCACTCCTATGCCACCTGTGCACTACATGTAAGATTTCTACGTCTATCACAACACTGTGAGAGCTCTCACTCCTATGCCACCTGCGCGCTACATGTAAGATTCCTACGTCTATCACAACACTGCGAGAGCTCTCACTCCTACACCACCTGTGTACTACATGTAAGATTCCTACGTCTATCACAACACTGTGAAAGCTCTCACTCCTATGCCACCTGTGCACTACATGTAAGCTTTCTACGTCTATCACAACACTGGCACTTACTTGAAGGGAATCAAGAGACTCAGAGATAGCCTGGTGGCTGGATGTTCTTTCTTTGATCATTGTCACAAAAATTCCCATGGAGTGTAGGAAACAATTACGCTGTTCTTCTACCTGGTGTGACTTGTTGACCACTAGGATAAGTCCATCAACCTGACAGACAAACAGACAGTTACACAGAAAATGGTTATGGTTATGGTTATGACGCCTTTTTTTTAAACAGGGTGGCCCATTCAGGTAAAAGCTGGTATCCAGAGGGGCCCTTAATGATTTTTAATGATAGCTAATGGTTAATTGGCTTTTAATGACAGTTAATGATTTAAAAAGACAAATGTTATTCAGCTGATCCAGGAAATATGTGAGCCACAGAATCGAGAGAATTTGAAAAACTGAGGACTGTCACTTTTCCTCTTAAAATTATAGATTTCCAAGCCCAGCAAATGAAAAAAAATTAAGTTTTCTAATAAGCACTTGATATTTCGCTGGTAAATTTTCACAGGCTTCATGAGACCTCAGTTTTGCAGTGATGTCATTTGTAGGTCACTCTTTTACATCAGCTGGATACTGGTACTGACTTACAGCAAATATGTGGTACGACATGCTGTAATATAAAAATGGCTTTCCACTGTCTTGTAAGTAACTCTAGTAGTTGAGAAGGAGCAAAAGAGAGGGAGTAAACGGATCTGACTTATCCCAGTCCTGAAGCCAAGAAGGGGTCTGTCTTACCCTAGTCCTGTACATTATCTACAGGATTCCCAATGTCTCATCTTATCCCAAGGGGGTGGTCCTGAGCAGGAGAGTCAGGGAGGGGTGGGTGAATGACACCTCCTTTTCCAGTAAAATTATCAATGCACTACACTACTGTAAAACTTGCCATTTCACTGGCAAAATTTCAAGATCATTAAATTTTTACCTGTATATCAGCCAGGCTGATTCTGGTGTCTACTGTAAGGGTGATGATTATCCTATGTCCTGTCCAGACAGGAGTGGCCACTTTAGACGACTGCATCACCAGAAGATATCCATGCCCTGGCTCTTTGTTTTGACCCTTCTTCAGACCACAGCATGCATTCAGAAGATCAATGATTTGACTGGGAAAAGAAATCAAATAAGTGTTTGTGGGTCACTGTAAGACTCATATAATTATTGTATGAAGATATAGAAATAATGATAAGTTATAGTGCTTGGGAACGAGGTTATTCCAGCCAAAGCCCTTGGAATTAAATTCGGAAAAATTAATTTCCGACCTCACTGGGAATTGAACCCAGGACCTTCGGAATTGTACTACCGATGCCCTACCAGCTGAGCTAGAGGTCAGACTGAGAGCAGACTGAGAGCTTATGATGCAAAGATGAGAATAAATGGAATGCGTAGCACTTATGAAATACATGAAGATATAGAAATAATAATAAGTTATAGTGCTAAGTCATAAGTGCTACGCGGTCCACATATTCTCATCTTTGCATCATAATTACCACGATCTTACATCTATTTCACCCCAGCCTGCTCTCAGTCTGACCTCTAGCTCAGCTGGTAGAGCATCGGTAGTACAATTCCGAAGGTCGTGGGTTCGATTCCCAGCGAGGTCGGAAATTAATTTTTCCGAATTTAATTCCAAGGGCTTTCGCCCGGAATAACCTCGTTCCCAAGCTCTATAACTTATCTATATTTCTATATCTTCATGTATTTTGTAAGTGCTACGCGGTCCACATATTCTCATAATTATTGTATCATAATTAAATATTATTTTAAGCTGGAAATGCTCATGCTAGCTTGTTTTCCATATCATAATGACAATAACGTATCATGTAAACCTTGAAGATGAACGTAGAGGTTGAAAGCTTGTAACGAAAATTCTTGGGTTGATGAAACAAAGACAAATAGAAAACAAAAGACAAACAATGACAATGATAATAATAATTAATGATATATTATTAGTATTCTTGCGTAAGTAACCATGTTTCATTTACGATATGTCTATTCATTACTGTCTTGTCCATTTATTTTAAAACGGCTATTTGCACTCACCTATAGGTGACCCTAACCCCCTATTAAATCAAGCTGTGTTGTCTAACAACAGAAATGAAAAGAGCTTATGTTTTTTTTGAAAACTTACCATTTGTCATCTCTCAAATGTTTAGGAACAAACATCAATAGCCCAGTAGTAGGAGCAACAACCACCTGAAAATGAACACAAAAATTGTTGTTCATATGTAACAAACTTATATTTATTGAAGTATTATGATCGTCCAGGTGGATGTAATGGAGAAGGACTGTTTGATGGGACTGACGTTTCAAAAACCTGAGTGGAAGTCATCTTCAGAGTCAAGTGAAGAATAAAGTAAGATAAAGTCAGACAGCCCTTCTCAGGATTACATCTACCCGAATGATCATAATACTGCAATAAACATTGTTCTATACAAAACTATACTTGTACAATATCTTATTTTAACAGTATCACTGGAAGACAATGGGAAGGCATTGAATGTTACAGTATGACATACCATTTATGTGCTGTAATTCAGTATCATGTGTGCCCAGTACCCTAAACTTGGGTCTTGCAATATCATTTTTTTCAGAATTCATGCTTGAGCACTGAACCTTTGCTAGACTATTTTAATGTACGCAGTATGCCAGTAATGGCTATCATGACTTCATTAATGAACTTCCATGACAATTAAGACTTTCGTTAACCCTGCCAGCATAACTCCATCCTGAAGTGATTGACTGAGGCTATACATGCATCAAGAGTTATGCACTACTGCTCTTAACAATRCTCAAGGGTTTAAAAATTGGGTACATGGCATAACAAATGAGTAAGTCCATAAGAAGAAATAGAGCGTTTTCACTCATGTGAAAACATGCAGCCATATTGGTGTACCAAGCAATAGAAACTTTCTGAACATATTTTGCATAAAAATAGAGTTCAATTCTCCAAGGATAGAAAACGTATTGTTTTGATACACCAACATGGCCACTGTGACATAATATGAAAATCCTCTATAGCTCTTCACCATACCTGGGAGTGTTCTGTCCTCTCTAACACAGACAAAAGTTCATTAACAGGAACATCGATACTGAATTTTGCGGCATTCTCCAGGTCTATCTTAAGCTTTTTGGTGAATCCCAACGCCTTTGATGCTCTCTCTCTTCCTTCATTGAACAAGTGCTTCAGGCTACGACAGGCCTCTAGAACCTTTTTCCTATCAAAGTTGAAAAATACAGCTTTTCATTGGACTATTTCTGTTTCACATTCAAAACCTTTTGTAAATGGGCTTCCTGTGTCTTTATTTCAAAGGAAACCCATGTTATCAATGAGGTCTTCTCTGATTGGTTAATCCATCAACATGAAGTCATAAATATCCAATCAGAGGACAAGGTCAATCACATAAGAGAAGTATGACCAGAAGAGAAGGGCAGACCAGATAATTTTTAAGGGGTTGGAAAGAAAATTTAAGGTATACATGTACCTCACATCTTCACTGTGGTCAGTGTTGTCATGGAGATCAGAGCAACATTGGTCTAATCCGGACTCTAGAAAATCTGCAGTAGATTCCAGCAACCCAGCGGCCATCACACTAGAAGATGAAATTTTAGCTTTTTTAGATAGATATTGAAATGCATTCTGGTCTGGCTAGGGTACAACAAGAGAATCAAAGGATCACTGGTGTAGTGGAAGTGCGCTTGGCTCTACCCCTTGGGGATCTCAGGTTTGACTCCTGGACACCTGGATTACATGTGAGAGTGGTTCATGTATATCTCCTTTGATTCAATGGTTTTTCCATCAGATCCAGGAAAAGCACAAAGAGACCTGGAAGAGGTCTTCCAGGTTCCTGGCTTATTCCTCCATCATCTAAAACCTAAAAAGCTAAAAAATTGCTAAATTAAAATTTCATTTGTGAGTTAGCCGAGTCTTGACTTAGAACAGCCCAGAAGTTGTTATGGGGTTTGATCTGTGAGTTAGCCGTGCCCTGACTATGATCAGCCCAGAGGTTGTTTCAGGGTTTGATCTGTGAGTAAGCCATGCCCTGACATTGATCAGCCCAGAGGTTGTTTCAGGGTTTGATCTGTGAATTACTTATGCCCTGACTTTGATCAGCCCAGAGGACATTTCAGTTTTTTTATAAAAAATGTATGATTTATGCACAGTGCAATACTATATGACAATGACCCAAGCTAGACCATGGTGCATAGCACCACCAAAGTGCCACATCTACAGTCAGTCTACATACCAAAATCTTGTTCCACCAGCAACAGCTCCACCTCTAATGTGTTGGTATTTGTGCTTAACGAACACCCATTCCTCTTCTAGCAAGTTCTTCAGCCCTTTGGATGCTTGTGGTAGCCGCTGTAGCATGTGGATAACATTGTGGAGGTATTCAAAGTATACCTGTACAACAATGTAAAATGTTAGTGACTGACTGTGAGTAGGAGTTGGACTTTCCAAGGGGTGGGGAGGGTCTGAGGAGAAGATATTGTGTAGTTCGAGAAAATATCTTTACCTCCTCTACAAAGAGGTAATGGAATTAGGATGAAGGATTTCAGATACCATGGATCTAGAAAGGACAAGATAGTTACCATTACTGTCATCAGTGAAGATTTGAGGAAGGTATAATGTGTAGTTCCAAAAAATATCCATACCTTCCCCACAGAGGGGGATTGGATTTTCAAAGGGCAGGGAGGGTCTGAGGAGGGTATATTTTATATCCTAATATTATGGAATCATTTTACCAGCAGCTCGTGGACCTTATATCATTTCCTTTTATCTAAGAGAGGTACAAATTTATGGAAGCATTTCTGCACTACACCTCATTACCACACACCTCTAACATGCTCTGTAAGTCTTGTTCGAATTCTTCAATGTCATTCTCCAGTTTTTCATGGTCATAGTCTTCAGGACTCACAATCCCGTCCACCATACAAAGATAATAATCCTTGACCAACACAGCACCCAGTATTACCTCTTTACACTCCTTCAGAAGCTAAAAGAAAAGAGGAAAATACCATCGAGATATGGTAAACTTTCATAATTTACAGTCAAGCAAATTTAGAGATATTTTCCCCATTTTAGACCACTTGTCATTCCCTAGAGTATTATTTCTTTGTTTGACAGTCGTGCATGAAAAGACACATGAATATGGATATGATTTCAGGGCTTAAAATCTACAAAGCTTTCGCTGTCGTATCACAGCGCGGGACAATCACAACAGAGCTAGGCTCCAAACTAGGTGAAAGCCCAGAGATTGAATTAGAATTTAGAAGTTGATTTTTGAGGAGGGAGGAAAACCGGAGAACCCGGATAAAAACCCTCGAAGCACAGGAGAGAACCAACAAACAACTCTACTCACATACGATCAAGATCGGCAGGACTCGAACTTCGGCCGCATTAGTGAGAGGCAGTGCATGCCACCAGTGCTTCCCATAACAGTTGATCAGTCGCCAGTCATGATCACAAGCTAAATTAGTTTTAGCTTAATTTCTGGCTAAACGTTACTGGTCAAAATGACCGGCAAGGCAAGATTTGATGGGACAAGTCCCAGTTTTGGCTGGACATTGTCTAATGTTGAATTTAAATGAAGAATCCTTTGTTACTCTGAAAAGGGCTAACATGTCATTCACTTGAAGAATCTTATTCTCAAGGGAATGGCACTGGGATGTAACATAAATCTAGTATAGAGTCTCACCTGTCTAATACTAAGAGAAGATGGCTCTCCCTTTGGTCTGTGTTCCAGTCTTAACCTAATACACTCATGGCTGATATCCAAAGGAATTCGAGCAAGGAACAGATAGAGATCTCGGATCGATGGCAGGCCAAGTTCCTCAAAGATGCTTTTCCAAGGAAGCATATAAGGACTTCTTTCCAGTACAATATTCCTTATGACGGGACTGGAGTGCGTCCTTGGCCTCTGTTCTGTGGCAACATCACGATACAGTATGTTTTCTAAGTGCGAAACTGATGCATGCCATTCACTGATTGACATTTGTGAATGATCGTTGTGCTTTGGTTGGGGTCCCTCAGGGTACAAAACTTGCCTTGTTTTAAGTAGCGTTACATCTAGGATATCTCCTATTCTTTTACCAAGTTTAACCAGTCCAAATTTCTTAATACTTCTGTCGACAAAAGGCCTATAGCGTGACGTCAATGTCCAGGTAAACTGTGAGATGTTGCTGCCACTTCTCATTGGTGGTTTTGGACTCCAGGTTTCATGGGAGAGCTGTCGCTTGCACGTAGGGGTGGATGGTAATTCTTCATCAAGAGACTCACTTGATCCCGAGCTATAAGATTCTTCTGAGGTGGTGCTTGTTGCGACACAAGAGTCGCTCTCTGTGCTTCCACCTTTCAGAAGAATAGAAGAAAGACAAGATAAAATAAAATAAATAAAAATAAATAGGATTTAGCAGTGACATTTCTACAGAGTAGCTCTTCTTCCACTGTAATTGCAATTGGAATTTAGGAGTTGATTTTGCAGAGAGAGGAAAGCCGTAGAACACGGAAAACCCTCGAAGCACAGGAGAGAACCAACAAACAACTCTACTCACATACAATACTGAGCTTAGCGGGACTCAAACCCGGGTTGCGTTGGTGAGAGGCAAGCGCTCTCACCGCCATGCCACCCATGCTTGGATGGCAATTTTTTGTGAACCATCTTATCAAATGTGGGGTCTCTCCTGTCTCACCTCAAGGGTATTCTTTCCTTTTCTATACGAGCTATCACATACATTCATGTCACATAGCACTCCATCCTCCCCCTCCCCTCCTCCCCAAAGGCTGATTATGTTATACATTAATATTTATACAGTGTTGCTATGTACCCTGTCCCTCCCCTCTCCCTCCCCTTACATCGCACACCTAAGTTACATTACCGGTTTTCAATCATTCCCAAGGGAGTGAAATATCAAAAGGCATGACTCGGTGCCATGCTGGTTGATAACAAAAGAATTCATTGACAATTCTTTTGTCAAATTCAACCAAGTGGCAGCTGTGACGTCATCTACAAATGACAAATGTGTCCCTGTTTAGGGTCTGCATTTGGGTGTTAGGTTTCTCTGCAAGGTCTAACGGTTATTCTTGCTATGAGGGTGTGTGACAATAGCAACCCACGTCATGACACACTTGCAAAAATCTGTACTAGACCTATTTATCAATCAGAATCGTTTTGACATGCATGGGAGTAAGGCTGTAAGGTTGCAAGGGTGTAAGGCTGTAAGGTTGTAAGTTTGCAAGGGTGCAAGGTTGTAAACCTTGTTTATGACAAGAAGTTGCGACACCTTTGGTAATGCGTACTTTCCTACGTGGAACTGGCAGTTGGATTAAGCCAGAAGGTTGCCATAACAACAGAGTGTAAGATCTTACACCTAAACCTTGCAGCAGAAAGTGGGCCTAAATCTTGACTGGTATAACAAATGAAGAATAGTGCTTTTTCCTTTCCTTGACCATGAGACATCCTCGAACCTTCCCTCCCCCTCCCCATGGTGCATTTCTTTACCTAGCATCCCCATTCCCATGTGAATCCAATCCTGCCACATGTCCTGCATCTCAGGATCAATACCCAGAAACCTTGAAATCAATGTCAGCTGATGAAGTAGCTCCTTGGTCACGTTCAGCCACAACAATAATGCATCAACATTCCTATTAAATTCAGAAATCAAATACTTAGGATTTGCTTCTCCGACTGCCCGTTTTGTTGGGTAGAGTACTTCCACTGATTCAAGCTGGTCAAACAATTTCGTAATTTCCATAATTGCAAATTCTAATCGTTTACGAAACCTATCCTTGGGGACTGCATTTTCTGGTGTACTGCATCTTGGCATGCATTCTTCACTCTTTAAGGACTTTAACCTTGTTTTTCCACCACTACTCAAATCTAAGTTCAAATTTTCTTTCCTTGGTTTTGAATCAGAAGATGGAGAACTCTCTCTAGGTTCATTGGGTGAATTGTCTGTTTTAGTTGAATTTCTACCGTTATTTGAATTTTTATCATTACTGTCTTTCAATTCATAGTCATCAATAACAACTGTTGGAGTTGCAGAAGCATTTGTTGCAGGTGCTCGATTATTCACAGATGACACAGCTTCATCTTCCACAATTTGCTCAACATTATCCTTCACAGAAGTTAAATTATCATCAACATCTCCATTGGAGACTACATTATTTAAATTGAATTTAATAAATTCGTCTAAAACTTCTTCAACGTTAGCCCTTTCTTCCATTAGGTACTTGTCTTGCTCTTCCATCGTCCTTCCACCGTGCCAAGCACGCAACTCCAGCCACAAAGCAAGGCAAAGTTTAACCTGCCATTTCTTGTGCTCCTCGGAGTTTTGTCGCTCAAGTTCAGTAGAAGCGAACTGGCTGTCTCTCTGCTTACGTGCATGAGCTCCGATTTTAATCAGAAGAGAGAATGTTCGTATAAACTCTTGTCGAGATTGAGAAAGAGTCGTCAAAGATTGGCCTAAGTCTTTGGGGTCAGATTCAGATCGAGTTAGTCTGTGTTTTGGAGAATCTTCCTTTCGATTATCCCGTCTCGTACACTTTAGCGACATAAATCTATTTTTTGAATCTATCTTGACGTTAGGAAGATTCAAAGATCGAGACAAGTCTTCGTTCCCCAAAGTGCTTCCCAGACTACTTCGTTTATATTCACGTTGAAAAGCTCTCTCGTTTTGAATCTGAGTTTGAGACGATTCTCGCACTCGTTTCTTTTGCTTCTCGACCTCCACTTTCACCGGTATCTTCAAGCACAATCCTTGACCTTTCCTTTGAGTTCGACTTCTTTCTTTATTCCTTCGTATATTCCTCGGTGGAGTAACTCCAAGTTCACCAGAATAAATGTCCTCCAACTCTGAACTCGCAGAGTCACACTCGCTGTCGTTTTTCTCGCCAAAAGAGCTTAAATAACTCTTAGAATCTTGCTCATCACCCATCGCAAAAACATCCTGGTTATTATAATGGCCTTCAAACAGCTCTGCAGCATCTAGTTCATCGCAGGGAGTTCCCACGATCGGCGATAAGGGAGTTTTATCAAACTCATCTGTGTTATCACCGTCCGCCATGTTTGGACGATCTGCTCGTCCTACCACAGGGAGCCAACTATGTCGTTTCATGATGCGTTTACCCGTGCGTTTACCACTATATAAGAGATGTGGAATTTTAAGCTTATATATTTATAAAATCAAATAAAACTTACATTCTTACTTTCTAATTTTATGCTTAGTATTCCTAGTGGCAAATTTAAATTCGAAAATCGGTTTATTTTAGCTTTTTTTTTCTTGCCATTATCCTGGCGAGTTTGGTCTACCTGTGCTCAAAGTACTCGATCTAGTCCTTCTATGGTTTTAAAGCGCGCCAAATCTTCGTTTCTTCTTTTGTTGTCACAAAGTTTCTCATTAGTTTTCAAGATCTTTGTCGATCGCTTTATCTTTGGCATTTATAGCTTTAATAGCTACTTCCAGGTAGAGGTCCATTCGTTTCTTACAAGATTTTTCTACGAGTTTCCCTGCTAGATTTGTCAATGACATTAATTATTCACCAGATCTAGACACCCTGCAAACACAGAGTGAGTACTTTTTGAAAATCACTTGATCTTCTTTAAATCATTGTTGTTCGTCAATAATAATTAATTAGATCTTCTTAAATAGTGCGTGTGTGCGTTTTTGTTTTTGTTCTTTTTTTTGCTATTCCAATATACCAGTATGGTGTGCTGGTTGTGCATTGTTATGTGTCCACTAGTTACCCATTGTTAGATCTGTGAGTTAGCCATGCCCTGACTTATGATCAACCCAGAGGTTGTTTCAGGGTTAGATCTGTGAGTTAGCCATGCCCTGACTTAGATCAGCCCAGAGGTTGTTTCAGGGTTCAATCTGTGAGTTAGCCATGCCCTGACTTAGACCAGCCCAGAGGTTGTTTTAGGATTTGATCTGTGAGTTACAAGGACGGCGGAACAGCTTTTAAAGTGGGTGGGACTACAGTCCTCTTCTCCCCTTCTTATCCCAACACCCAAAAATTAGACAAAATCAAAATGTAATTCTCACAAAAAGTGGGGGGGCTAAAGCCCCACCAGCCACCCCGTCTCCCCCATCCCTGAGTTATCTATGACCTGACTTAGATCAGCTCAGGTTGTTTCAGAGTGTAGACCCCTTGCATGTGACATCAAAGCACTTCAATCTGGGAATTAAACCTATGCATTTTGTCACCCGGATTGAGCTGCTTTCCAAAGTGCTGCAAAGAGGTCTATTGATAAAATTTGAATGTTCACCATGTAAAGTAGATAAATCATTTCTTTACAATTTCCAGATTCCCAATATGTCTTGATCTTGCATTTTTTAACTTCCTCTTCCATTCAAATCATTGTTATCCCTTTTTTTTCTAAACCTTAAACTACATTCATAATATGCCATTCAAATGCTTTTTAATGTAGAGAGTTTTCATGTGACGTCACAGCGGCCATGTTGGTATACCAAAACAACACATTTTCTATTCTCGGGGAATTGAACTCTATTTTTATGCAAAAAACTGCACAGAAAATTTCTATGTTTGATACATCAATATGGCTGCAGTGGCGGATCCAGGGGGGTCAAAGGGGTCCACGGAACCCCCCTTGAAGATTTGATCTTTTAGGTAATAGAAATATGTCTTATATAAATGTTGCTTAAAAGTATCTACAAAGATAATATTGAACACAAAATGATAGATATTTGCTGTTATGATGTTTAATTTACCTTTAAGTTCTGTTACTAGATAGTAAATTAGGTGATTAGAGCCAATTTTTTTGTCAACTTCAAATAAACAAAAGAGAATTATAAACAGTTTAAGAAACGGAACCCCCTTTGAAAAATCCTGGATCCGCCACTGGGCTGTCTTGTCAAATGAGTGAAGATGCCTCATCATCACCATCCAAACCTAGCCTGCTTCCTGTTCATTAAGTTGGAATGCAAAATTAGTTTTATTTCTAATTTCTTTTCAACACATTTTCTCTCCTAATTAAAACTAATATTATCACTACTAAGCACTCTTTTTAATACAGTGTATAATTTTCACATATTCTTGTCTGTTTCTCATCCTCACTCACAAATTCCACCAAAAATATTTTTATTTTGTTATTCTTAAGAATTTACATTTTTTAGATGCAGAGAAAATGTTTTCCATTGATCTTCAAAGACAGTAATCTTTATAAAAGGTTAGATGTACAGTTACAGTGAAGACACTCGAAAAGTGAATACTTCTAGTGATTTTGTCACTTTTTTAAAATGTATACTGTAAATCATCCCTTTAGCCAATCATTTGGAAATAAGATTTATTTGATTTCTCTTCATATTTAAACTCAGTGCTTCATTTTAGAGGGGTTGAAAAAGTAGGAAGTTAAGGAAATAAAAACCTGGAAAAAAATCAAAGTTTTCATGGTTCAAGCATCCTCAATGTACTGTTTTTGTTTACACTGTGTTTACATTTTTGAGAAAAGTACAAAATACATTAATTCAGCTTTATTGTCTTAACATTTTCTCTAATGCTTCATTAGTTTGACCCAAATGTCATGCAAAGTTGCATGTCCCAATTTTTAAAATTTCTTTTTGTGTGTGTGAGCACTGTGATTTGCAAAACCTTTAATATGTTCACCATTGCTGTCTCACTTCTTTCACTATGTAAAGTCGTGTGCAAAAATTTCATTTTTTAAAGCAGTTGCAGTGCACAGTTTGCATGTACACCAAAACTGTTGTATTTTATGCCACAATAATTATTGATATATGACTCAACTGAGGTCAACAAAGGAATCAACCTGGCCATGTTTTTTTTAAAATAAACTTCATTCATACTTCTTGAAAATTAAAAAAAATAACTTCATGGTTTAAGAAGTCAAAATAATCTTAGTAATTAGAGGAAATTTGTGATCTTTGCGGAGTAAGCTCTTACTAATTTTAGGATCATAACTTTAGCACCAGTCATTACATTTCAAATTTGACCTTAATACAGGATTTACATGACATGAATGTGACTTATGTAAGCACTTTTCAAAGCTCATCTTTCATGACCAATACTTTTACTGTGAGTAAATCTAAAAATATATATATATATATGCAACACTAAAAATTTTATTTATCTATTGATTTATGTGAATTTTCTGGACACATAATCAATACAAGCAATAATTAGATGACCAAATATTTTGAATTTGAGTTATGTAAGCACTTTTCAAAGCTCATCTTTCATGACCAATACTTTTACTGTGAGTAAATTAATCTCTTGTGATAGCTTTTCCATTCATGACATCTTTGATTGATTGTCATATATCTGATCATCTAAAGTAGACCTGGAAATGAAGTGGTTTGGGAAATTCTGGTTTGGATTGGTTAATATATTAATTTTTATCTTAAATTTCAAGTTATGTCCCCTGAGTCTTCTCATGACAATGCTATCTATCAAAAAAAAAATAAGCAAGGGCTGCATATTTCATTTTATTCAATTTACAACATTCTAAATCACACACATGTAATTGTATAATTTGCCATTGTGACGAAGCAGGTTTTGGTGGATGTCAATCAATGCATTTTCATGACATTGCATAGGCACATGTCCTAAAAGCTTTGTATTTTCTGACAATGTTGGGAATCACTTTGATTGGCATCCACCAAAACTCTATTATGTCTTGAAATCTTTTATTACGATTTTAAGCGGGTGATTGGGAAGCGCTTTAATGTTTTTATCTTTTTTTTTATTTTTATTTTGCATTTTTCAAGGATATAAACTACAGAATTCACTTTGCTTTAAACAAAATACTTTAGTCTTCCTAGGAAAACAATCTATTATGATTTTTCCTCTTAGCACTACTAATGCACTTATAGGCACTGGAACCATTTAATAACACATATGCAAGGGRAAAAAAACTAATCCTGATGATTTCTGCACGGCTCTGCCCGATATTACCAATAAGTACAATATTATACTATCAAAATTTACATATAATATTTCTTTTACTTGGTAAATTTTACCTGGAAGGAGATTTCCAGGAAAAACTACAAACGACAGGAAAAGCATTTAGATATGTTTTTTTTTTAATTTTTTCTTCTTTTATGAAAATACAATTACGTTATTTTTGAGACAAAATATCTTTTATTTTGGTGTCTAATCTCACCTTCTTTAGTTTAAGAAATTTATGAAAAAAGATTATAAGGCTTATAATCCACAAATAAATTTTTCTTCTTTGGTTCCTTTGTTACCATACCAAACAAAAACGTGAGATCAAAAAGATTTTTTTTTTGTTGGTTATTTTAAAACTACTTGAGACGAAAAATTTCGGAAATCCAAAAAATCTTCCAATGGGCAGCTATTATATTATTTTAAAAGAGAACGTTTTTATAAGAAATTCATTAAAAGCAAATGGTTTTATATATTTTTCTCACGAATTCGTAAACAATTTCGTCAGCTCCGTTTTTGGAATTTTTTTCTCGTCTTCTTTGCCTTTTTCGGGCAAACGCGCCAATAATGGAACCACAATGTTGTAAACTATCCATGACTCATCGTAAAACTCTCTACTCTCTAGTGCGTGCAAATCAAGCAGTTTGAGTGAAATTTATTAATTTCCACTCGGAGGGGGTCTGCGGAGCGCAAATTAAAATTCCACGCAAGAGGAAAAAATGCATCTTATGAGTGCTAGGAATTCACGGATAAAGCCATCTGGGGGAAAAAGCCGACTTTCAGCGAAACGAGACCTCGGGGGAAGATGTTTTGTTCGATCGATTCAGCGTTAGCATTCAACTGGGTTTCCACAGGGTAGCACTCTAATGGCTTCCGTGTGGAAGATGAGGAAGCCCTTTCAGTGCTGTATGACAATGGTTGTTTTGAGACCACCGCGCTGGGTAAATTAAGCCTCGTTTTTTTGCTAATTTTTCCTGTGATG
Organism: Actinia tenebrosa; assembly: GCF_009602425.1. The sequence goes on along the minus strand of NW_022258870.1, from coordinate 131,600 downwards.
TTCGCGGTACATCTTTGACACAATGACTGATATTTTGTAATTTATGCAAATACTTCATCACCGTGACAGCGCTCAAAATACACAACACGAAACACACGAACGTCATGCACTTTATACCTCGTATGCAATAAAAAAATACATGCAATTTATCTCCACATTTGTTTTATTTACAACGATAAGAACCTTTCCCAAACAGGGAAAAATACATTCCTTAATTTAAAAAATCCAGTACGCATTCAGTTATGATGCAATGGTCTGTCGACTCGCGGAGTCGAACTTGATCCAAAAATAATCGTGGAATTATCYTCATTCCTTGTTATCTTTTCACGCATGAAACTCTGCTAATGTCCCTGCTTAAAGTTCTAATATATTGTAGTTCTTCCATAGTCTGATTTGCAGAAGGTCTTCTGTCGCGGTCTGCGCTCCAGAGACCTGTCATAAGTTCAACGTACGCGCAGGTTGCTTCATCATGCGTCTCTTCCACCGGTAAATGTGAAAGTGAAGGTCTCATTTGGTTCGCAACGACTCCAAAAATGACTACAAATTGGCTTTCCAGTCCATAAGGCTGCTCTCTGGTCAACATTTGCCAGAGGCAGATCCCTAGCGAGTACATATCCGCCTTAGTACTTGGATCTTCACCTTTTAAAAGTTCCGGGGCACGGTATGCATACGTTCCCGTCAAAGACGATTTTGAGCTGGGGCTTTGTGTAGGACTCGGAGGAAGAGAATCTTGTTCACAATTTCCGGGGTTCACGAGTTGACAACACCCGAAATCTCCAAGTTTGCACGTATCGTACAAATCTACTACGACATTTGCAGGCTTTAAGTCCAGGTGCACTAAGTTTCTTTCGTGAATAACCTGTAGTGCACGTGTAATGTCTCTCGCGAATTTTACCCGTCTTTTACAGCAGAGATTTTCGCGTTCATCAACGATAAGACTCTGCAGGTTTCGTTCTCCAGCGAACTCCATAATGATTAAAACGTCTGTAAGACTCTCAGATTCCACTATTGCAAGGGTTCGCACGATATTGGGATGTCGTAGTTGGAGCACAAGTTTTTCTGATTGTAAACTTTCAAAGATTGCGCGCGGTTTCCTGAACATTCTGTGCATACGTTTCACAGCCACACGATTTCCAAGACAGTTTCCTTCATAAACCGTTCCAAAACCACCGCTGCCAAGTAATCGTCCCGTTTCGATCTTCCCCAAAAATATGTGATTTTTTGGTAAAGACTTCGTGCTTTCAAGCTTTTTTCTTGTTCTACAAAAGCTCCATCCTTTCCAGCCCTTACAGGTATCTTGCGATGAATACAAAGGGAATGAGATCGCGTCTAAACCGGTGCAACTGCTACAGCGTCGAAGTCGTTGCTTCCCAAACATCTTAAGATCTTGAAAATGACCACAGATGTCGATTTTTTGGGATGTCTTCATAATATTCTGCACTTTTAAACTGTTTTTCGAACGTCGGACTTTGAATTCTTATATGATGCTCAAACACATTGCGTTGTCATTGTGTTTTGAAATTCCTGTTTATATGAAGTAATGTTCGATTATATACCAACGGAAATAGAAATGCCATGGCGCGAAGCGTAGGACAACCGATTACCGTCAGCTGATTGGCTGGGCTCGTTGACGCATTGTCTCCTTAGCCAATCAGATTTCAAGAGTACCGGCTGTGGTGTTTGCGTAGATTGGTAAATAAAAATATCAGCTGTCACGTTTCTTCAAGATGTTGTAGAGCGCTATAAACACTCGGTTGAAGCTCGCTAAAATCTTATATTTAGACAAATCGGTAAAATTAGGGGAATCCTTGAAATAGATTTTTGAAATAGATTTTTTCTCCGAATTCTGGCGTTTTTGATGGAATTTCGAGTTGAACGGTCCTCTGGGTTCGGCTAAGCTCGTCGTATCAAGAAAATACAGGAACGTGACGGTCTGCTGACTTGTGTGTGAAAACCTTGAACTCGTGAAAAACTCCAAAAGTGCCACTTGTGACTTTATAAGTATGACATAAAAAGGAATGCTTTCTATAAAGATCTTGCAGTAAAAAGGACTAATTCCCTCAAATTCCCTGTGAAAGTAGTTCTACATTTTCCGTGATTCTTCTAGGCTTTCCATAAATGTGATTTTTTTTAAGAGCTCGTGACCTGCCGATAATTATATTTACTCGTGTCAAGGTTAGAATGCACACATTTTATTGCATGTTTGCATACTCACTTTTTCACTCTTTTTATCTCCTCTTACGTAAATCAAAACCCGTTTACCCTGTTTTCTAACTTTTGCACGATCGCTCTTTGCAAAAATACTGAAATTATTTCATGAGCTCAAATCTGAGGCACGATAATTATCGCAATTTTTCTGTTGGCTTCAAATTCGCATCATAAAAAAGCGTATGGTCAGTTAACACGAAAACTTGCACGAAACTTTATAAGTATTTTTGACGTTTTGAATTTTGACCTAATGCAAAAAAAATCTTTAAACAGAGTACTAACACTAAAAGTGTGCAACATAAATAGTACTCAACACTGAAATTGTGCTAATTCTATTGTTTTCTGTTATGTAATTAGTGCTATTTAGTTCTAAATAGTGCAAAGTATTGCACGCTTTTAATGTTGTACTCTAGCATAAGAAAAGATTATAAAATTAGATTTTAATATAAAAAAATACTACCATATTAAATTTTTTTTTACAAATGTGCTAAATTTAGATAAAGAGTCTCCAGACACATGAACTTTTTTGTAAAAAAATACGAGGCTTTTCAGCTGCAAAATGTAAACTATATGCATATTTTATTGGAAGTTTTCTTTAAAAAACGCAGATATTTTGGATGTTAGGTACCCCCTCCCAGCTAAAAAAGGATCGATCCCTTATGACTTTGTAAAACCTTCTTGTTTCTTACGTAAACACACATACAAAACACGAGTCATGCAAACTTATTTATTTTTCATGATTCTCACGTTTGTTCTTCGTGACTTGAACCAAATTGTTTCGTAGAAAACGTATGACAGGAAACTCTTGCAAGAAATTTTGCCAAAAGATCACAAGACTGCGTTTAAAAAGACGACTTATTCTCAGAAAGTACACAGTCCATGAAATGGGCTCAACGTCCGAAGTTTGAATTCCAGGGTCTGTGGTCCAGCCTTCAGCTCTTAAAAACGCTAAAAAGGTTAATACTTACTTAGGGACGGACATTAAATATTTGAGGGGGGGAGGGGTGCTTAAATCCCCGCAAAATCAAGCTAGCACTTCACCCACGAAAGCAATAGTCGAGCAACTTCTCCTTTCAAAAGAAATCTCGAACAAACATAAAAGAGAAGTTATCTAATGGCTCATCCCTTAGCCTAAATGAGGAAGGAACTCAAAGTTTTGAGGTATAAATTTTAATTCAAAATTTAACTATTTTTGCTTGTTTTAACCATGTATGTTTGTCATTCCGATAATTTTTACGATTCCATCCGTTTATTTCCTTTTAAAAAATTACTGTAGCTGTGAAGTAGCTTAAACTTCTGCTCGTAAAAAAACCCTACATTTCTAGAAAACATGATTTCGTAGGATAATTAAGAGATACGAGGCGATAATGAGATGATTGCATTAGCGATAAGAAGCGTGACATGGTTTGCGTGACACGTCTAATAGTTTGACATGCGTGGCACGACTCGAAACTATATTTATACGTCCTGGTTACCGTTGCGGGGGAAACCCGCTGAAACCATTCGTTCCACTTCAATGGAAACACGTTTCACCGCGCTTACAGTTAGTCTTTGCGAACATGTGGCAACTGGAAAAGACAAGCTCTGCTGAAGCCAAACACTCCACTCCACACTTTCGTTTTTCCGAGATAAATTGAGCCATTTCGCAGCAAATTTACAACGATAATTTGACTCCTGTAAGATTTTCCGCAACGTCATTTTACTTTGACGCAATCAAGGATTTATTTTTCTCTCCATGACGTAAACTTTACGAGCACGTGAAAACTGTAACGAAAAAAATCACTCGTGCCGTCTCGTTGCCCAGGAGACAGTATTGACGAGTGTTGTATTGGTAGATGATTGTATTTTTAATGTAAAGCGGAAATTTCCATTAAAAAGTGGTTTATCTTTACCGGAGGCTTTCAAGTATTGTAATGTTGCGAAAGAAAGTTAAATAAAAACATCTTGAGATAATATTTTTTTACGTGTTCTAGTTATGCCGGGAATCGTCGAGTTTTTGTTTGGGAATTGCAAACGTTTCGTTCGTCACAAAATTCCATTATTCGACGCAGGTAACGAGAAATTAAGGTTAGAAAACGCGAGAAATCGTCCTGATTTTTGTGAAATAATAAGCCATGCGTAATCGTGTAGCAATACAGATACGAAGAGGGTGTTTCTAGAAGCTTCGTTGCTCGTACGCATTTCACTCTTGTTACAAAGCTGTCGTAATGACGACAATCGATGGATGGCATATCGTATGGAAATGGTGAGTCGGTTATGGATTGCACCCACTGTTATCTGGTATGGTAAAAGGTCGTCGTCTTACCAAGATACAGTGGATGGGTAGGAATGGTCTCAACTGTTGTGGATGACATCCACTGTTATCTGGTATGGTAAAAGGTCGTTGTCTTACCAAGATAACAGTGGATGGGTAGGAATAGTCTCTACTGTTATGGATGACATCCACTGTTATCTGGTATGGTAAAAGGTCGTTGCCTTACTAAGATAACAGTGGATGGGTAGGAATGGCATCAACTGTTATGGATGACATACA
>NW_022258870.1:83999-97938 GCF_009602425.1 Actinia tenebrosa | reverse complement strand
TCCTCCAACATGGCCGACGTGATAATAACCAATAGTGTTTTTTTATATGACTTGAAAATTTAGCGAGTATATTAGCAAAGAGTGGGATCTATAGCCTCCCCTCCCTCAGCACCTCCCTCTTTGTAATGTTGTGGTGTCAAGTTTACACCCAAAGTTAATAGTGGATTTTCGATTATGTCTCATTGGAATGTCTCATTTAATACACAGCCTGGTGACCGAGCAGTCCTGGATGCTGGTATGAAGGCAGTCAGTCTTGATTCCGGTCCACCCACGGTGAGTTTTCCCAACACAGGTAGCCCAATCACAAATAAAAAGATTGGAATATCAGTTCACATGCTAACTATATTATTACCTAACACCTATGTAAAGTTATTTTTTTATGTTTCTAAAGGTAAAGAACCGTCCTGAGCTGGTTTACCACAGTGGAGGAGACGAACACGGTATTCTTAGACCGTCCGGCGATTTGAAGGTAATGCTAAAAGCAAGTTTTAGCTTTCATTTATTTCCATTTTTAATTTCTATTTAGATTATAGTTCATATTCCCAATTACTTTGCAATAAAAATATTAGTGAAGTAGGTATAATTTTTCTCTCGGAAATTGTACGTACATACCTTTGCTAACTCGGATAGGGGTCGCACATTTCTTTCTTTCTTGTGCAGCAAACATGTATTTCCACTTAGTTTCTTATATTTTCTTTCGTACATTTTGGACTTCTTTCTAATTCAGTACTTTTGAATACTTTTTTCTCTTCTTACTCCACCAATGCTGTAGTTCCGAATTCTATGTTGTACAGGGTTAGCCTCGATTGCATATAGAATTATTTTGAATACAGTATTCATATATTCAGTCAAGGTCCGTGGAATTTCAAAGTGTTTGTATTGTTGAAGTTGTGCATGCATTCTTTACTTTATCGTTGGTATTTGTGAATATTTAGACACTGATTCAAGGCCAATCCTGTATAAATGAGTCTGTAATCAAGGAACACAGCGGTATTTGGCTAATTCTAAAAGAGTCTATTCTCAAGTGTTCACTTTTTCAGGTAGGAGACCAAGTGTGGCTAATCCCAGGCCACTGCGACCCAACTGTCAACATGCACGACCACTTTCTTGGAGTGAGAAAAGGAATGGTAGAAACAGTCTGGCCAATCACAGGTAGAGGGCCTGGTGTGTAACGAGCTAGCAATTCCACAGGAGGCCCAGTTGACAGGTAGTTGTGACCAGAATATTTAACCCTGTAGTGTTTAGGCGCAGGTATTTAAGAAATTAGTTAAATGTAGGAAGTTATTGTCCAACTCTTTAAAGCGTTTTAAAGAGCTGAGCAATACTAAATGAATGAAATAGCAATTCCACAGGAGGCCCAGTTGACAGGTAGTTGTGACTAGAATATTTAACCCTGTAGTGTTTAGGCGCAGGTATTTAAGAAATTAGTTAAATGTAGGAAGTTATTGTCCAACTCTTTAAAGCGTTTTAAAAAGCTGAGCAATACTAAATGAATGAATGAGAAATGTCCCATTAGTGGAAGCATTTTCTCTGCGTGCGCAAAGCACTATTATGGGAAATGCAATCCTGTAATATGAATGGGGTTTAATAAAAATAATAATTTTAACTCTTATATAGCACAAAAATTCATTAAAATATATGATCTAATGCGCTGAATGCGCTGGGTTTGCAATGGAATACAAATTAATCTTTGCAGTACTTATTTGTATTGTTCGCTAAATTCTGGTCAAACCAGATAAAACGCCATAGAAAACAGGTTTGAAAAACTAGTTTGTCAGGAAAAACTGGCTGAAGACTACAGGTTTCCGAATAGCAGATACAATGGATGCATGCAAATGAGATGCAAATGAGACAAGCATTGTATCGACCCGATAGCCTCACTTGTATGACTCTTAAACAAAAGAATATCTCATTACAGGCTCAACTGTAATAACAGCTTTTTTTGCGTTGTCTTCATAAATGTAAAGGTTTTTTTTCTTTGGTGAGACTCAAAAACTATTTATAGTTTAACCTTTTAAGATTTTTTCTTCAAATAGACATTATTTAAGGGCGGAATACTAAGGAAAAGAAAGAGAGGTTCTGCGTACTAAAATAACGACAGTAAGTATATTTTTTCAATATGTAAAGCCAGGGAATAGAGTTCGACTTAGAGCAAGTCTTGTCTAGTTAACTTTGCAACGAGTCTGTTAGTCGGGGAGTTTTGGGTGCTAATTATGGAACGGAAATAATGGGATCAAAGCGAAATTACCGAACAGTCTCAGCTGTAGAAGACAAAAAAGGAAATAGCACGTCTCCGTTTTAGCGCAACTATATGATTTCTCAACTAAGACAACTTAAAGGCATTTAGTAATTAATTGAGCACTTTTCAGCTGCTTTCGATTTTTAGTTTTATTTATGTATGTCGGTGTATCTTTTAAATCGTTGATAAAAAGGCAATAAGAAAATAAGAGGGAAAAAGAGAGGAGGAGAGGAGAAGAAGGAAGGAAAGAAAGAAAGAAATAGAGAAGAGAAAAAAATAATATGGAGGCAGGAGAAGAGAGAGATATGAAACAAAGAAGGAAAGACAGGAGAAAAAAAGGCCAGAGAAGGAAAAATAATAAATCAAAAAAAAAAAAAAAAGAAGAAGAAAATAAAAGAACATTTTAAAAATTAAGGATCCGAATGGTATAACTTTTCCATGAAATTTTAAAGACATTAAAAAAAACCGTTGCCGCCCTCTACTAGTCAGGCTGCTGAAACCATAATGTCTCACACCTAAATAAAGAAACAAGCTAGGCTAAAGCACCATGGAAAGTACCCTTGGGAGACATGGTGCCGGCTAACAGCATGTAACATATGTAGGCCTCAACCTTGATGACTTGTTATAGTTTTCACTGTGGTAGTCTCAAAAAACATTTGAATGTGAAGAGAGATTTTTAAAAGGACTGTGGTAGTTTAGGTCCGAAACATAATTAGGGTTAAGGTCTATTTTACCACACGAAAGACAGAGGCGGAAACGTAGGCGGTTAACGAACTTTACTTGCACTGATCTTTTACCCTGCCACCCGTCCCCTTAATATTTTTTTCATCCCACACTCCAAATTTCCTGACAAAGCTATTCCCTACCTCTCCCCTGTACGTTGTTTTATTTCTTTACCATTAGTGTTCTTGACCAAGATGGCTGTTATTAAAGCTTTCTGTATACTTTAAGCTAGGGGCAAAAACGATAAAGCATTTGATTTACAGCCGATTCACTAACTGTCAAGTCTAATCAGAATTCAAATCTGTTCGTTTTTGGCTTGGTTTTCTGTTGTAAAATGAATGCAAGATGAGTAGTTAACCAGGACATTTCTTAAACAAAAATTGACTCCAAACACATAAAAAAGCCATTGGCTTTTATATCGATTATCCAGGACTTCCTTCCTTTGTTGAGAGGTGATTTTTCTTCATGTGTCCGTAGTTTGGGATAATTAACAAGGCACGCGGAAATTACTGTGGAAATTTTGTCTCTGAGCTTAGACTTCTTACTGTGTTCAATCTACTCTTATTCTAATTTTTGGTATATTTCGAAAGGAGCTGTTTGTTTTTATTCTTGTATCCTAATTTTTAACAGTTGTTTTTCCCGTTTTGGAACTGATCGCAGTTGTTGTCCCGCGCCTTGTTGAGCGAATGAAAAAGTTTTGTTTAGGCAAAGAAGGGCTTGTAGATACGTGCTATGTTTGCCGGATGTTTCCTACACGCTTGTATACAGGAACTAGTTCATTTCACCTGCGTTTTTTAAAAGCGAGGGGAATTTTTATTTCGTTTGAGAACTTTCTAGATTTAGTGGAAAGTGGAACTGAAATAAAAGGTTGAAATGTATACGACTATTCGAACAAAAAAAAGAGAAAAGGGGTTAATTTTGAAATAACATGCAAATAACCCGGCTACGCTTAAGTGGCGTTAAGAAAAAAACAAGCAAACGTTCTGGTACTAAGAAAACGAAAACATGTAAACGCACAAAAATCAGCAGCAAACAAGTAAACAGCCTTGAAAAAGCAGGTAAACAAACAAAAAATAAACAAAAGCCGAACAAGGAAGCATAGAAACACTGACAATAATAACAGTAAATGTTTTTTTTAAAGAAAGCTTATCTTTAGTGGACTTTTAGTTAAAGCCTGGATATTTTACAAAATACTGTTTCAAGCAAACGAACAAGCATCGAGCAAACAAACAAAGTAAAAAAATAAACAAATAAACAAACGATGTAAAAAAAGCAAAAACCAAATTTAAAGAAAAATAAAATAAAAACAAAACAAGAGAAGTCGACAAGATAAGACCCTTCCTTCTCCCGGTTTTCTCCAGCTAATTTAAACATGTAGACTTTACAATCACTTGGCAGGATGGTCACTTATAAGTAAAACTTGTCTCGTACTTCTCTTGTTATGTCTATTTTCTCTAGTGTTTTAGATATTATGCACGTTTTCAGTATTTTCGAGCTTTGCTCATTGTATTTTCATTAAATTAATATTTTCCGGATTAGATTAATAATTTTTAATTATCTATAGTAACTTTTTCAGGCGTTTCATAATTTTTGGGTTTTTGTTTTCTTGTACTGATTTCGCGCCCATTTATCAAAGCATTTATAATTTAATTTGATGTTTTTCATTCCATAGTTAATTTGATGTTCATCCCTCTTATAGTATTTGTGTGTGTGTGTGTGTTTTTGTTTTTTGTTTGTTTTTTTGTTGCGCATGTTTTCACACATTTTTCTAAGTTCTAAAAATTTTTTTTTTCAAAAGTCAGCTTCATTTTCTCTTACTGATCGACAGCCCTGTTTTTATGTTAAGAACTGAAACATCTGGCCGCGTGTAAAGATAATAATGTTTTTGGAAAGAAAACCAAAATTACGTCGTCTTTAATTCCTATCTCTTAGTGATAATCATGTTTTCGACACAAGCATGTCTATCTTTGGTTTTCAACGAAAATGTATTTTTTTTGACGCTTGTTTGATTCCCTAAAATTTAAATCCCCAAAATTCAAAGGCAATTCAAACTTTTTTATTTCGGCCTGGGTTGCGTTAGGTTGTTCTCCGACGTATTTGCTTTCAAAGTAATTTTTAATATGAAATCTTCGTATTTTATTTTCTGCGTACAAAATAAATAAGACTCAAAGAAGATATAAGAATGATAACATGCTTGAGTTGCAGTGACGGGCATCTATTATAAATTTTAAAAAAATTGTCTCTGACTTTAAAAGTTGAAAATGTTTTTAAAACGTTTCGGTTTCAACTGAATCCTTCATCAGACACTAGACTGCATCTCATGGGGCTCTATTTATTGTCAATAGAATTTGCATTCTTCTATTGATTCGTTTTGCTTTTCAGATCGACGAGACACATTTTCCCTCTTGATCTGGCGATGGCTTGTTTTCGAATTCGTAGTTGGTTCAATACTAAATTACCAGAGGACACAAACGAGCTGTAATGTCCTCTGTCGAGGTGTATGAAATGGTATGAAATGAAATTAAGTTAAAAGAGTCGTAATTTTTAATTGAGAGAAACATTATGGCATTACTGAGACAAAAAGCCATTTAATACGTCAAAAATGCCGTAAGCTAGTAGACAGAAAAAAATTAATTTTTCAAATTAACAATTTCAAGTCTTCTTAAATTATAATCTAACAAAGTGAGAAGGAAAACGAAAAGAGATGAGAAAAAGAAAAGGAAATAATCAATGTCGGCCATCAATGAAAGTGTTGACCAAAGCGCGGGAAAAAAGACGCGCGCGCGAAGGAAGCACTAGAGTAGCCAAATCAGAAAGCGACTTTAGAAGGAAGAGAAAATAATGAAGTGATAAAAAGATGAAAACAATTAATAGAATAGAAAAAAGATGTGAACTTTGTCGTAACAATAGCAAATACAAATATAGAAATAAAAACAAAGGATGAGAATTGCGGTTTGAGTGGTTTTAGTGAACGAATAAATAAAGGTTCATTTGCGCGCCAAAGGCTATATAGCCCAATGGCCCTATTATTTTGGTTGGTGTGGTTTTCAAGCTCGCGGCTCATGTACTAGAGATTGTATTCAAATTCCTGTCGTTTAATCGAATCGACTAGAATTGTGGGTCTCTTAGTGAATGACAAACACATGACAGGTTTCTTTGAAACGTATTTGCTATGGATTATCTGTATAAACTCTTTGAATCGACTACAGTTCATAATAGAGGGGGATGGATCCCGTCTGGTCGAGTGTGAATCTAAACTTCAAAGTTTTGCCGCTAAAATATGGCATAAAACTAAATAAAATAGTATTTCTAGAATGGCACTTGGACAACAATTAATCACAAAAACTTAAAACATATAAATTTTTGTCAACAACGTCGAGATTTATCTTGACAGAACTTGCCGGAAAAATAAGCCATCAGTAGTGGAAGGAAACAGTCCTTGAATATTTGAATAAATCATAGAAGACGAACCTATATAGCAGTTAGCAAATCAGTATAATTGTGGTTAGGAAATGATCATCGAGGGATTTTCAAGAAAAAAAAAAAAAGAAAAAATAACGAGAATCATTCTGATTCATAATTAAATGGTTTCAGTGTTTACCTAGTTTTCTTTTGCTCTTTTTTTTCTCTGTTTATTTTTGTCTGACGATCAAAAAAATTGTTATAAAATGGTCCCATTATTTTTTCTCGTTATTACGATATTTTGAATTTGTAGCCGGCATGTTTCGATGTGATTCCTATGTTTAATATTCTTTATTTTAATGAACAACCAAAAAATGATGGTCGAATACATCTTTTATACCTTTTTTTTTCAAACAGGAATGAGCTAAAAGTCATGTTAATTTTAATCGCATTATTCTAGTTCTTTTTTACTTCGCCAAATGTGATCGAGCGTGGGAAGAAATCCGCAAACGAAATTCTCAAACCATAATATAAGTCTGAATCGCATGTGGTCTGTTTTTTAAAAATTATTTTTTCATGAAAAGACTAAGGCTAATCGTAGGCTTTTGAATGAAATTAGTTTTATTCGAGCCGTGCCTCTTGGCAGTCGTTTTTTTTTTTTTTTTTTTTTTTTTTTTTTTTTTTTTAAAAACGGTTTTACAAACCACCACGACCTCGACGTTATACTAGAATTAAAAAAACAGTATTTTACACCTGATTTCAGAATAGTGCGAACTCTCGGGAATTTCAGTTTCGTTCGATCTTCGGCACTCGACCGACATCACTCGACGGCTTGGTAACCAGGCTAATAAGGCGGGTTACTTAGCTATCAATCAGTTCCCGAATGTGGCTTTCGTCCTGACTGCCATTGATAGCTATGCAATCAGCCTGGTTAGTCTGGTTACCAAGCCGTCGAGTGATGTCGGTCGAGTGCTGAAGATCGACCGAAACTGAAAATCCCGAGAGTTCGCACTATTTTGAAATCAGGTGTAAATTAATCATGAAGTTTCACATCAATTCTCGCTTTTCTCTCGGCATGTCTCTCTTTCTCTTACTTATTTAGTCTCTATTTCTCCCTTTCTCTTCATAAGGAAGACTCTTCTTCATCTTCTTTCTTCTTTCTCGTTTCTCCCTCTTTGGCAAAATAAGACTCACCACTCTCCTGACAGTATACTTTGTTGGTTTACGTCGAGGCTCACAATCAGAAGTCATATCGCACAAGCTGTTAGGCGGTACGATTCACGATCAACACTTCGGTTCGGTTTCGACAATTTTGGCCACGAATGTCAGCTAAACAACCGATTATATTCAAAGTTTGATATTGGTGAAAATTTTCTGAAAAACGAATCCGTTAATAAGGTGTTAAAAAGCGGTTTTCTTTTAGTACTTAGTCGAGAACTGAAGTTCATTCAGAGCTGCCTTACTCGGCGACTTTAACTGTAAAGTCTTGACTGGAAAATACACTGAAATGATTAATTAATTACTACATGATTAACGAAAAAGCCGAAGAAATTGAAAGTTAAGAATAGTCTTCGCTGTGCAAAGAGTTCGTGAAACCCAAGCTTGAATAATTTTTGCCATTGAGACACTAAGTTCCGATTTAAACGAAGAGTTTTAATTTGATGACGCAAATTTAGCGATAAAGTACTACGTTTGAGAGGAATTAAAGGAAATGTGGTATCAATACGCGAGAGGAATCCCAAACGAGATATGCTCGTCAAATTTCACACCATCCTAATGAAATTTCATTTGTTCGCTGATATTGTTTCCTTTAAATAGATGGCAAGCGAAAACCGGCCTAGTTACGAGAAGAAGAGTGGCTATGGCTGTCGAGCGATTAATTTTTAACTTGTGTAAAGTATTTGAAAATGTCATGTTTTGACTAGAAGATTTACAGCTTTGTACGGTTGCGTTAAGGTCCTTTTCAAAGAAGTTTATCGCGCCGAATATCTAACCTCCCGCCCCCTTCGTAAGGGATCAAAGTTTTTATCCTAACAACCCGATATTTTTCACTTAGCTGGAAAAAATTCTTGATTTCCTTGAAAGGTCAGAAAAATATATCCTCTTTCTTGACTAACGAAATCTTTAGACTTTGTTTTTGTGTTTCCAGTGTCGAAACTCCGGATACATTCGGTCCATTCGCCTCCATTTAGATAGAGAGTAGTAAGAAGCGGTAACCGCGTGTATACGGGAAGTGGGATTTTACGCGTGATCGTGAAAATACATCAGGTTTTTGGCGTCCTAGCTACGCTCTACATAAAATCGTGGGTAAAAAATGAATAAATTTTGATTGCTTTTGAAAAATGATTCTGTCAGTGTACGAAGTAATAATCCTAGTTTGTCAGTGAAAAGGCTAAATAAACTTTAAACTACGTCACAAGCGGTATTACGACATTCGCAAGCGAAGCAGAAATAAGTGCTTTTCCGAATGGCTAAAAACTACACTCTCAATCCCACACTACGCAAATTTACGTCACAAAAGAAAATTAAGCTTGAATATCTTTATGAAAATTTAATTTTCATTAGGCTATTCATAAGTTTATCTTCTGAATATGTTTCATGAGTAAAGAATTAAATAAAGACGGGGGACGAAGTAAAATCGGAAGTGCGTCGGTTTTATGATATTTTTCAATCAGAAACACGAGCTTAACTGAACTAAAATTCGTATTTAAAATAAAGCTTAGTACAAAAATATTTTGAATAAGTTGTAATTGTATTTTTTAACTTTGTCGTAGAAAAAAAAATAATCGTAAAAATATATAATATAAAGGGAAAAATGGAATGCTCCTAAAAATAATTTTTCCCAGGAACAAGTAAGATATTTTACTTTTTCTCATTTGGCATAATATAATCGATCGATAGGGGTTAGTTTTTTGGACAGGTTTTGACGGGGGCGGGTTACGGGGGTGATCTCGAACGCGATTGGTTTATCGGTATGTGAATTAAATACGAACATGACATTTTTCATGAGCGAATTATCTTCCGCGTTGCTATGACGATTTCTACAGTCGATCTGGTTGATTGTTTTTTGGACCAATCAGAGAAGAGTACTTGATAACGACTCGATAAATACGAAGTGCACAACTTAAAATTTTATTCTTAGTGTTTGATTCCTGTTTGTGAAGACAGTTATACTTTCGCCCAAGAATCAGTATATTTTTTTAACAAACGCATTTCATCTACACTTTCATCAATATCCCAAGAATTCCTTCAAGTAAACAAGCATGGAAAATCAAAACACAACACAAGTTTTAACCTTTGAGCAGGTTTCACGACTTCAAAACGTCCTTAACCAAGTTGTTCAAGTCCACGGCCGAGGGAACTTTCCAACTCTCGATGTCCATTTGAGAAGTCTTATTGAAACGGTGTCCTTTGGACTGAAAAAAGAGGGGTTGAAAATCAAAGACATTCGCCTGAATGGCAGCACGGCAAGTTATATTTTGAGCAAGGATAACATCACAGCGTATAATGACATTGACTTGATCTTTGGTGTCGAGATTCGTTCGCATTCGCATCTTCAGCAAATCAAGACTGTGGTACTTTCGTCTCTCATAGACTTCTTGCCAAACGGTGTCTCCAAGGACAAGATGTCCAGTTGTACACTCAAGGAAGCTTACGTTCAGAAAATGGTGAAAGTTTCGAATGACAACGATCGATGGTCCCTCATTTCTCTCTCGAACAACGAGGGGAAAAATATCGAACTGAAGTTCGTCGACAACATGCGTCGGCAGTTTGAGTTCTCCGTCGACTCGTTTCAAATTAAGCTGGATTCCTTGGTGGGATTTTACAAACTTTCTACCGTTCCTATGCAGTCTAATTTCTTTCCAACCGTCGTTGCTGAATCCGTGTATGGTGACATCAAGCTAGCACTGTTTCACTTAGATAACCAACTCATCGCTACCCGAAATCCCGAAGAAATTCGTGGCGGTGGGCTTCTAAAATACTGCAACCTTCTCGTACGAAATTATATTCCAGAAAACATAAATGAAATTCACATGCTCGAAAGATACATGTGTAGTAGATTCTTTATAGACTTTGGTGATATCGAACAACAGCGACAAAAATTGGAAAGCTATATGGCCAGCCATTTCATTGGCGAAGACCACACCAAGTACCAGTATTTGATGATATTATATTCAATCGTTTCCAACTCCACTGTTTGCCTGATGGGACATGAAAGACGACAGACTCTAAGGCTGATTACCAACCTTGCTAAATCCTACTATCCCAATGGATTTGGATACTGTGATGGTTTTGGGACGGTATGTTATGGAAGCCCCAACGGATATATGTACACTTCCCCACCAAGTGATGCACAGAGCTGGAACCCTTACCAAGGGAATTTAGTACAGTGTTACTAACTGGGCAGCCTAAAGATGGCTCAAAAGACGGGCAGAAAAACTTCAAAACAAAAGACAAAAAAATATTAATATGACAATTCAAATATCATGCGAGTACGACCGTGTGTTTATAGAGTTTTATTTTGTAGAGAATATGCTAGCTTCACGGACGTATGCAACTCAAACGTATATATATTTGTATTATCTCGTACTTATTATAAATATTATGAAGATCGTTTAACTTTCTATTCCATTCACCTGCAGAAACCCAAAATCAATCATTAATGTATATATTAAAAAAAAGAAAAAAAGAAAATGCTGGGATATATTACTGTTCAAACTTGGAATCTTGAGTTTGAGCAGTTTTCAAGCGCTGAGGTGATTGAAATTCGAGACTGTAATCGTTTTACGATATTTAAAAACATTTCGTAATCTGGTCTCGGCGTTCATCTTGAACAACAATAAAAATTAAGACATTATATTTTGCTTGAATACTACAAATCTAAATTTAAAAGGGTTTAGTCAAATAGTGATCAGTGCAATAAAATATTTTTCCTAAACGTCTTTTTGTGTGTTGATCGTGCTTGTTGATTTGATGGACTTCCTCGCTCGTAGATTGTATTTGTACCAACAACTTCAATTTAATTTTCTAATTTTATAAAGGGTTTTTATTTCTACGCTAGTGAAAAAAATAAATCTCGTTTTGTCAATAGAATTATTTGTTGAAAGAAAATTGTCAAGTTTCGCGTAGGTGTTCAAAGAATCAGAGTCGAGAAGTTGGAAGGTGTGTGTGGGGGGGTTTAAATTATCACCCAATAAGAAACCTCCATTTTGGCCTTTTGACCAATCAACATTCAGTAGGTTTAATATTTTGTATTTTCCACATCGCCGATCAAGAAAAATATTTAAAGTCATAATATTTTTTTCAGATTTTAGAGCTTGAAATCCATAAAAAAAGTTATTTATCATGTCTAAGAGCGATTTACAAATAAAAACTTGATTTTAGTCCGAAAATATGGATAGACTTCTGTTTACATATCATACTAAGAATAAAATGCATATAATCCCTAAGTTTGAATAGTTCATCTATCGATGAAGATCTAAAAAGTTTTATTTTAGTAAAAAAACAAAAACATTTAAAAGCTCTAAGTTTTACTCAGAAATAATCATATATTCGTAGTCGAAGGATTAGTTGAAACTCGTCTAATATTTGAGCATGAAGCCATCGACGCGCGAAAAAAACCTTTAAAACAACGACAGGCACTTTCAGTGCCGATTGGGATTTCGTTTTTCTTTAATTCCCTATGTGAAACAGATTTCAAACTTCATGATATATTTTTCGTATTCTTTTCTGCCGATCATTTCCAATCCTGTTATTTATTTCGTACAACATCGTACGAGAAAAAGGAATCTATTTTTACGCTTCGTGGAACTATCTAATTTTGTGGTTTTAGGAGAACAATCGAGGCGTGCAGTAATATAGGTAGTTTTCCTTATTCATAAATAGATAATTAAAACTGTGTATTTCAAAAATGGATATTTTCGCTCGACTCTGAACGAACGTGTAGAATTTCTACGTCGAACGAAACGGAAACCACTGTCCCCAGAAGACAAATATAAGATCACTTTGAAAACAGAATATATAAGTTCGGAAAATACCGCTTTTAGAAATTACACAGAACGATAGAAATACTTAGTACGAGTTCTTTTGGAACTTAAGAATAAGTAATAACTTAAATTCGTTTAGGAATCAATTTTTGTGTGGTAATTTTGTTTTTTTTCTGAGGGTCAGTTGCTAAGCTATCCTTTGGTAGCTTCGGAATGTCAACGGATCAGGTGAGCGTACGAAGTGTTCAACATCTAAGATCAAAACAAGCTTATTTTCATGAACGAGAACAAGAGAAACGAGACAGGAAAAAAACAACATTAAATCATAATCACTAATTATAAGAAGATGTCTGAAAATGCCTTGTTTCAATGAATAAAGTTTACTAGTTTAAATTTGCTTCGTAAGCATTTTTGATCAGGACATATAAGGTTTCATGCTTTGCAAATACTTCAAATAATGTCAGCGTGGGCGATTACAATTGAATCTAGCTACAGACCGGACCGACGTTATATTATCCCTATAGTTTAAAAAGTTTTTCTGTGCGATAGCTATCTCTTACTTGGCTTGAGGATATTTTTCGAAATTAATCTATTTGGAATGATATTATCATTGGTTTTATAGTTCGGTTGCATTTATTACTATATTCATATATGTTATTATTATTTGTTGTTATTATTATTATTGTGGTATTTACTTTCCTTGAGATATTCAATGAAAATATTTATCAAAAGTTATTCCCCTCCCCCCCCCCCTTATTATCGTTTGTATTGTTGTTTTTGGGCTTCATATAAACAGACTAGTTTTCCTTCCTTTAATCTTATTATCCATATTCTTATCATCATCGATATTGTTACTTGATTGATTTTACTACTGTATTTGTAATTTTAGTGTGACTATTTATTATTTTCTTGTAATGGCAAAGTTTAGATAGGTGGGAGGTCATAAATACCCCACCAAGTGAACAGGCCTTTATTCAAATAGACGAAACACACTCAAACTCGCGAATAAGTAAAGGTCCAGCTCGATTGGTTACTGTACACGTGATACTTTAGACTTTGAACCTTAGGGAACTGATATGTTCAAAAGAGAAGTGAGATGGAAGATTGGACGGGGACAAACTGTCGTTTTGCTTACATATACTTTCTGAAATATCGTACAAATCTTGACCAACCTCCCACTTGAAAGGAATAATTCCTACGACTCCCCCCTGACCTAATTATTGTTCTTTAAGTCTGCATTGGTGCCGTTTCAACCAACGTTTTTAGGACTAGAAATAAAGCTGAAAAAACCCCGCTAATTTTTGATACTTAGTAGTCCAAAGTACTTATTATAGCTAGAATGAAGGACCAGTATCTTTATGGTAAGCCGATTTATGAAGTTTTATTTTTTAAACTTCATTGTAGACTAAAGAGACCTGAGAAACTGGCAGGTTTTTAGCTTTAAAAACCTTTAAACCTCTTTTTGTCTCAGGACTGAGGAAAATGGCTGACTTGGGGATCTCGAAGGTCAGTTGATTAAAGTCAGGAAGATAAGTGTTGTTCTTCTGTGAGTTTCTCAATCTTCTTTAGTCCATCCATCCATCCACCC
>NW_022258870.1:53174-76071 GCF_009602425.1 Actinia tenebrosa | reverse complement strand
TACTCTTCTTGTGGTTCTTGAGCCCCTAAGGCATAGAAGAGCTGATCTCAAAAGGGAGAAAGAAACCTTTGCTCGTATCCAGGATACAGTAATAATAATAATGTGGGCCTAACTGAGGATGTTCACTGCCAGGGTTTCTTTACGATCTACTCATTAATCTATGCATCATTTATTCCTCACTCTTTTAACAATTTACTAATTCATTTATGGGTTTTATTTCATGCGCGTTCATCTCCAAACAAGTTAATATTTATTTTATCCATTCATTCAATCAATCATTTATTTTTCTTTTTTCCTTTCTAGCCCTCAAACTCCCACACATCTAACCTTACCTGATCTATTCAAAAATGCCAATTCATCATATTTGAGGCTCAGCTTCCCACCAACTACAGCCGCTAACCACAACTCAACGCAGCTAGCTATCAAACACCATACCGAACCAGCCAACAATATCCTGGTTATAGCCAAGTTAAACCTCTTATTTACGCTGACTTTATGTATGAAATTGTGTATGGAGCGATAGTTGGTGTCGAGTGGTTCACTGACACTAAAAATTTACTAAAAATTCGTAAAAAAAAAAAAAAATCCTATCGGAATATGAAGAAGAACAAAATTTAACCAATGATTACCAGACCCTTGAATATTAATAACAGTAGAGCTTTTAATGATTTTTTAAATACTAGTCCTCTTTTAAATTGAAAATATTGTCATTTGGCATGTTTGACGACTCAAAAAATAAAAAATAAAAAAATAAAAAAAAAAATAAAAAATAAAAATAAAAATAAAAACCAAAAACGAAACATAATGATAACAAAATTCATTGAATTTGAGTTCTCATTGTCATCTTTTCTCCGCGGCAAGTTAAGATCCAAATTAATGGCTCGTATATTGCGGTTTGGTATTAAAGAGGGTTTTGTGGTATCCCACATGTACATAGCCATATACCAAATCTTCCTCCCACACTGTACTTAACACCATTTTTCATCTAGGACTTTTTATGGCGATTCTTTTTGTCGAGGGATCTTAACACCTACGCAGAACCTGACTTTGTGAAAAAAGATTCTAGTTAATTTGTCTTACAGATGTCATTTCGCCTTTAGCGGTTTTTTTGTGTTTTAGTTTGTTCATCCTTTCTATGGAGCGCCGCTTTAACTCTTTTAAGATGATTTTATTCACCCGTAAAGAGATTCATTAGCAGGTGGACATCATGCAACTCGATCAGATAAAGGGTTTTGTCAATGGTTCTACCACAGGTAGCTCAATTTATCATTATACTTGTCAATAYGTGACGCACATACACTTCGTATATATTTTTCTGACCATTCTTACTTCTTCCTCCCCCTCTCCTATCCCACAACCCCTTTCGCCCCTACTCACCCTACTCTAACTCGTAACAGGTCCTCTCCAGCCCCCTCTTAGGCTTGCACTTATCCAATCAAAAGGCTCTAATTTTCCCATGAATGAAAAATTAAAAATAATGAGGTATTGGTAAAGGACACAGCCCACTCTAGAAATATAATCATGAAAAATCCACTATTTGAGAATTTAATACTTTTTAGTTTCTTGTTATTGTCTTATTTATACTTAATCATCCCTTTTCCTTGCAATCAGTCACCAATCTAGACAATCTGAGACCCGGCCGGACATCGTTAAATCATTCACCGACGAAAACACATCTCAGGAACAAACAATCTAGTGACTAAACACGGTCAAGCACTCGGCACGGAAATCACAATGCAAATATTTGAGTCCAGAAACTCTCAACTCACTCCTTCTCATACGATAACTTTTTTTTCCTTTTTTTTTTTTTTTTTTTTTTTTTGGGAGAAAAGCGAGTTTGTGATTGAGTCGTAGGATTCTTCATGATTTATTCCTGTTTTGTGTTTTTGGAATACGAGATAAAATCAGAAAAGTGCGGATTCACCTAAGATTAAGGACTAAGCTTTTTTCGTAACCATGGAAACAATGTGCTCAGCCTTTATTGATTTCAATTCATTGGTAGTTCTTAACGTTTTATGCGACGTACTTGATGATCTATAAACGAGGCATAACGAACACGGACTGAGGAGATGTAGAATTCTGGGGTTGCTATAAACCCTTTCGCTTTAGGTATTCGCACTGTGAAAAACCACAGGCAGCCCAAGCGCTGTTTAGAGAATAGTAAAGGGGATTCCAAGATATAGAAAAACTCTCGAAAATCGCACGAATTTGAGCACAGGGAATAAAAACCAACTGATAAAAACGCCAACTAAGGTTACAGAACTTGGGCCGCTTGTGGAAAAAACTGCGCTTATTTTGGAGGTTGGGGAGAGAAGGAGGATCTTAAGGTAAGAACACCCATCTCCCCCACCCCCGTCCCCCTCAAAAAGGGGAAAGAATCTTAGCATTTACCCTGTTAATTTATGTAATGTTCTTTTTGTGGAACAGTTTATTTAATTTATTTTGATTATCAATTTTCTAATCGTTGTTCTTACATGAAGTAGTAGCAGTTTTCGTGCACAATGGTTTTCAAGGTGGGAGAGTTTGATGGGTGGGAGGGAAGGAAAAGGGAAAGACGTAGTGGGAAGAGGATGGGAGAAGAAACTCGCCGATGAGTATAAGCTAAATATACGATAACAGAATAAGTACTAGCGCAAAATTCATCCGTCTCCCGAGGAGGGAGGGGAGGGTGTGGATGATGTGCCCTTTGTGACCCCCCTCTATCAGTGATCTACATTAAAGGACATCTTGTAGCTATATAAGATAAACTAAATACGAACAGAAAGACTCACGACGAGACAAAACATACGCATGTGAAAACCAAACTTCATTCTTTCACCCAGAAAGTTTTTACTCCGTTCAGTTGGGTATCCTGTGGTAGCCCTGAAGAGGATGACTGAGTTCTACCAGGGGTAGGAAGAAAACAAGATGGCGGCCACAACGTGTCGAGTACAACGACTTTTAACATCAAATATTCTGGCCTCAAGCTACAGATCCTTGTCTTCGAGATTATCAAATATATCAAAGAATACTCAGGCTTTGAAAAGATGTGCATCAACGTTTTCTTATGTCCCCGAAAAGGCGGATCCTTCCCTCGGTAGGTTTTTTAGCCAAAAAAATAAATTATCTTACTAAAACTTTAGATTTTTCTATTACTATTCTTTGGACTTCCATCGAATTATTCCTGCTTTCGTCTATATCGATATTTCGTGGAATAAATACCGTTTTATCTATCTGGACGTAACTGCACATAAATTAGAGTAAGCTCATAAATTTTGTACTTGTTTTGCTTGTTGTTCCAGGGGAGACGAAAAAAATTAATTTATTCCAGGCTTTAACTGATGCTATGGATATAGCGCTAGATACAGATCCTTCAGCAGGTATAGGATTATTGATCGTGCCCAGGAAAAGAAATTCTTATGCGAGAAGGACTATATGTAGATTTTATAACTTAGAGATAAAAATGATAAAAAAATGATAATTGCTAATAATGTTAATGTATTGTGATTCTAAACAAGTATACATCACATATCTCTTTGTTTGTTTTTTTTCATTAGTAATTTTTGGTGAAGATGTGGCATTTGGTGGTGTTTTCCGATGTACAGTAGGTCTAAGAGAGAAACATGGTAAAGCTCATATTCTTAGTTATCTTGTGGTTTCAGAAAATATCCATACCTCCAGAGTTTCAAAGACGTTTCAATTTGATATTTTTTAGGCAAGGATAGAGTCTTCAACACTCCTCTGAGTGAGCAGGGTATTGTCGGGTTTGGCATTGGATTGGCTACAGCTGGGGCAACAGCCATTGCTGAGATTCAGTTTGCTGATTACATCTTCCCTGCCTTTGATCAGGTAGTGTGGATTCCCCGTGGTATTGTGGGTCATTCTTCTTACAAAATGTTATGGGTTCCCTGTGGTACTGATAATCATGATTCTTCCTAATAGCTTGGACTTCCTGTGTTCCTCTTTGGCATACCTACTAAAAGTGTGCACTTTATTTAGTAAGATTTGGTTGTAGTACTCCCATTTTGGGTTCCCTGTGGTGATTTATGTGGTAGTACTCTATGGGTTCCCTGTGGTGCTAATAGTCTCACTATTCATCTAATATTCTATTTCAGTTGGTGAATGAGGCAGCTAAGTTTAGATATCGTTCTGGTAATTTATTTGACTGTGGTGGTCTAACAGTGCGGGCTCCCTGTGGTGCTGTAGGGCACGGAGCTCATTATCATTCCCAGTCTGTTGAGAGTTTCTTTGCTCATGTCCCTGGACTCAAGGTGAGTATACAGTATTGTCTATACAACTCAACCTTCAATTAATGTTATTGATACCCTGGAACAACCTATGGGCGGATCAAAGTAACTTGCAGTTCAAATTGGAATTCAGTATGTTAGGTTTTGCAAAGGGAAGGAAAAATAGAGAACTCGGAGAAAAACCTTCGAATCAAAGGAGAGACCTAACAAACTCTACTCACATGTAAATGTAATGCCTAGTCCAGGAATTTATATCAAGACCCCAGGCGTAAAAGGCAAGGGCAATACTGCTACCCCTTTGTTAATCCCCACCTATTACACTGAGCAATATAGTACACTTATCCTTCTTTCATTGAAAATTAAGTCCTTCCTTGTTTGGCCGCCATCTTTAAGCAGGATTAAAACTACTTCTTCTCGGTATTTTAGTTAAACAAGGTTTGAAGCTTGTTTAGTTAACTGTGCGCGCAATGTTAATGGTCACTTGTTTGTTTAAACAACAACGTTTTTTTCTTTCCTTTTAGGTTGTCATTCCCAGAGGTCCGATCCAAGCCAAAGGACTGTTACTGGCCGCCATCAGGGATCCCAACCCTGTTGTATTCTTTGAACCAAAAATACTTTACAGACAATCAGGTAGGAGTCATCTTTTTACAATAAAAAGGCCTTTAAGCACTAGTAATATTTTCTTGATTGGCCAAACCTATAGTTTGAATTTTACAAGCATGCAATATACAAACTTGAGTGGAAATTGTTTAAGAAGTTACTGTAATTAACCATCCCTTGTGATTTCCACACTCTCTCCTTGTGGGTAGTTCAGTGGATGTTTTCTAAGACAACACCTTAAATCACTGAATTGTTCTTTCTTGTTTACCTGTTTCTAAACACAGTTGAAGAAGTTCCAGTCAAAGACTATATACTGCCACTATCACAAGCTGAAATTTTACAAAAAGGTATATCATATTCGGGCTTTTCACTTAATTTTAGAACAGATTTTTCCCAGTTCCTTCTCTGTCAGTTCTGCCAACCCCCCCCCCCCCCTCATCTCACAGGCGATCACCAAGCACAAAGGTCCATCATTTGTATTGTGAGTGTACAGCTGTTTCTTGTGGCAACTATTCCAATCAGAATTCACATAAACTCACTAACTTGTGAGTAAATTATTTACAACTTAGCTAGAATATTTCAGAATTCAAAACTCGGATTGCAGAAAATTGAATATAATTTGTGTCAATGTTTACAGTCCCGTCAAAAAGACAGAAAATTACCTTGAAATCCTTGTAGTACTCTTTAAAAGAGATATTTGGCTAATTCCACTAGGAAAACTGGAAAAACTGCTGCAACAGTGATTGCTTCACTTTTGTTTGAGTGACAACCATGAATGTTGTAGAAACATTGATTGATGCTAGTACCTAAACTTACATTTTCTTGATTTCAAACCGTACAGTTTACTTGCTGTTATATCATTAAGTCCTCACTCAGTATGTATCAATCATATCAACAGGAACAGACTTAACACTTGTCGGCTGGGGTACCCAGGTGCACGTGCTACAAGAGGTGTCCAAGATGGCCCAGGATCAGCTGGGTGTCAGCTGTGAATTGATTGATTTACGAACCATCATGCCATGGGATAAGGAGACTGTCATCCAGGTAATGCCTTGCTGCTGCCCAGTTAGCTCAGTTGATAAAACTGTGGTCTGTAGGCGGGAGACTGTGGTGCAAGCTTCCTCCTGGCCAACATTCTGAGTCTTAAAATAACTGAAGAGAACCTGCTGAATTTGTAATGACATCTGCAAATGGTTAGACCTTCACGTGGCTTGGATGATCACGTTAATGGCGGTCCCATCCCAAATCAACTAGAGACGTCAAAAGAGGACCACAAGTTTTATATCAGTTGAATTACCATCGAGTGTTATCCTCTTTAATTAAACAAAGTTTTTTTTTTTACAAAATCCGTTGATGTGAAGTTGAACCTATTGATGGTTTTCAACCATTCCCAAGAGAATTAAATAACGAAAGACATGGTGGCCATGTTGGAGGATATAACAAAAGAATTCGTTGACAATTCCTTTGTTATAGTCCTCCAACATGGCCACCATAAAAACCATCAATTGCAGTATGTGAAATTAGAGATCATCCAATAAACTTGCTTTAATGCAATAAATGCTCCAGTTATACCACCTCCCACCATTAGCACACACGTTCCAAATCTGAGATATCGGCATCAATTAGAAGCTGTTACATTCGCATTTGTATCAAGGTTGCATCATGTCCCATCATTTGCATAATGCAAATATTTCATCTCTCTCCTTGAGTTCTTAATCATTTTAATAATGTTGATTTCCTTCTTTTCCAGTCAGTAATGAAGACTGGCAGACTACTTGTAGCTCACGAAGCATGTCACACTGGAGGATTTGGTGGTGAGATTTCCAGTACCATCCAGGTAGGAATGATCTTTTTATTCTGTGCAAAGTTTCCTTTTAACAGCACTAGGCTACATTTTGCAATATATTTCTTTAGCTTCAGTGTAATGTTTTACCCATTTTCTCATGCCTTTCTTTAAGAATATAATTCTTTGTATGAGTGGCATTCATATTTGTCTTCTCATGTGCAACTGTTAAACAAAGAAATGATACTCTAGGGAATGACACATGGTCTAAGTAATATTTAAAAAAATGAGCAGGAGTGTTTTATCGGATGTAAAACACGAGGCGCAGCCGATCGTGGTTTTAGACCCGATAAAACATGATCTGCGAGATTATTGAACGGCTTAGAAAACTCATGATGTATGTTCTCATATTGTACCGAATTCCTTACGAAATGAACCAATTTTGATATAGAAAATCCAAGTTAAAGTTTATGCAAATGAAGAGGAATCTATATCAGATATAAAATCACCTTCATGGTCATGATTTCTATTGTGTTTTCTTCATGAATTATTAATGAGTTTTCTAAAATGGAAAAAAAACATTACAACTAAAATAAAAAAGGTCAATATTTCAATATTGCTCACATCCTTTTCCCCTGAAGTTGCCAAATTTACGGTTTAGATTCAATTTTATTTAAATTCTATCATCTTTGTTTTTTTTTAGGAAAACTGTTTTCTGTCTCTTGAGGCCCCAGTTCAGAGAGTTTGTGGTTGGGACACACCTTTTCCTCACATATTAGAGCCATTTTATCTGCCTGACAAGTGGAGATGCTTTGAAAGTGTCAAGAAAGTCATGAATTACTAAACTTTAAAACTTTAAATGGATAAACTTCTGAACGCAAAACTGTGTGGTGCTTCTGGGGAAATTCAGTCTTCTGTGACTGTAAGGGTTGTTAGATGGAGTGTTGTGTGACAATGCTAACAGAGGCAATTGTAGACTAGGAATCCCATGAAACATTGCTACAGTGTGACTTGTTCAGAAGGCAAATAACACAGAAAAAATACATCATTATTTAAAAAGTCACAGTTTGGTGTTGTTTTACAGATAGCTAGTCATGTAATGATAATGGTAGACACTAGAGTGGTTTTAGTATGTTCACTCCAGAGTGAAGTCACTAAACCTGTGAAATGAATATTAGACTAATACATTTTAGTAGACCCTTAGAGTGATTTTCATAAACCCGTGAAACAGATATCATTATTTTAATGTGTAATAGTGAAATGACAACAAAAGAACACAATGGAATTAGGGTCTACTAATGTATACTAGGCTAGTGTGTATTTCACGGGTTTATGAAAACCACTCTATTCCATTTGTTTTCTTTTGTGTCTATTTGACAGGGTTCGTGCTACATTTTCGTTACAAAATTAAAGGACTTTTTAAGCACTTTTCAAGCACAAAAATTCGATTTTCAAGGACAAAGTTTTTTGTATTAGAACCTGGTTTAAACATTGATTCAATGTTACAGTGCAGGACATTGCAGCTAATTCCGCCGGGGCCACGTCCACCAATAAAAAACGATCATGACATGCAACCAACCAGTAAACAAGCACCCAGAAACTCTTAAATCAATTTTAATTGTTATTTATTTCAAAAGGAAAGTTAGAAATAACATTAAGTTTGCATTAAATTCAAGGAGTATTCCAGGAGTTTTGGCATTTTTCCCTATTTTCAAGGGCTTTTCAAGTGCCCTTGTAAACGTGTTTTCAATTAAAGGACTTTTCAAGAATTTCAAGGAGTAGCACGAACCCTGATTTGACTATTTATTACAGGTTGTAATTTCTATTTCACAGGTCAAATGCCTTCACTTTATCACAAATCTACTATAATAATAGTCATAATATCTCTTTTTCTGTGCTTTAGAGAAACCTCATAATCTCATCAGATATTTGTGAGCAATGAATGAGGACAGTTTAGAAGAATGAAATAAAAACGCCCTTTCAAAATTGATAATCGTTTTAATTTTCTGTTATTTTTTGATCTTGTCTCATGATTCAATTCAAACTAGAGTGGTTTCCATAAACCCGCAAAACAAAGTCTATTTGTTAGAGTGTAATAATCAATACGATAGAAAACAGAACAAGTACATGTAGAGTGTAATAGAGCATTTTCACATAATGTAACAATAGCCATGTTTGTGTACCACCAAAACAATACACTTTCTATCCTCCGAGAATTGAACTCTAATTTTATGCAAAAACTGCGCAGAAAGTTTCTATTGTTTGGTACACCAATATGGCTGCCTTACTTGTCACGTAAGTGAAAAAGCTCTAAGTACTAAATACCCTAAAGTGTATTTCTCAGGTTTATGAAAACCAATCTAAGCCAGTTTGCTGTTATCACCTCTCACTCAAACCAGAACGATAGAATTCTCTATTTTCATACTGTCAACTAAAATACTAAGTAATTTAGGTTTTTCAGCTTTCGCCATCAACACATTAAATCTGCTCAAGCAAAGCATACTAGCTCACAATAATATTAACCATTCCAACTGAGCCTGGTTATATGAAGGGTGGATAGTGCTATCCACTGGATAAATCTTTATCAAGTGGATAAGTTGATGCTGTTATCCAATAAATCTATTTGCTAGATAAGGTTCCCAACCTTCGTACAACCAGGCCCTGGTTGATAAAAAAAAAGAGGTACTCTGGTGTTTGCATTGCATTGTGGGAATGTTTGAAGGGACAAATTTCAAAGATTACATCTATTTTGTCTAAACAGTCCCAAAGTGCACATATCTATTTTGTCTTAACACAGGGAGCCAAGCATGCACCACAATCTTGATAGGTAGCCATGCCTTTGCATCGAAACAAGATGAGCAATGAGCTTGCAATGATAGAGACCTTTTTTTTGTACAATTATTATTCACATCTATTATTGCAAGCTTACCTTTTGTCTTGCTTCGATGCGAAGGCATGGCTAGCCTGCATAGCTCAGCTCTCCCCTCCCCTCATTTCCTCTCCTCCCCCCCTAGGGCCGAGCTACGCAAGCTAAGGCATGGCTACTAGTACCCCTTGAGATGGTGCAGGGAACTGTCAAGGTGACTATAAAACAATTTTGGATTCATAGAAATATCAAAAGTGTATCAAGATGTAGAATATTGGGCATTCTTACTTACAAAGTTCTTTTTTTATTTTTGAGAATTAAAGTCTACATCCTAATTAATATTTTTTACAGTTCAGATGGAGAAAATAAGGAAAGCAATGATTTTGATCATCAAAATACCAAAAATAGACATTAATTTTAGCTTTTACTTTTAAATGTGTTGTTAATTCTAATTGCTTAGGAAGAGGAAGTACTGGGCAACAGTTATTTACTTTACCACAGGGAACCCAAAAACCAGAATTTAACCACCAACTGTAGATGTGTCCCAGGCCTTTTAGCTTTCCTTTTTGTTAAAGAAGTCTGGGAACTAATAAGTCAACCTAAGGAGGGAGGGGTGGGTGTCAAAAACTTTAATTCAATCTTGGGTGAAGTTGTGTTTAGAGATACTTATGAATTTAATATCATATTATTGATAGCTTCAATCTAATAACAGCAATAGAGAATATTAGCGTCAAGCTGTGCGGCACTGTACTGGATTGTCATCATTCTCATCATCGTCAACAGTAGAGAATCTTGTCCGATAACCCATGTTCATTAACATGACCTCTAGCGGGTCAGCATTCATTCGCTTTTGGTTTGCTCTTGCAGCAGCCTCAACCTCCTCAACTTGTCGTCCTTCAGCCTTGCCGTCCAAAGGTCTAGGACCCCATAACCGTATGACAGGGTCTATACCACTTGTTGCTAGGAGACAAATAGAAGGGTGTGGTTGTAAGCAGTTGACGATCGAGTCGTCACCCTTAAGGACACGGAGAAGGTTTGTAGTCTCTTTATCCCATAAAAAGAAAGAGCCATCGTCGCTGCCTGCAACAACGTATTGTCCATTACTCCCAAAGAAATTAGCTTCTTTAATATCAGTCGTTGTGTTGCAGTGTCCACAGAATCGCCTGCTGTAGTCATAGCAATAGGACCTGAATACTCTTTCCTGGTCTGATATGACACTCATTCTTCTCTGTCGACGGCGGGATGACCCTCCTTCTGTTCTAGTGTTCTTATCTGAAGAGCCGTTTTCATTAGGTTCTGAGGAATTAATACGAATAAAATACTAATATTCAGCATGTAATTATGAGTGACGACAGACAGACAGATTGCAATACCATAAAAATGGTAAGGAAGATACAAGGACAGACTGATGCAGGAATATATAGTCCAAGAGCATAGTAGGAACATTGTATGGATGGACTTTGATACTATCAGATAGAGCAAGAGGATGGACAGACAGACGTTAGACATGCAGATACTATCAGACAGACAGACAGCACATATAGGTGGGCACACATAGGTGGACTCACAAAGAGAAATGACAGAAATATATGCTTCAAGAGAATGGACAGACAGACAGACAGCACATATAGGTGGGAACACAAAGAGAAATGACAAATATTACAGTATGCTTTAAGAGAATGGAAGGACAGACACCTATGAATGGGTAGACATAGAGACTAACAGACAGACAGACAGCACACAGATGGGAAAACAAAGAGAAAGGACAGAAATATTACAGTATGCTTTAAGAGAATAGAAAGACAGACACCTATGAATGGGTAGACATACAGAGACTAACAGACAGACAAAAAAACAAACCCCATGTACCTTCAGTCTCTGCAAAAGCAGCAGCTTTGATCTCTCTTTCCAGTGTCTTAGCAGCAGTACCATCAGCTTGTTCAGGGAACTTTGTTTTGAACTGATTCAAACAGTACTGAGCCTCTTGGCACCAGCGCAACTCATACAGACACCTTGCTTTCCTGAAGTGTGCTTTGGTATTGTGTGGGTCTAAACCCAGGGCAATATGACAGTCACGTAATGCCGCATATATATCACCATCCCTGGTTGAAGTTTAAAAATGCCTTGATGTTAGTTACTGCCGCTTCCATTGCTATGCAGCCACCCCAGATAAAAATTGTGATGTGCACTTTGCAATAGACTGCCGTCAATCAATTCAAAAGGCGCCAAAACTTGTCGATTGCTTACAAGTATTATGAGCCACGCTCACCGGGCCGATCCAGGCCAATCTAAACATGTGTAAATGACGTCAATTTGTTTGATTGACGGCAGTCTATTGCAAAGTGCACGTTACGATTTTTGTGTGGAGTGGCTGTGTAGCAATGCAAATAGCGGTAACAGTGGCAAAGTTACTAAAAATACTACTGGAATATATGCATTGCCAAAAATATCTATATCCCTCCACAAATTGGGAACAGACCATTTTCGAGTTCCAAATTACTGCCTTGCTCCTTGATTACAGACTCATTTACTCAGGGTTAGCCTCATATCAGTGTCTAAATATTCACAGATGCCAACGGTAAAGAAAAAATGCATAACTTGACTGGAACACTTGAATATTCTGCACAAAATAACCTTGACTGGAACACTTGAATATTCTGCACAAAATCGAGACTAACCCTGTGTAAATGAGTCCGTAATCAAGAAACACAGCGGTAATTGCCCTATAACACTATGACGTCACATCAAAACAATCTATCATCTTAATGCTCATGATCATGGTCGCCAGAGGGGGCAAAATAGCAGCAAAACGAATTAAATCACAATAAAAAATGGTTAATTAGGCTGGGAAAGGTGAGAACAGATAAATGTTGTACTAAATATCCCGAACGAAAGAAAATTTCGCCTAAATTCCTATCATTCTTGCCCATGTAAACAAGCTGTGACGTCATAATGTTATAGGTCAATTTGGAGCTCAAAAATGGCCTATAGAAATTAGGAGGTTTAACCCTTTATGTTTCAAATTATAAGGCAAAATCTAGAGCTTACTGAATAATACTCTTTAAACTTAAGGGCCTCTTTGGATTTTGGCAGCTTGAAAGCACGGTCCCCTGTGGGGCATTCTCTCGTGTGGTGGTGGGGGGGGGGCGGGGAAGGAGGGTCCGAGGAGGCAAGCAGTAATCCTCTTGCAGGTGGCAAGGTAATAATTTAAATAATATATAATTTAATAGTATTTAATAATAAATTCTGCATTTACTTACCAGGCTCGTTTGATGTAAGCTGCAGCACGGTTAGCATAAAGAATAGCAGAATTAGGAGCCAGACTGATAGCCTCATTGTATGCATTAACCGCAGTCCAAAACTGCTGCTTACAAAATGCTTCATTTCCTAAAGCCTTTAATTCTAGCGCCTTTGGCGGCAGATCCTTGCGTAGACTAGAACTATTCAAAACTTTATGTCCATTGGTTGGCTTAGATAATAAGAGAGTTTTACCATTCACTGGCAGAATTTTAAATCCATTGGTAGTTCCATTAGCAACATTAGAATTATTGTCACATGTAGCAGATGACATACAGTCTATGACATCCTTAACAACACCATTGCTCGTAATAGAATCACTGAGTCCATTAAATTGTCGATAGCCTACAACTGATACGGGTTTCCTTATGTCAAACAAATAAATCTGCTCTCCACCAAGATTTACAATCACTTCATTGCC
This sequence comes from Actinia tenebrosa, assembly GCF_009602425.1. Next base: position 62,878 of record NW_022258870.1, on the reverse strand, counting down.
GTCAGGGCTGAAGTTAACATATGTTGCAACGAATGCACGTAATGGACGAGGGAAGTCCTTACTCAACCGAGGGGGTAAATGACCTGGTGCAAAGTACTTGACGCAGCCTACAGGAAGTCGAGCTTCCTCCAGACTGGTTGAACCTCCGTTAGTAGCTTTTTGTTCCAGCGATGAGTTTTGTGTCGATAGCATTCTGTGATCATATACACGCACAAATGGATCATTGCATCCTACGGCCATTAACTCCGGTCGAACAGGATTGATTGCAATGCACTTTGCTTCTGCCATTGCACCAACATGAACGTTGAGATTAATAAGTACATTTTTGCAGTTTTTGTTGCTGCTGGAGTTACATGAATGAGCTTGACGAAGATCAAATTGCCTGGAAAATAAATTTWAAAAAAATCACTTAAACAATAAATTCCCACAAACTGTTTTCATTGCTACGCAAAGATGGAGACAACAGTCAAAACATGGAAATCATTCCCAAGAACTATAACATATCCATTGGTCCTTGTTTTAATGAGGGTCGCACTTAACACTCAGTGGCTAACAAACCTGTGGCCCTCGTTCGATGATCGAATTTTGGAATTCAGGAGCTGATTTTTGTGGAGGGAGGAAAACTGGAGAACCCGGAGAAAAACCCTCAAAGCACAGGAGAGAACCAACAAACAATTCTACTTACATGACACCAAGCCTAGCGAGGCTCAAACCTGGTTTGCATTGGTGAGAGGTGAGCACTCTCGCCACAATGTCACTCATGCTTCCCATTACATACTCTAAAAATGATCTATTTGACTAGCGGCAGTCTAATGCCCAATGTATGTCCATGTTGCTACTGTTGCATGCAACAATGAAAACAGTGTGGTACATGTTATTTATTTAATTATTATCCAATGGAAGAATTTGTGGTCTGAGGCAAAACGTTTTTTGTACTTTCAATGTTTACATGTAAGTGCAAAGTTTTTGTGGACTGATTGTTCAGAAGTATTCTCTTCCTATGAAGCAGGCAATATACTGTCAATTCAAAAAATGTTGTCGTCAACCAACTCAAGTCTACGCGACTGGACCGAAAGGAACTCTGGGTAGCAATCATTGAAGCCGAGTTGACTCCATAATTTTATCTGACTAGTTATGCCTTGTTTACAGCATGAACCTTCGTAGGCAAGCGAGAAGCGTTGAAGGAGACTTTTTTTTAATGCCTTCATATTTTCGGAATTGTGAACTGAATATAACTACTTTGTTTTTCTTTCCCTAAACCCGAAGACATGCATTTGATGGATTGTTTCTCACCATTATTATTTTATTTCTAGCGCGCGGGAACAATTAATTCAGAACGAATATTTAACTGCTTCAGTGATTTTTACCCATATTCCTTTCGCTCCAGTCGCGTAGGCTTGAGCCGGTCGACCACAATGTTTTTTGAATTGACTGTATATTATCTAGTAAATGATCGAGGAGAATTTGCAAATTCATCAGAATTGCAGACAAAATGAATGAAAATGCAAATAGATTTATTTATGAAAAGCAATATTTCCTGATAACATTTTGATTTCTAAGCAAGAAGATTTTAACTGTTCATCATCAGAATGACATTCTTTCCTGTATGATACCTTATCGTGCCATCCTCTGATGCACTCCATAACATATCAGGTGAATTGGGGGCTACGGCAAGTCTCTTGACACGCCCAATGTGACAGTGAAATGCACTTGTGTTCTCTGCTTTCTCGACACTGTGGATACGCACTTTGGCATCAGCAGCGGCAGTTGCTACAATTTCATCGTTAGTGCATGGAAGGAACTGAAATGAACAGCATAAGTAGTGATCACGTTAGATGCTTATAATAACCGATGGACATTTTTAGCTTGGACAGATATTTTTCTATTTTCAGACCATTCGTTATTCCCTATAATATTATTTCTTTGTTTAACACTTGCTCATGACAAGTCCCATAAATAATAATTATTATATGGATGCAAYTCGTTCAAGCAAGAGATTCTCAAGAGATTCATGTTTTCTCAAGAGATTCATGACACATGGTCTGAAATGGAAGAAATGAATTTTTGAAACTAAAGTTTGGAAAATTTTCCAAATAAATGCATGTGTCTAGCTTGTTAATGAGGCTTTTGATGCACGCAATGTGTTAGTGCCAGGATACATTTATTTGCAAAAATGCTTCAGGTTTAAAAATAATATCTTTGTCATCTTAAGGGCAATCTTTACAAAACTTTGTAATTTTACTATTTTCAATGTGAAATTTGAAAGTTTTGCTTTTTACTCTACCTTAACAGAGAATATATTTCCAGTGTGTCCAGTGCTTATTGTACATAACTTTCTCTTGCGCAGTGGTTCCCATACAATTGCATTAAGGTCATCAGAACCTGATGCCAATAGCCTGTTAACGAACAAGTTATTTATTCATTTTTATAAAATAATTGGGATAGTACGCGCGCTACGATTGGTCGAAAACCATGTTTGATGAGGGTATCAAAACACGTTCGCGTCATTTTAGCGCGCGCGAGTATCGCAACTGTCAGATTTTAATCTATCGTGTGCGCTCATTGGTCAGTTTGAAAAAGACAGCACATAGGGAGAATTTACTTAGATTTGCTTTTTTTCGATCTTTTCGCGAGTTTGTTATTTTATAAAACAAATCAAAAACAGTTTTCCGCTACGCATCGTGGTTTCCTACGCTCCTCTCGTGTTCTCCCAACATCCTGCATGTTTTGATCAAAGTATCAAACATGGAAAACTGTTTTTATCTGTTAAATTAGAAAGGAGATAAAATGTAAAGGCAGGTGTAATTCATTTTACTTTGATAACCTGAAGCGTGATTGCCCAAACCTTTCGAGCTAGGGGCTCGAGTACAAAGCCCTCGAATGTGTACCATTGGCACCTTCAGACTATCAGTGCTTCTTTCAAACCATGTGAAATTTCAATTGTTTGCTTGGGCTACCTGTGGTGAACCCCTCAGGTTTCTTGAGTACATTTAAAGAAAGTTAGGCCCTTGAGCTATACTTACTGTCCAGTGGAGTTCCATTCAAGACAGTTCACACATCCAGTATGACCCTGAATACAACAATTAATTCAAATGAGAAAATAGAAGAATCAAATAAATATGTGCAATTATGCATTGGTAGAATGGGTGGTGTAATGGTCAAGTTTTTGCCTTTCACTTTTGTGGTCCGCGTTCGAGTCCAGGCTCAAGCTGGATCACATGTGAGTTAAGTTTGTTTAATGTGTTGTTTGAATGTAAATATAGAATGTATTGGTAGAATATGAGGTCGGAGCAAAACTCACCCCTCTATGGTGCATGTCAATGGTTGTACAATAATAATAATTTTTTATATAAAGTAATACCTAAAATGTATGTTTTTAATAAAAATCCCAATGCTAAAATAACACTTTTTTTAGATAATCTTATTCACAATATTCTTGATATACATAAGTCACTTTTCATGAGAATAAAAGAGCAAAAGATAGGCCTGCCATGTTGGTTTACATAACGAAGAAAGAAATCAACGTCAAGTCATTCGTAAAAAAAGTCATATTATACACAATACATTTAAGATGTCAAATGCAATACCAAAAAAATATTCTACCCTGTAAATATTTAAATTGTGAACAATGTTGCACTTCTATGAATAGAAAAAGGATTCATCAAAATTTTTTGACATAACTTTTTTCTTATTTTGATCCCAAATAAYAATATTATTTATTATATAATTACCAATGAAATATCTATTTTTCTCTATTTCGAAAAATTGATATCTTCACACGTGAAAATAACATGTCATTTTCACGTGTGAAAATAACATGTCATTTTCACGTGTGAAAATAACACCATTGCGATGGCTATTCAAAAATACAAGGAAAGAATTGCCTGAAAAAGCCAAAACATATTTCATTGATAATTATATAATAAACAGAATATTACATGGGTGCTTGGAGATACGAAATTTATCTTCTCATGTTGAAAATCTCTCAGTCGTTTGCTGCGCTCACTTGTGAGAGATCTTTTCAACACTCGAAGATAAATTTCGTATCTCCGCGCGCCCATGTAATATCCTCTATTTAATGTAAAGAAATCATGCATTATTTTAAAGGGTACAGTGTCAAAAATGAAATCTAAAAAAATTCAGGATTTCAAATACTCTAAGAGTATTTTTAAGAATCATGACATGGCTGTTTTTCAGTCACATCTTTCCTCTCAATAAAGATAAATAAAAAACAATATTGATGACAAAAAATAATTTGTAGAAGATATATATTGGGTAAATGGTTAACTTGCTTGATTTTTGATTTGAAGTGCTTGTTTTTTGAGAAGGAAAGAGAAAAGGAAATATTGGACTACAAACAAAATCTTACTGTCTGCATGAGTATTGACTGTTATTAAGTAAGATCCTTAAAAATCTTGCAACATGCAAGTAAAATAATAGTATTTTTTATAATAATAAAAATATAATAATAACAATAATAATAATCATCATCATTCTCATCATCCTCACCATCCTCACCATCACCACAGTACTATCATCATCATCCTACCCTCATCATCACCATCATTTCAAAGAGTTACAGTCATAAGAATCATTTTCAATGATTATTCTAATTTATAGTATCTGCCATTATGACAAAGGGCTATTAAAAAATATAAAAACCATTAAAAACTATATTTTATCCGTTTACTGGCTTCGGGAAATACCCTTCCACAACCTGCAATATAATAATCCAGATCTTGTACCACCACCCTTTTATCACTGGGGAGATTTCTTTAGTAATTTACTCTTTATTGTTTTCTTAATCTGTATTAATCTCTTATCTGCTCTTGTAGCGACAACCACGTGTAGGAGGAGTGTGATCAGAATAGTGGGTGTTAATGTATGCAGTAGCTGAACTCTAAAATCAAACAGGGCATGGAATTATTAATCTCCATGATGCAAAAATTGTAAGCAGTGAGAAGAATAACTACAAAAGACTTGGAAGCTTGGTACTCCATAAAAGATTCTAAGTCAATGAACAACTTTCTGCTAGCAGCGTCTCCCTCATGTGCGATCCAATGGAGGGAGACTCTGCTAGCAGGGAAAAAAATGATGCAAAAATCGTAAGCAGTGAGCAGAATAACTACCAAAGACTACTTGGAAGCTTGGTACTCCATAAAAGATTCTAAGTCAATGAATAACTTTCTGCTATCAGAGTCTCTCTTGTGTGCGATCCAATGGAGGGAGACTCTGCTAGCAGAGAAAAAACACTGTATGAAGCTTCCAGAAAACATGTGGAACGTTTGTATGGGACTCTAGCGCGTGTAATAACACCAACATTTAAATATGTGTGCCCAAATACTAATGGCACACCAATTGAAACCTCTGTAAAAATGTATCAAAAGTTCTGAGGCAAACAGTTTAAGTATTGAAACTAGAACTTACTATTTTTTTCCAATCTTATCTTATGGCATTTCTTTTTTCAAAGAGTGTAGCTTAGAAATATTGGCCCTGAAATATCCACTGCACATGGTCCAAACATTCGTTGGAAAATATGTAAATATTATTGACCCCAAAACCATGATTTTTATTGCCCCCAAAGATAAATATCAGAATATTGCTGATATCAGAATATTGCTCAGAAAAATAATAAAGATTTTTACCGCAAAGATAAAACCTGGGATTTCGTGTATATATAAATTAAATCCCCAAATCGTAGAGAAAAAATTCTTATAATCGTAATTAACAAGTTGTGGTCGTTAAGAGAGAGTGATATATAGAGAGAACAATTAACACTCTAGGGAATAAAATCCAGAAATACCAGACGAATTAGGATTCGAAGTTTTACACGAAATTGTACTCACGAACAAATTTTTGATCTGAAACTATTAGAGATTACTTTTTGGGTAAATTCTTTCAGAGTATTCGTATGATTAAAGCAATTGCGTATTTTTTTACAATAATTCAAAGACTCAGCCGACAAGAAAACAATATTGTAAATTAACTTAGCTGTCGGCTATAATTCTGGCACGCAACACTTGATGGATGAATTTTTAGGAATATTTAAAGAAGTAAACAAGAGATGAAATCTTTGTCTGTCCGCTCACGAAAACCCTAATAATAATCAAGTTTGGGATAATTAAAGACGAGTTGTTTTAGCTCATTGTGATTGAAAGAAAATGGGTTGTGTTATGAGATAGAGTAAGGAAAACAGAGGATTTAGAAAAAGTATTTTTAAGTTGCGTGCATCGTGGGTACTGACAGTAATGGCTATTGACTGAAGACAATATAAAATCACAGGTTTTTTAGAGGGATTCTTCCACTATAACACAAAAGATTCAAATGAAGGCAAGACTGACTTACCTCGAGTTCTGAAGTCAAACCAAATCTTTCAGTAAAAGAAGGAACAACATGCATTTGGCGTTCAAATCTTCGCGTGATCAGCGACTGTACACAAAAACCAGACCAAAAAACGTTTGGAATAAATTAAATGTTGGCATAAAATAAAATTTCATCACGTTAGAGTTTCCGAAACGCTTCCTACTTACGTCAGTCTCTCTTCTGTTCAGCCAACTTGTTATATTCTTACTGTTCATGGTAGTAAACAAGAGTGTTTACAAGACTGAAAGTAGACTTTTCTTCTCCCTTCTTGTCGAGAGCTGCGTTATCTAAACTTTCACAGACACGAACCCCCAAAAAATCACGGTTAAACTCCTCTTCCCATCGTGAAACTCACCCAGCGCGTTAACGGATTAATACTCTTGCCAGACATGAGGGATTCGAGGTTGAAGCATTAAGTATTGGGAATATTTTGAGCATTTCGCTTATACACTTTTCTGTACGGTGAATATTTTTGTTGGACGAACCAACATTTCTCCAGCAGGTGGCTGGGTAACCAGGCCTTGGTCAAATGCACCATGGGAAACGCCCTCTCCCTAATGTCACGGAGACTAGCCTCAGAGTGCGTGCAGTACCTATATCCCTGGGGGGGTACTCCGCCAGAATTTGGGTAGGGGTGTTCCGCTGGGATTCTGAAAGGGGTACCCTGTTTATGATAAAAATAAAATAAAATAAGAATAATAAAAAATTGTGGACCCTGTTTATGACAAAAGATATCATTTATTGCAATGAGTTCCTGTTTCAATAAATCATCATGTCATCTCGCGTATCGTTTTTTTAAGACCATAATAACCAGTTTCGGTCAATACGAAAGTAGTATCCCTGAACATGACAGGAAACTCAGGAAGAACTTGGAACTTGAGTGAAATTGCATGCCCTGTTTATGATAAGAAGCTCAAAAAACCATACCCTGTTCAGCGGATCATCCCCGTATAGTCCATATATGGGAGTACTCCCCCGGGACCTATATAATGTTATTCCATCTCTTATACAAATAAAAAGATATAACTAGCTAAAAACTACCTTTTCATCATTACTTATACAAATATATATTTTCAAATTCCTAGAAAAAGTGCTCACAGCGTTTGTTATCATGACAGACCTTTTTGTTGGTAGACTTTCAAGAGAGTCCTGAAGGAGTAAAGTGGGAGCTGGAATTCCCCTTTTTTGGCTGGGAAAATGGGATTGTTTTCACTGGGAATGGGATTCACAAACAAAACAAAAAATCAATCAAAAAATGGGAATGGGATTGAGATTTGAGCAAAATATAGGCTGGGACTATGGGATTTGGTCAAAATGGGGGCTGGGAAATGGGATAAGGTTTTGTTTCTGTCCTCACATTATTTGCATATGAATATAGGGCTGTAGCCACAATTTTCTGATTGATCCGGTTTTCAGCTTTCTTACTTTTTTTTGTTTTTATTTTATTTTTTCCTGAAAGAGGGTCCAGTTTCAACAAGACCAACYGTACTGGTGGCTACGGTCCTGCATGGAATATGTTTCATTTCAAGCTTCACAAACAACATGCACTGTTGGAACATGCAACATACACTTATGAACATGCAACAAGTCCTTCACCACCAACCCACCTTTTTTGAAATATGTCTATACCAAACAAAGGGGATACAAAAACACTCTTTGGGGAGTGGACAAAATATTCCTTAACCCTCTTAAAATTGACCAATAAAACAGCTGATGGAATGATTAACGAAAGCAAGGAGTACATCTCCATGTTTTTTTTTATATAACCATGTAAAGACTATCTTATCATAAATAGCTAGGACTAAGATATACACACATTAGTTTCAATAGACCCTTTTGAATTCCTAAAATACCAAAGGTGTTTATAGTGGATCACACATGTACACTAGAATAGCCTTATTTTAGCATGAAATATTTACAATTACTGTCTACTGCAATGTAAAGAACTAACTTTGAAAATATAATAGAACATTTGCATTGTGTCGTCATTAACTACAACTACCACAATCCCTTGCAGACTTTCTTTTGTTCAGTTAATAAGCATCAATAGACCCTTTTGAGTTCCAAATTACCACTGTGTTTCTTGATTACAGACTCATTTACTCAGGCTTAGCCTCGATTTTGTGAAGAATATATATGTGCTCTAGTCAAGGTCTGCCAAGTTTCAAAGTGTTCGTATTGTTGAAGTTGTGCACTCTTTACTTTACCGTTGGTATTTGCGAGTAATTAGACACTGATTCAAGGCTAAGCCTGAGTAAATGAGTCTGTAATCAAGAAACACAGCGGTAATTGGAACTCAAAACTGGACTATTGCATTTTCATGGGGCAATACAAATTTGAACAAAGAAAATTGGCAAAGTATTTTTGTAGTGGCATTCAAATGATGTCATCATGCAAACCTCATACAGACCCCTTTGCAGCACTTCAGAATGCAGCTCAATTTGTAGGACATTACAATAGGTTTTCAATTCTCCTGAGATCGAAATTCTTTTGTTTTGTCCTCCAAGTGGAGCTCCTTTTACGCCACATGCAAGGGTTCTATTCCACAGACTTTCACAAAAATATTTATTTATAATTTCCAAATTAAAAAAGGAACATTGAACCATCCAAAACAAAACTAATAAAAACAAAGATAAACTCTGACTATAACAAAGAACTCAAAACTGAAAAATCCATCTATTTACAGATATACACCGGTATTTGAAAAAYGATTTCTATCATTGATAATGTGCTGCACAGCTCATATTTTAATAATCAGGTTAATGAAATAAATTAATGACAATAAATGCTAGCATTTGAATTTACGAAGAGTAAAATTTCGCTTTATGATCATGACTGAAATTATCCAAACGAAATACTGAGACTAGGCACCTTCACAGTCAGGGSCGTATCTATGGAGATTCATGAGGTTCACCACAAATGAACCCCTTAAATGACAACAAGGGACTCCCCTAATGAGATGATTTCAATTTTATCCAACCCTCATTATGACAGCCATGATATCATATGCTCTCTGATTGGTTATTTAGCATGCGCTATCTGGCGTCCAAAATTTGATGGGGCACACTGACATGATTGGTTAGTGCGTGCAATGTAATTTAGATTTCATTAAGAAAATTTTTGATTTTTTTCATTAACAGTTAAAAGCATTGGTCATCGATTAGCATGCTTCCATCAAGTTTTGGGTGCACTTGGTTAATTGCTTGAGCACTTGATTGGAGGGTTTTTCTCTGGTTTCTCCAGTTTTCCTCCCTCTGCAAAACCAACAAGCTGAATTCTAATTAAATCTGTGAGTTTGCCATGCCCTGACTTAGATCAGCCCAGAGGTTGTTTCAGGGTTC
>NW_022258870.1:29086-42398 GCF_009602425.1 Actinia tenebrosa | reverse complement strand
ATTTTCCCAAAAATATTATTTATCCCTTTTGGAGTCTGATAGTTAGTTAAAATGTTGAAAAAGTATCAGATCGATAGGAGTATTTTTGAACGAGTGAGGCCTTCTTAAATATGGGTAATATTTTGGGCTGTTCACACYGGTCCAGAGCGAACCGGAAGTCGAGTTTTAGATTTTCGTAAAATTCGCCAAAATAAAAAAGCGCTCGAAGTTTTAAACTGGATTTTTTAAAAGAGCTTACCAAAGGTTGTCTTCTGACAAAATATGAGAAATTTGAAAATTCCTTCGCTGTCCCGCCATTCTCGACCGTTACGGACAGCCACTCTTAATACTGATTTTTACCCATTCTAAACATTTTTGATATGGTAGACGTTACAATTTTTCACTGCAACAAAATTGTGTCACCAGCATGAGAAAAAATTGCAGCATGTATAGGCAGCTTTATGATGATTTGCTAAATAAGTTTTAGGTGGGTTATACCTTTTTTCTGGCCAGTCAAAACTTTTAAGTAACAAACTTATCACTCCAAATTGAATCTGATAATGGACTATCACTCTTTCTTTCCGTTTCACACAATCTTTTTACTATCTAAATGGTTTCCTCTAGGTAACTTAAGAGTCTTAAAAGCAGTATAGTTTCAATTACCAGATATGAAGTAGCAAATCCGTACAAAATACACACGTAAACTTTATACAGCTTGGACTTAAGTGCTCAGCGAAAAATTTTAATAGCTTTTCGAGAGCAGCTATTAGGAGTAACCCTGTAAAACGCTATCATGTACTCATAAACTGCCCACTTCCCACACAAACTGGAATACATTGAAATTAAAATTGGATTTTGAGTGTGTGCCTGTGTGGGTTGGGGATGGGGTGGGGTGGGGTGGAGGAGGAGATGGACGTAGGTAGCAGATCATTCTTTATAGAACCAAGCATCATATTCATTAATGCAAGAGATGCTATTTCGCATGAATTTTAGAGGCATTTTTCAATGACAAATCAAGAGCACTGCAGGGGTGCATATTCTACTGAAGTATATTCTTTAGAAATACTAAAATATTAAAGCCGACACAAAAGCTGTTGGTTTTCAATTATAGAATGTAGGATTTAATGGAATAAGTAATAAAGGTTTTACTCAAATACTTAAAATTGGAGGAAGATTTTAGTAAGAAGTGGGTACATCAAGTTGAGAGACCAGTTGAATTAATTTGAAAATGATTTTGAAAGTAAAATTTGTATATTTTTACGACAGTAAAAAACATTTACCACTTTTCTGCATACAGACTAAAAGGCTGAACAAAAGTTTTTCTCTTCTGTCCAACAGCTCATAACTGCGAGTTGCCTAGCAACTAAGGTACATGACTCTTAAACACATCTCCACTGATAATGTCAGTAAAAGCATGGAACAGCTATGATAATGCACGATGAACAACATTAAAATGTCAATAAAGGCATTAAAACTGCCTATTCATTAAAGCCATTAAACTTGAAAATGGGCTAAGCTTCCTTACATATGGTACATAAGTAAAGGAGTGGGTGTAGATGATAAAGTTAAAACATTATTTTGGCATTCAATATATGATGTAATGCATATTTCTTTGATAAAAAAAGTGTTGACAAAGACATGCTATTTTTGAAAAAACCGCAAGTCGGTAGCATAAAGAAAAGCGATAGTCGTTCATGACGCCGGTCGAACCATATCAAACACCGGCAAAATGACTTCAAACTTATCTTTATTAAAAGATCAATGTTAATAACCGACATTTGAGAATAATATCCTTGGCTCGTACGCAAAGCTCCTTCATAACCGGTGATTGTTAAAATATATTTAGTTAGCGCCAAATATCTGACACAATTTCAAGTAAATGACAAAAAATGTCAAATTATGAGCCGTGCAAATGTGAAGTGGTCTCCAAAATATTCAAAAGGCGCAAAGCTGATGGAAAAAATCTCGCTAAAATTTACACCAGAGGTAAGAAATATAACTATTCAATATTAGGGGTTGTGATATTAATGTTTTAAGGGTTAAAAATTACGAATTTAACGCTCACCTCAGTCATAAAACTTGAAAAAGCTGTCTCTCCTTGGGCCGCCATCTTGGATTATCGGTATACACCGCTGCTCTAAGCTACCATTAACAGCAGTCGCGCAATATTACCCATGGGTCCTTGCGCGTTACGAATCGCAGTTAAAGCGGTAGATAAATTAAATTATCCTCCCAGTTGGGTCTTTTTGCGATAAAATGATTTCCTTGTTAACTTGGTATCTCTTTTTTTTGAGCAGAAAGAGTATTTGAAAAAAAGAGCAAGGGTTATTGAATTATTTGTGCGCGTTCTCGTTTCAGACTTTCTCGACTTATGCTAATGAGTATAGGAATAGTACCCAGTCTCTGTTGTTAATCACGCACATGTTTGGTGTTCGTTGGCTGGCAAACACTTGATTGTGAATTCTCCCGTGTTTTTTATGTGTTTTTCTTTTTTTCACTAACCCTAACAGCAACCATGTCTTGCACTGCCTCAAATGAATACCTTAACGAATTACTCAACGACAAAACCACCGTCTCGAAAATGCCAAAGATATTTCTCCACGCAGAGCGATTGCTTGACCAAGGTATGGATAGAAAGCAACTACTACTACATACCCTCCCCTAACTATAAATTTAACTACCTCACCGATGTAATATATAATAATAACAGCAATTACGATAAATAATCGCCATCACACCATCAATAATCTGCAACAACCGTGCTTAAAGTAACATTTAGGGTAATTTCTAACTATATATTACGGGGATAACAAAAAACCCTTCCAACTTTGAGCGTTGGTCCTTCTCCACCGACCGATCATGGACCGTCCCGTCTGTGCCACTGAACCGAGAGAAGCGATTTATTGTTTACTCGGAACGACTACCAGCCTTAAAAAAGCCTTGAGCGAAGCCGAGAGCGTCGTTGATGACGGCGTTTTAACCCAGGTTTGTTCTTTATGAGTTTGCACTTATTTTTGTCTAATTATTACAGAGGAAGTAACGTAGATTTTCTTGAATGCGTGGCAAAATTTGATGCTCGATCCTTCGTTGTTTGGGTCGGGCTGCTCGAAGACTTTACTACGTATCTCAACAGTATTTTGCCTTTCTAGAAATCATTACTTACTCTATGTCCAGTCAATTTGTGTTTTTTTAACTAACTAACTTAAAAAGGCACGCTTTTGTTTATATTTGATTATGGTTATACTGGTTCGAAATTCTTCTTTCGCAGTTGGGGTCTTTGAATATTTCATCCAACGCCGACCAAGCATTACCTTAGATATCACTTAAAAACCTAACTAAGAACTCCCAAATTGCGCTAAATATGGCTGATTTGAACTCCGAATGAGCTCCGATCGCATAGATATTAAAACCATTAGCAAGAAAAACTACTATTTCCTTAGCTTTGATTCCCCAATATGTCTTTCATAGACTCATCGCGCAGGATGGAGCCAGAAATTCATTTGAATTTCTCTCGAATAAAAATATACATGTCGAGCAATGGTTTGGGCATTCTCGGCAATCTGTGTCAATAAAACAATCTGGTGTTTTTTTGTTTGTATTTCTCGCTAGCCTAAACGATTCTCCTCGGTTGGGAAAACAATCTCTCAGCCATGAAATATGAATTAGAAGACTTATCTTTCTTGATCCATTAGACCGAAACACACCGAGAATCGAGCGCTGGTACTTTTGAACACGAGCATATTTAAATTTTATTTGGTTAATTAAAACCCGATTGCCCCGATTCTACTATTTAACGCTTTTTGCGTGTATACTCAATTGAAATCGTGTAAAAAAGACATTTTAAATCGTTAAAAAAATCGTTCTACGATAAAACATTCTACTGGATGCAAAATAAGCTTACAGGGCCGGTAATTTGTCGAAGGGGTTTTCGAGAGACCGCTTTTTGGCACGGATTTCTTATTTTTCCTGCTGTTATTTGATTTTCATCCAGCAATTTTGTGTTTTGAGTCTCATGGGGCGATCAGTAAGATTAGCGGCGTTCCATGATCAATCCGAGGATGGATTAATATTCGATTTGAGGTCGAGAGGGAAGAGAGGTGAGATAGGTACGCAAAACATTCGTGTCCGTGTAACCAAATACGTTACTGATAATACAGAGTTTACTTACAACCATTTGGAGAATGTTGTTCTCGTCAGGATGAATTTTAGTATTGGTAGTCCGAACGTCAGTAACTAAATCATAAACTATTGTCTATTTTGATTACATTCAATCTTCTAAATGTTCAATCGAGTTTAAACTACGTATTTTAAACCTTTCTTTCACTCTATACAGAATCGTTGTCGTTCTTGTGAATAATTGTACCAATTCGTCGTCAAAAAAGTCCAAAAAATAATACTACTAGTGAATAGAAATATCATTATCCAACACCTGCTGCTTTTTTAAAAGGTTTTCTCGATCACAAGCTAGTTTTATTTTGTGGCTATTTTTTATTGTCATTGTTGTCAAGCCTGGTACTTGCGGATCCATGAAACTTTAATAGCGACCATTTTGGAGCCAAAATATTCCTGTCATACGATACTTAGATCATATTCCCCCTCTCTCATGACAATGATTTAATCCCTCAGACTAAAATCCAAAGAATCTTTCAAATACATCAATACATTATTCCTAGATGATGTTATATTTTACCGTCGACTGAGTAATAAGTTTACTTGTATGGATTATGAAGAAATAATAGATTTTTCAGACAATATAGATTTGTATCAATTCTCTTATAGCTGTATTATTTCTAGTTTCTAATACTGAGGCCAATAATGTGTCATTCCACCTATTTTTCTTCAAGACCTTTTTTACCAGGCCTCAAATTCAACACCCAAAAAACCCTTTTTCTTAATTGAAGTATTGCCCTAGTTAGAAAGATCAAATAAAATAACCACAGCTTTAGAAAATTAAGAGTATTCAAAGTGTTATCTTTCACAGTATTTATTAAGATGTCAATTTTTGATTTGTTCTCAGTTATGGCATAGTTAGAAAATTGAAAACTCAATTCCTAGAAGCCAAATTATTCAAAATTAAGGTGGAGTGCGGAAACCACAGAATTCTTCAAACTTTTCAATTTCAAGTTTATTACTACTTTTTTACCCAAAAAAATTAAAATCATTTTTGTCGTATCCTTTTTTCTTAAAAATAATTACCTATCATAATAAATACCTTTATTGTCTAATTCACCAATTTTATTCCACTCAATAGATGTAGTTTTTGATAATGTTCTGCGAAAATTTCATCTGTTTAACTTTTATTATTGCTGTCATAAATTTGTTGTCAACTGTGCCAAAAAGCAAATAGTTTATAGACAATGGCTGAAATCTTCTGATCAAGTCAGATGTTTTCGGACACCAAGATTGAATTTTCTTGACTTTAAGTTGTCAGTTTGTTTGATCTACCAAACTATCTCTTCCATACCCTTCCATTTTTTTATCCTGTTTCTAAAACACCTGTTTTTAGTTCAGCTTGAACCTAAAAATAGTAATAAGTATAGTTATTGATTATCCTACTAGCTTTTAACATCTTCAACCATCAAAGAAAGACCAATCAACTTTGTTTAAAAAAAATTTTTTTCTCACTTTATTTTTTGCAAGGGCGTTTTAAAAATTTCATGATGTAAATATAATATGCAGTGATAAAAAGCTGATAAGACTCACCAGATAGATTCATTTTTTACCAATTTGTTGACAGTATTTCTAATTTTTCATCAGTGATTATAAATATTGCAATTGCAAATGCATGAAGGCATTTTAATATTCTAAATGGTTTTAATTTCACATGAATCTTAATTCATTTTTGTAAAAAAAAAGCGTATAATAAGTAATTTGAATGTAGTTTTTATCATCATGAATATATAAGGTAGATTTTTAGTCTTTATGTGAAATTTGAGAAAGTTTTTTTTTGTTTCATTTCAAGGATTATCTGAGAGGCAGACACTCCGCTTGCTTTTGAAATCATAAAAGATGAATGACAGTTTGGTTATGGAATTTTTATGGCATTGACTTTCAATGGAATAGGATTGTCAGACACTTTATTATTAAAGAAAACAAGTTAATTAGATATTCTATAAATTTTTACCTGTTAAATAGATCAAGAAGATCATATGATTTCTAAAAATTTTTCGATAAAAAAAGTAAATTATTTCTTGTTTCAATTGTAAGAATCCTGTTCATATTTTGTTGATGAAATTCATATATATATAGCTTTAGAAAAAATAGCATTATCATGAATGCTAGCTTTTCCTTTCAGAGATCTTATCAGCCATCAAGCTTTTTAGTCATTTCACTTTTTAATGACCCGATTCAGCTTAGCTTTGAAAGCATTGTTTGTATAGATTACTATAAGAAATAAGTTTGGTTTCATGGCTTATTTTTCCCAAATTATCCTGATAAAAAACTGAAAAACTGTTGGTTGTATTGAAGAGTCGAAAAATTGCTTAGGAACTGCTCCAATATTTCCATATGAAAAACCCTTTTGGATTTTTTTAGCCATTTAAGGAGAAGACATGTTATGCAGGAAGTTCTTGAGTCAGTGTTAAATGAACAAATGTAAACTACATTTTAATCTATCCGGAGAAACCCCCCTCGGCAAGCCAATATACTTTATCAGATAAAGGCTTAACTGACATCATATCAGCTGTTAATAAATCTGATTGTTAGGTTGGTTTCACAGCAATAATTGTCCGTCATTTAGGAAAAAATTTGATCAATATTGAAAAGAAATTTTGATGGCTTTCAGCACATTAACATTTACTTTATGCTAAGGAAATTAGATTTTTCTCTTTGTGCTCTTAACATTGATATTTTCTAATTGAATTCTTTTTTAAATAAGTCTATAAATAACTATCATTTCTCAAATTAGAAAAAATTGTATTCATTGCTCTTATATCTCTATATCTATGCAAAGCTTCTCTTCTATTTTAACAGAATTTTTTCTAAATTATTTCATATTATTGCTTGGTTTCTTTTGCTTACTTGCACATTAGATCATATGTAAATGAAGAAAATTTACTCAAAAAGGGTCTTACTTCTTRAGACCCCTTTGGTGTGATATTCAGATTGAAGACCTTTTAAACACTGTGTTAAATTTGAAGTTTTCCCAATTTTTTAAAATCAATAGACCACACCCACTACCTCTTTAAGACCCCTTTTATCTAAATATTCTTCAAATGTATTTTTCACTATATAAGTATTAAAACTATTACAGTATTATTATTATTATAGTTTGTTTTTATTTAGTCATAAATTAAAGTATCCTAGTCAACTACGATGCATTGCGGGCCATAATCAAAACAATCTGCCATTTTCTCTGCCAAGCAAAATGGCGTTTTTGTAGGTGAAGTTTGAAAATCCAGTTCCATTGGCCCTGTTATTCCTGCTAGATGCTTTAAGACAATCATAGAAGAATGACACATAGTCAATTTATGCTTTCCATGAGATTTGTTAAATTTTGGCCACGAATCTAAGGTAGATTTAGTGATGTCTAACAGTTGGACGACCGAAAAGTCATAATGTCTCAAACACAATCTCTCTGAAAAATTCAGCCTACTTGCTGTGGGCTGTGGAATGAAAGACAGAAAACTGTAGGAATTTGAAGACCTTGGCATGGCAAATAGACCATTTCACAGATCCTGCGGCTCAACCTCATCCTCATCAGCGTGTAATATATTCTTTAGAAATTGCCTGCAACCTGTGAAATTTTTAAGCGTTTCAATTGTTGGTTGATGTGTAAATTCCTTTCATTACTGCAGACTGTAGTCAAATTCTAAAGAATAATTACACACTGGCGAGGCTGAGGTTGAGCACTTTTGCTCCACCAGTGTATGGAAGAGCTCTGAGAACTGTAAGCGAATGATGTAAACAATAATATAGGAGCATCGTAGTTGTATCTGCCTTCTTAGAAATAAATAACTTAAGACTTCCCATATATGATATTGTGTTATGTTTTTCCTTTGAAGAAACAAACATAATAAGTCTGAGTTCCTGTTACGGAAAAACTTTCAATGCAAAAAATGATTGCATGGTAGAAATATCAAGTTTTTCTTTCTTTCTTTTTTTTTTCATTGAAGAAATAAACAGAACAAGAAACGAGTTATTCCATGGGATAACTAATGGTGTTGAATCAAGTGCATCAGATACGTCGATAACACTGCCGAGTCCTTCAGGACCAAGGATAAAGCTAACAGAGAAAGTATTTGCCCCCGTTAAAGAGTATCCAAAGGTACTGTTGTCATCATCTTTCATTATTTTGTGTTCTCAATGTTTCTTTTGTCAAGAGGAATCTGGGAATTAAGGGGGAATTGTCCTTTCATATTTACCAGGGTTCTGTACATTAGCCAGGGAAAAAAAACCCAGTTTTATAAAATTGTGAAGCAACCTTTGGGTTGATTTTAGTTGGCTAGTTCTTACAGCTAACTCACAGATCAAACCCTGAAACAACCTCTTTTATGACCTAAGTAAGGACATGGCTAACTCACAGATCTCACCCTGAGCAATATGATCTGTGGGCTTATCTAAGTCAGGGCATGGCTAACTCACAGATTGAACCCTGAAACAACCTCTGGGCTGATAAGTCAGGGTATGGTTCACTCACAGATTGAACCCTGAGACAATCTGTGGGTTGTAATCAATATTGTAAAATATAAAAAATATGCTCACATGAAAAGCAAGTCCAGGAAACAAGCCTGATTAATCACAGTTATGATTATTATTGTTTTGTTTATTTTGTATTTTTTTAGAGATTTCTTTTTTTCTTTTTCTTCTTCTTTTAAAGATAAATTTTTTCCTCGAAATTTAACCTTATCAACAAAATCTCCTTTTAAGCTTTGTTCTTTTTGTCTGAGTTTCAACTAATATGTCACATGTTTTTTGTTCGAAGCACATCTGAATGACTAGTATACATTATCGTGATAATGAGTTTTAATTGTGCATTATATTTCAGTTCAACTTCGTAGGCCGTGTGATAGGGCCACGGGGTATGACATTAAGAGAAATCGAAAGTCAAACAGGATGCAAGCTGTTAGTGAGAGGGAAGGGCTCCATGAAAGATAAAAAGCTGGTGAGTGATAAGTGACAACAAATGGATTTTTTTATACAGCCTTTATGATATTATTTCCTTTTTCATTGTGTTTTGTGATCAACCTTGCTTTTTTTGTTATTATAAAAATACTGCTTTTACTTTTACTTATCTTTTGAGTTAATTCAAGCATTTAAAGTGTATATCAAGGAAGTTTTTTTTATTTTCAAAATCTATTTGAAGATATAAAGATTTGAAATATCAATATGCAAATGAGATGAAGTAAATTTAAGACTATATTATGCTATTTACTTTTGGAAGTAAATACTTGTGGAATTTAAGTACTGCTGTTTTTGGTTATTTGCAAATCTTCCTCATAACTGAAATACATGGCTTTGTACACTTTTAGGTTATTTCACTTCAGAATACTTGTCGTAAAATCACACTGCAAAATGTAACCTATTCTTGAATTTACGTCATCTCATTTGCATATTGATATTTCAAATGTTTGTATCTCTGAAAAAAGAATACCACTTACAAAACTACTGCAACCATAGAATATCTATCAGTCCTTATTAAACCCAAGAGGATTGGTTGGGTGGGTAATGGGTAGTTTAAAGTTGTATGGAGAAAAATTAAAAGTTGTATCTCTGACTTTTAATTTGATGTCTCATTAGTGTCAAGAAGGTAGATCTGATATTTTATTTGATGTTTTTGTTGCAGGAGGAAGAGAAACGAGGACAACCAAATTATGAACACTTAGATGAAGATCTTCATGTACTGATATCCGTTGAAGATACTGAGGACCGATGTCGTGTGAGACTTCAGAAAGCTGTCGACAGGGTACAACAGCTCCTGAGACCAGTGGTAAGCTGCTACCTTAAATTCTAGCTTAACCTCACTTAATACAAACACTAACTTAATATGGACACCCACTAAATAATGACACCCCTTAAATACAGACACCCACTAAATATGGATTGCCACTAAATATGGATTGCCACTAAATATGGACACTAAATTAATACCGACATGTACTAAATGCGGCACCATACTTTTATAGATACTTGTTTTGTGCCTGTGAATAACCTTTACTCTTACATTAACTGCTGTGTATGAAGACTGTTATTAGGGACGCTTGTTTTTGTCACTATAGATATCCTTTATACCTAATATTGACCTGTTTTGTGCAGAAACCTTGTTTTTCTTCTTTTTCCTTAGTAACAGGCATAGGTTTCCTCATTACTTCAAAAGTGTGCAGTCGTGAAAATATTTATCTGTCAGAGTTCCCCTTCCCACAAAGGATGTCAAGTTTTTTTTTCGTATCTTTTCTCCTTTACTTTTTGTCATCTTTTTATTCTATTGAAGGAGGAAGGAGAAGATGAAATCAAAAAGAAACAGCTCAAAGATTTGGCTTTACTCAACGGCACACTACGAGAACCAGGTGTACCAGGTAATGTTCTAATGATTGACATATGTCACTCAATCTGTTGATTGAATTAAAATTTCTTGGTGTTTTAAAATAACAGCTGTGGGATCAAGGCCTCAGCCTTAATGGTATCCAGTTATGATGACTTGATGCTGGTTTGTTTGATAGCGATCGTACCTTGCCATATATAACTTATCTAAAAGGCTTTAAAATTTTTTTGTAAAGCTTATTGTTACTTAATATGTTGTTTTAATGTTATTGGTTTAAACATAGTTAATAGAGGAGAATGGTTAGCAAACCTATTGTTATCAGGTCTTTGTTTGCTTGTGAGGTTGAACCGGTCTTGACTAAAGAGAGGCATCATACAAATCAGGAAATATTTTACCAATCAACTATTTACTTTATGCAGAACCATGCAGTACTGAATGTATTGTCAAAGGGTTCATTTGCACTTTAACAATTCCCTTAAGTGGTAAACGGACTTCAACACTGGGAGATTTAAAGATGACATGGATTCGAACGACTTAACAGTAATTCTCTTTTATACACCAAGAATGTAGTTTTGAGAGTAGGCTTTTTTATGGGTTCTTTAGTTTTCTTTCTTTCTTTTCATGTGTTCTCTCCCTTGCTACAAGATCTTTACTCCAGTTTTTCTTTCTCGAAAAATTCAATATGTGAGTAAAGTGATGGGTGTTGTAAATATTAAATATTGAGGTAATTAATGCATGTGAAGCGAACCCCACAGCGAACTCCTACAGGGAATGATGGCAATTTAAATTTTATCATTATTTTTTTAGCATGCGGACCAACCATTTTAAAAAACAAAAAAATATAGTGAATCAAATTATGTTATAGTTCAGTTAGTTTGGGACAAGCGGAGAAACGAGTGGAGTTATCGTCCAGCAATCAAATTTTATTTCATTGTTCTTCATTAGTCCCCTTCACAGTTCCCTGCTCCATCTTGAAAGGTAACCGTGCCTTTGCATAGAAGCGAGACAAACAGTGAGCTTGCAACGATAGAGACATGTGAATAATTGTTCAAGGTGTTTAAAAAAGGTCTCTATCATTGCAAGCTCACCGTTCGTCTCGCTTCGATATGCAAAGGCACGGCTACCTTTCAAGATGGCACAGGGAACTGTGAAGGGGACTATTGTTTTCGTCCCTTTACTTGGAATAAAGTTAGTTTACATTTCCAAGTCTGGTTGTTGTGAATTTGTCAGTTCACATCTAGATGGTTAAATGTGTAGTTTTCTTTTGATTTTCAGTTGGTGGAGCCCCACCAATAGTACCAGGTGGTCTACTAGGAATGCCGATACACCAAGGACTAACAGGCTACCAACTCACTCGGCATCCAGGTAAATGATACTGTAGTGTCTTAAACTGTCATCCAGTACAAGTCACACAAGGGTTTTAAAACTTTTGACTTTCAGCCGAGTGAAATAATTTTTTTTTGTTACATTTCCATTATTACATTTTCTACTATTAGAACATTTATATATTAAAACACCATTTTTTATAAAATTGCTCTAAGGTCTTGTTTTTTATAGCAACATATGAAATAATGATAAATGTTGATAATAATATTGGTGTTATGTTTTTGTTCTTTGTAGTACCTGCAGCATACCACACCCATTTAACAGGCCTGGAATTTCCCTATGCCGCAGGTCGTCCAGGAACTATACTCGACTACCAGGCCTTACTGGAACCATCAATACTGGGTAAAAAAGATCATTAAAGAATAAACATAAAATAACTGTTATAAATGTCACGTGATTGATTGGGACTGATGCTTTATGAGAGTATGTGTGCGCACTTTCACTTGTATCATTGCTTTCCAAACTAATTCTACTGTGCTGTTTGAAATTGCAAAGCACTTGGGGATCGGCAGAACATTTGAGTAGCACTCTGCTAGGCGTCGTGCTTCTCTTAACCCTTCCCTCGTGTTCTGCCAATCCACGTTATAACTGCATACAACACGTCAGACGTTTTTTATTTCTTCCATTATTCGAGCTTTATGAAGAGATTTGAGCATATTTCTTTACTCTACTTGGTTTGTAAAATAAGGGATCCATAATTGAAACAAATTCTAAAACTGCATTTTTAGAAACCTTATAAAGCTGTCTTCCGAGCTGCAATTTTTTGATGAAAATGGATAAAAGAGAAAGGAGTGTATTGTGTTACTTTTTCTAGTTTCCAAAATGCTAGGGACTGTGTAGAGGGAAGACGGAGGAGCTGGGGGCTGTAGTCCACACTTTTTGCTAAAATCCACAAAATTCTCAGCCCTCATTTCTAGTAATAAGTATTGACAAGTGAAACAAAGGTGAAGTAGCGGTAAGCTTGCTCGCCTCTCACCAATGCAACCTAGGTTCAGGCCGTGCCGAACTTGGTGTTGAATGTGAATAGAGTTTTTTGTCAGTTCTCTCCCCTGTGCTTCAAGGGTTTTGCTCCAGGTTTTCCTCCCTCCACAAAAATCAACTTCAAAATTCTAATTCAATCTTTCAGTTGTCTTGTAATTGGGTCCTTTAGACTTGTAAGGTTTTCCATCCGCCTCAGAGTGGCAAAGTTGAATAAAATTCATTCAAATTAAATAAATAAATGTGGCTGTTGTGTTGTAAAGGTCCATGCATACTAGTCTTGGTCAGTAGCAGATCCAGGGGTGGTTCCAAGGGTTCCATGAAACACCCCTTTGTAAAGATGATCATGTTCTTGAAGCTCACTAGAATAAAAATATGAAAATTCCCCTTCACAGTTCTCTGTGCCATCTTGAAAAGAACCATGCCTTTTCATCTAAGTGAGACTAACGGTGAGCTCGCAATAATAGGGACCTGTGAATAATTGTCCAA
>NW_022258870.1:15847-28651 GCF_009602425.1 Actinia tenebrosa | reverse complement strand
GAGAAAACACTTCATACAGTGATTATTGGACCTTTAAAGAGTATTCTTAGGAAGTTTCAGCTGAATCCAAGTTTGAGCGATTTTCATCATAGTAGCACTTTAAAAAAAGGTCTCTATCATTGCAAGCTCACAGTTTGTCTTGTTTCCATGCAAAGGCACAGCTACCTTTCAAGATGGCACAGGGAACTGTGAAAGGGCCTATTAAACTTTGGCTTGTCTTTACTGCAGTTTTCAATATTTTGCAAACTTGGTAGTTGCAAGCTGCATGCTGGAATTTGTTTTTTGCTGCTGTCAATCACAAATAATCAGTTGGCACCTTTTATGTTCTTGACTGGGGGTAATGAAAAACCAATTTCACACCAAGCCTTGACACTGCCTTGACAATTCTAGATTTTGTTTTAGGAAAATTAAGCAGTTCTGGAAGGGTTGCAGAAAAACATTCAATAGGTTGAACAATTTGTCCCAACATAGTGCCACTGTGGTCGATGTCGTTGCTTGCTTGACAAGAGCAAAAAAAGAATTGCATGTTGCATGTTGATTTTTGAAGGGGTAGGGGTCGATAACCCTCAACTCTAAAGCCCCATCGTAACCCCGTAACCCCCCCCCCCCCCCCCCCAAATTTACTAGAATTTGTTAACATTTCCTGGAACTTTTTTCCAGGTGCAGTAAAACCAAGAAGACCAATCAGAGAACATCCGTACCAGAGATAAGGTGGGCACCGACCATGAGATGAAGTGGCGTAATGCTGCTTATGCTCTTGATTTGCAAGTGATATCGATCGTGTTAAAATTGTATCTATTTAACTATACTGGTAATAGGAAATGGACTTCTCCTACGAATAACTGAATATTTTACACTAAAGGGTTTGTCGCGAGCTCAATTCTATTTCCACACTTCGAAACAATAATATGAATTGTGAATTATTGAAGAGAAAATCGGAAATCTCTACTATGTCTATAAATTCCTGCTGGATTTCACCAGGACTTCTGGATTAAGAAGAAGAGAAATTCCCTTGTTGCTTGCTTCACAAGGAGTTTTAGTCTGATGACTAGATGGTAAAAAAATCTTAAATTTCATAATTTTATTCTATCAAAAAGTTTTAGAAACCTCAATTTATATATTGCAGTAAATTTTGAATTAACTGCATTCCAATTTCTTGTGGTGTATGTTAGTTTTCCCATGTCACATAACATGTCATTCCCTTTGGTTTCTTTTTTCATCAGTAACGCATGAATAGATACATCAATATTAAGGAAAGTCAAAAAATATTATCCTTGAACCCTGGTTCTTGCTAGTGGTGCAAGCTGACATACGCATAAACACAAGATGAAGTCAAAGCAAGAAAAACAATCTTCCATTTTTCTTGCGTCCCTTCTTCTTATAGTGAGAATATGGAGTTGTTTCTGCTTCGGTCGCTAGTGAGAACAAGGCTAAAGGGAATGACATTTGGACTGAAATGGGAAAGCATTAAACACCCAAGTGGATGACACAATAGATTGAGCTTTCTGAAACGAAAAATAGATTTGACATACAGTTTTATTTTTTTTGTCCAAACATTTATGGACCAAATTTAGTGTAAGTGCACAAGAACTGGGAGATATTGCAGTACAATATATGAGAAAACTAGAAAATTTAACTAAGAAAATTGACTACAGATTAT
Organism: Actinia tenebrosa; assembly: GCF_009602425.1. Next base: position 26,991 of record NW_022258870.1, on the reverse strand, counting down.
TTCAAAATGGGATCCTGAATAGATTTTTATTTTTAATATCATCAAATATTAATCATTGATTGGTTAATTAGAACATTTATAGCAAAATCAAGTAAAGAGTTTTATACAAAATTTTTATAAAGTTTATATTGGAAATCATATTATTATCTATTATTTTTGTGGGTCTGTTCTGAGATGTTATTGTTTTGTTATGAATTTTCCTGTTTATAAATGAGTGATTGTAATCAAAATAATTAATATTAATAATTATAAGAACAGTGCAAGTTATGAGGTTTAAAATAGTGATAAAATGGCATCCTCTGTGAATAGCCAAATGGAAGTATTTCTTGGAGGAGAAAGGTTTATGATGCACCATTTTCTCCTAACATGCATACACAAATTCTTATCTTATGTCTTAGTTACTAATGTCTAACTGTTATGAGAAGATAGATTTTGATATTCTTGTTTTGTCCATTTGTTGGCTGTCGTTTTTTGCGATGTGATCATATTTGCCCAGCAACGCTACCACTACGGCAATTCACTAGTTCACTGAAACATGCTTTAACAAAGTAATTCAAACTCACCTAATCTTCACCAATACTGCTATCCTAGGCACGCATTATTTATACTTGCACATCGTCAAATACTTGAACACATATTACTGCTATTCAACACTATTGAATGACATAAATCTCTTCAATAATCAGTGCACTCATAATCTACGCAAAAGAGCGTAAAATTTTCTATGCGAGAACATTTTACTCACTCTTAATAACCTTCCTATTAACACCATAAAATTAAAATTAACTTTTTCAGGGAAGAAAAAACTTACCGTAAATTAATAGACTAACATGATTTGTTCTCTTGTTAGAGACTGGTAACCATAACAACGAAGAGCTTACTAATATGGCGTTGCTGCGTGATGTTAACATGGCATGTTGTGTAGTAACAGCTTAGCATATGTATATTTCACCTAGAATATGTGTATCACTTGAAAGATGGAGCTAAAAAGTCCAATTTCTTATCAAGGTTTCATTATCTTCCCATTACTTCTATTTGAGTTGTTCATTAGTTTTCATGATGAAACTTAAGGTCAAACTTCAGTTTTCCTTCCTTTGCAGAACACACTAAATTCCAATTTTATTTGTCAATAGCATTTTTCACAGCTACTAAAAATAGATGTTGCAAAGCCTCGGGGATAGAAATGTTGACAAGCACTGAAAGTAGAACCTTCAATTACAAGGAAAAGAATAGAGTGCAAACAATTAATCCGTGAAACACTAATTACTAAATAGTACAAAATAGTGCTAATTAAACAATAGAAAACAATGGAAAACAATGGAATTTGCATGAAATTGTGCTATTTAGTATTACTAAAGTTTTGAGGTTATATTGTTTGCACTCTAATAATATCATTCCTAAAACCATAGTTCTTCCATGAGATTATAAGACTATGAAACAATGTTGCAACATATTAGCATGTGCGCTTGGCTTGGGTTGTCCACATTTCAATCCCATGATGCAAACTTGTGACGTCATCCGTGGAAAATGCTATTAGCTGTTTTAGGGTATCAATAGAATTTTGAAAGATTTTGTAAGGTTTCTCCATATTTCTGCAACCTCAAAACTTCCAGACCTCCCTGTGGTTTCTTTTTTCTTTTGGCAATTAAAATAATGAGCTTAGATAATGGTAAGTTTGATGGATGTAAGCTACAACCCCCCTTCCATAAAAAGGTGCTTTTCTGGAGTTCCTGACATGCAAAAACAGGAGAAAGCATTCTTATCTTCTTCCCCATCAATTTATCAAAAATTCTGGGGGCAAAAATTATTGGAGAAAAAATTAAAAAAAAAATTAAATCTCAGTTCCAATAATTGAATTCTGGAAATAAAATAAAAAACTTTTGCATCTCAGTTTCGATAACATTTGACTTTGATAAGTTCTTGTTGATATTTTGGCTCCACCTTCCTGTCTCCAGTGAAACACTAGACCTTGTACATGCATAACGTACATAGAGGGCACTAGTTAACTCATGATTACAGATTTAAGTTTTGTACCAGATGATTCATAATATATTTCTTTATATTGAGAGTATCAATTATATATCAAAAAATCAATTGTCATTGTAATATATATAAAAAAAGAGCAAGGAGAGCCAGCATAGCAGTTTTAAATGTCCAAGAAAAGATTTTTGGGAAAAGGGATAATTTTCAAATGTTTGTTTTATTCAAGCATGGGCTTGTATGTGCTTAGCCTCATTTTTGTAGGTAGTGGTACGTCGTATTGGGCTCTCCTTGCTGGTCATGATTAATAGATATCGATTAATTTTTTAGCGCAGTTCCTGTTTGATTCTATGTTTTGTACACTAAATAAAAAATGCTGATTCATATGATAATGGATGATCCATTAAGATTCTTAATAGCTAAGTTTAGCAGGTATAGGCTGCTAATCCTGCTAGATCCCTTTAAGGTTACTGTATCAATTAGAAAATGGCTGTTTGGTTATTGTATATCAGTTTGAAAAGAACTTACAGTTATATTAATGGATTTTACTTAGCAAGGGTAACATGATAGATAGTTCTCTATTTCCCTTATAGAGGCTTTGCACTGCCACGTGATGGCAGCCATGACAGGAGGCAGGAACAATTGAATCTGTTTTATTATGATTTACATGAGAAAAATTCAGTTTACTGGGGGTAAAACATTCTGTTGTGCCTCCTGTCATGGCTGCTGCCACGGGATGGTGCAAAGCCTCTATTAAATCTTCATACCAGTACTATCAGAATCCTTTTGTAGGCCTAATTAACCCCATTATCTTGTGCCTCTCAAAGGTTTGTGAAAGCATTGGTATGGCAGATGGGTAAAAGAGAAATGAATTTTTATGGTGAAGGTTATCGGGTCATCACTTTTGATGGTAGTTTGATCTTAAGGGAACATTAAACTTGATTTGTATAACAATAATCATGCATGCTGATTTCAAATGCAGTTAATGAATGTAATGAATATAACAAATGCACTAATCAAGGTTTTAAAACACTAATAGAATACCTTTGGGTTGTCTGTGGAAGCATAGGGGAGGAGAATAGCCCTTGGTGTTGCATGGTGTACCCAGATGTCATCCAACTGGGGCCCTAAAAGTTCGGCTACCCAATACCCTGTAATACAGCATAACCTATCCTGAGTCTCGTTGGCAAATTGGCAAAGAGGCAAATTGTTTCAGCTTGGAGAGTTTTCTTTAGTTCAGAATTCTATTTCTTGTAAGGTCAAGTTTACCCTGCTTGAGTTTCATTCATAGAGAAGGTAAAAGGATTTTTGAAGGTTCTGTTCTGGGGTACGTTTATCCTTAGAAGGAATAGAATTCTTAACCCCCCACCCCCTCCCCCAAAAGACCTGAGCTGAAACCATACTTTGCAATATGAAGGGACTTGGTGAATTACAGAAATGCTACTTGCAACACTGAAACAAATGAACCTGCTTTTGTGCAATGCATTTACTGCAAGTGAGTTGCAAATGAAGCATGTTGGCCAAAAGAGGGCATATTTCTTCTCCTTTCTTGCTTAAGCTATGTGTAAGCTGTATTAATGTAACACTTGTGATTTAAGGCCACAACAAACTTGATTTAGTAATTGTGATTGTTAATATTGTGAAGTTGCACCAATCAGAACTGATTTATGAAATAAAGAACTTAATTTTGAAAACCTGTGTGTTCAATTAAATCTAATTAAGAGCAGATTCATGGTTTTAAACCTCTTTACTATAGATATGTCTGCCCATTTCAAGTCATGTTTCATTCCCTAGAGAATCATCTCTTTGTTTAACGGCTGCGCATGAGAATACACATAAATATGGATACAAAGTTTGACACAAAGTTTGAAATAGTATTATATTCTCTCTTCTTCATTGTTATGATAATTAGACATGGGGATAAACACTCCGGATCGTATGTAAATACAATGCGAAGTGTCATGTTGGTTGGGTACTTTGGCCTCCTTTTTGATTTAGGAGAAGAGTGCAGGGCGGAACAACCTCCCTCCCCTAAATGAGCTGCCAATGGTTAAACCTATTTAAAGTCAGCTATAGATTTAATCATATCTGTTATTGGTGCTTGAGTTTGCACACTGCAGTGCCTCATTCTAAGAAAAATCCAGGATCTGCCCAGGATCTTCAGAACATCTTTCAATCGATTATTCTTTTCTAACTTTCTAGTTTTCATTTATCCACACAAATCTTAACTCAAAAATCCCAAAAGATGAAGAAAGGTTAAATGTTTTCCTATACTGTGTCACTTAGTTACCTACCTGTAAGTCATGTAACTGCAAGTGGATCTTTCGCCCAGCTCATGAACTGCAAAGCAAATTAAGATAGCTGCATTTAAAATGTACTAATATGTGATAATGAAGTAATATACTAATATCCATTAACATCATGAACATGCAATGGAAAAAATGCAAGGTGCTTAGGCTTACCTTAACTTTAATGGCTCCTCACGGTACAAGAATGACTCCAGAAAGACATAAGGCAAATTCCATAAAATGCTCTGAACCGCTTTATACAGAAAAGACAAGCTTAGATAACAAAATATGTACAATTTTTATTCGTCTTTTGTTATGAAAAAGCACCCCTTACATAAATATAACAAACTCAAAGTGTTCAGTGATAGGCATGAAAGGACAATAATTATTAACTAAGCTTGAGCAAGGAGAAGATTCAAGTATTTAGATGGTTTCTTGATTGATCAGGGCATATTCAACAGATTTCCTGGGTCGCGTTGGATCCCGCGAAGGTGGTCTGTTTGGTACTCGGTTTGTTCCGTTGGTGAGACCACTATCTTGGTCACCATAGCGGTTCTCGTATTCATATGCTGTCATGATAGGTGAGAAATGTCAAGGTAATAACTGTATTTAAAAAATAGGTAAATTAGAACACTTGTATGTGACGTCAAAGCATGTGACGTCAAAGCACCCTTGTATGTGACGTCAAAGCTGCTCAATATGGAGGACAAAACAAGAGATTTCAATCTCCTGAGAAGTGTCCAAATTGAGCTGCATTACAACTTGCTGCAAGTTGTCTATAGAGCTCTATAAAGGCCGGTTTAGACGGTACGATTTTCGCCTACAACTGTCGTATACAACACGCTCGCGCCATCCTACAACTCGAGTCGTAGCGTGTAAGTCAAGCCTACAACTCGCATACGACAGACGCAAGCGTGTTGTATACGATAGTTGTAGGCGAAAATCGTACCGTCTAAACCGGCCTTAATGGTTGATTGTAATTTTTGGTACGTCAATTCAGTGACTTATTAAAGGATATTTGCATATACAGGAAGGTAAATGACGTCTGTCTCTGTGACTATTTCCACATGGTGTCCTATTTGACCCACACCTGAATCGCCAACAACACCAACAGCTACTGCGAATATCTCGATATCAAGCTTAGTATTCATGCCTGCTGCAACCTGAGAAAAGAGATTAAAAACAAATGATTCTTTCAGAAAATATATACCAACAATATAATTGCAGCGATAAATTTAAGGTAGGAAACAAAGGCGTGAAAATTTCTAGAATTTTAAGTTATTTGAAGAAAATGGCGGGAAGATAATGCCGCGTGTTTTCTGAAAAAGTGCGGGAAACAAAGGTAGACGCGCGTGCTGCCCAATTAAAGGCGGGGAAAATTATGCGGATGCGCGAACTTAAATGAGTTGCGAGTTGGTATGAAAAGCATTTTGACATTTTGAAAGACAATTATCCGTGTACACCTACCGGTCCTGGATTGTATAAGACACGCAGTCCTGTCGATAATGGAGGCTGTTTGATCTTAAACCTACAGCTATCGATTCCCACATTCTTCATAATAACACTATGGATGTAAGTGCAGCCTTCTTTAAGAACTCCAAACGAGACTTTGGGTGGAAACATTTCGAAACCTCGTAGGGCTTCTACGCGTCCTGGAGAAATCTTGTTACCACCGGCAACGGACACGGTATGTACGCGACGACGAACGGGGTCCTCAGTTTCTAGAAACTAAGTGATTAAGACAAAGATTTTGTATAAGTTCGGAGTTTAACCACAAGTGCAGGCTCTTTCCGCACTCATCGAAAGAACTTTAGGAAGAATTTTGGAAATTTGTGAGTGAATACAATTATTATTTTCTTGTTGAACAACATCCAACGCGATAATAAGTTTGTAACATAGCCACGACATAATGCGCGCTCTGTTTGGTTAATTAGCGTGCGCGAACGTGTATCCAGAAATGGATGGTGCACGCTGACGAGATTACACTGCTTTCGTGCTTAGCAACCCGCGTGCATCCAAAACTGGATATACGCACGCTAAGTATTGACCATTCCTTAAATATTCACGAGTGCCTATAAGACACTGGTTAAATTTTAAACAATATTGTGAGCTTGAAGACTACGGTAACTCGAGTAAGAGAAGAGGTTGATACCTGAGAGTTTAGTAATGCGCCAGGCTTAGAGCTGAGAATAGAGGTTGGTAGTTTGACTTTGTCCTTTCTAACGCCACCAGTTACATCCATGTATAGGCTCTTGGCTCCTACCTTGGGATTTCCAGCTAGGAGTAAACAAAAAGAATGTGAATATAAATGGACCCTTCTTCAAAATCATCTTAAATGCAAAGCTAAATACAAATTTTAAAAAAATGCACTTTTTCTCGATGGAATTTGTGGCATTTATTTTGTATTTCCATGTTAGCCTCGCATTGAAGACAATTTTAAGAAGGGTCCATTATCAGGTAAACGAAACAGTAGAAATTTCTCATATGACCGAGAAGGTTTTGTTCATACTTTCTGTTCCCACACGTTCAAATAGTCTCACTAATAGCGGCTGCGTAGGAGACTAACGTTCAAAGCGCTAGTAATCATTTTAATTGACAGTTGCTATGGACGCTTCTAGTGACGCGGCAGACACGTTGACCGGAAACAAAGATTTTCCCCGCGTCGCCTTGCATTCAAGCGCTTCAGGTTGAGGCAACGCGTGATTAAATTACGTTGTAATTTGTAAAGCGCCATTGGACAGAAATGGAAATGACGCTGTATAAGAATTATTATCATTATTAAACAAAGGCTTTTATAATCATTGGAATAAACATGACAAATGTTTAGAAGCTGTGGAGGTACTCATGGTCTCCCACTTCCCCACCCACCTCCCCACGAGGGTTAATCTAGAACCATTCTCTACATAACAATGGTATCGCAAGAATCAATCTCGCACCCAGAGCACCGAAAAACGTTTTTCTTTGCTGAACAACAGGAACGTAGGGTCTTGGTACGAGATTAGACAAGAATAATGAGTAACACGGAAAGAAGGAATCTTGAACATGATAGAAAATTGATTTATGCTTACGTGTGTCAGTGATCACTTCACTGTTTTCTGAGGAATTATTGCTCTGGGTTACTATCCCATCATGCTGTTCGTCATGGGTACTCTCAATCTCTCGTACAGATTCCAAGTTACTCCGCCATTGTTGTTGCTCCTCAAATACAGGCGACGCATCATTACTCGATTCCAGTTCCTCTCTCTGACCCTCGGCATGTTTTGGCGTTGGGTTACTGGGTCTTGGATTGGAAGGTTTAGACGCATGCGCAGGTGTTGGGTTGTTTGGTCTCAAGGGGGTAGGGGTGCCGTCGCCAGTAGCATGAGCAGGGGTGGGGTTAGTAGGTCGTAAGTTATTAGGAGATAAGGTATTGCCGTTAGCTGATGGTGAGCTCTCATTCTCGTTATTTGCCGAAGCGTTTGTCACTTGAGCGATCTCAGGGCTGCAAAATTCCTGTGTGAATTTCTGCTTTAATTCTTCGCCACCAGAGTCAGATCTTGATGTCTCTGATGCACTGCCTTCCCCTGGGGGTGGGTGACGGGTTTGTTCAGCCAGTCTCGATGTCAGGGTGTCCAGATCTGGAAGGTTGTCGTACGCGCGATGAAGAAATTCTTGACCTACAAAGTTAGACAAGCATAACGATCTCTTGAGATAATTTGGAAGGAATCCATTGTATTGTAACCTTTCGGTTTTAAGGAAGTAGTATAATATACTTCATTTAGCTCGCTATGTAATCTTCCTCTATGGTTACGCTGGCTTCGCATGTAATCAATTTAGTCGTTTTTTTTCAATTGTAACACCATATTCCCTGATGATGGATCTAAGATCCCGAAAGCTCGGAAAATAATCAATATATGTAGATGAAACAACAACTGAATATTTAAGTATAATATAATAATAAAGTATAATATAATAATAAAGTATAATATAATAATAATATAATTAATATATATATTAATTTATATAGCGCTTTATATCTGATACTGAAAAAAAAGCGTCTTGGGTAATCTGCAAGAGCTGCGCCTCTTTACATGAAACAGAAATAAGAAGGTTAGCGATAAAAAGAATGTCGCAGTAGTGGCAGCCATGCTTGATGACAGGAACAATACAATCGTTTTACATATGAAAAAGTTCAATTTCCGAGAGTAAAAGGATTCTATCCGTTCTGCCATCTAACCACAGGCAGCCCAAGCTGTATTATGGGCGTAGGCACGTGATGTTGCAAAATCCCTGTATCATGTTTTGCGCAGACAAGAGCAGGAGAACTCAGAAAAATTAACGGAAGGCATCAAATTGTACGGCGCCCAGCACAGGAATCGCACAAGAAGTTTACCAGTAAAAGATCTTAAACACAAACCTCGCGCAGTTTCAAAATAAGGCGGAACTTCATGATTTTTCAGAGCATTCTTCCCATACTCCAGTTCGGCCAGTTCAATCTTGTCTCGTTCCCATTCTGATCTCGATCTTTTCCAGCGGGGTGGTGGAGGACGGGGGACTGGAGCAGGTGTGATTGCATCCACATACTGTTGACCTACGGACTCTCCTTGAATTTTACCTGCAAAAAGGGGGAAGTGTAAAACAAAATGCCCGTCATGTGCTATCATCCAGAGAGTATTCAATTGCTTGGTATCAATCACCTGGATCTCAGGAATCTCAATATCAACCTACATTGATCATGACAGACAAACACTGCCCGTCATGTGCTATTAACCAGAGAGTATTCTATTGCTTAGTATCAATCAGCTGAATGAATCTCATTACCATTGAACAAACACTGCCCGTCATGTGTTTTCAATCAGAGAGTGTTCTATCGCTTGGTATCAATCAGCTGAGTGAATCTCATTACCAGCGAACAAACACTGCCCGTCATGTGTTTTCAATCAGAGAGTGTTTTATCGCATGGTATCAATCAGCTGAGTGAATCTCATTACCATCCAGCGAACAAACACTGCCCGTCATGTGCTATATACCATGCAGAGAGTATTTCACTGACCAACCTGACATAGAATCAATCACTTCTTTTATTCCGTCCTTGATTTCTGCCTTTTCTTCCCCTGGTTCCGGTTCTTTTTCTTCAGGATGGCTGTCTACATCTTTAGAGTCACTCTCTTCCTTGACTTCCTTTTCTGCTGCTGTCATCTGTTTAGTAAATTAGAAAAATGATTACATTTTTCACAATCACCATCCTTCTAAATATAGGGCTTTTAAATTGTGACGTATCTCCGGGTCTTATCACACAAAAGATCTCTAAAATCTTGCCACAACTAAGTCTTATTCCCAGGATTTATTCTCTACCCTTATCAATTAGATATATGAACAGAAAATCCTGCTATGAAGAAAAAAAACACAGAAAAATGTCTGTAGAAGTCAATTATCAATTTGGATCCGGAAGTCGTCACGTTGTCACGCAACGTTACGACCCCAAGAATGTCTGCCTATAGGACTTTACACAATAATACGCCGTCCAAGAAAAAGAGTGTGCGCTGCTAATGCCCTACCGATTTGGTGGGTTTGATTCCTTCACCTGCCTTCACGTGATTGAAATTGCTCGTTGGTTCTCTTCTGTGCTTCGAGGGTTTTTCTAGTTTCCTTCTCTCCGAATTCCCTGCTAGCAGAGTTTCTTCTCTTTCTCTCCCTTCTTTTAGGCGGGGAGGATGGAGACTCTGCCAATGTAGAGCGTTTCCTTTGATACACCGCCGTCCACAATCGTGAACGAACAAAACCAGTTTTAAAACCGGTTTTTAACCGGGTACAGGTAGTGCGCATGAGCAAATGTAACACACCGTGACAGCGTCGCTTAGTAACGCAACGCAGGCGCGACAAGTATGACGTCCTACGTTGGCAGAGTCTATTTTTCTCACTCCACCAAAACAAAAGCAAAATAACCTCTGCTGAGAGGGAACTCTCCGAAAAACTAACGCTTTCAAATTTCAAACAGGTCATGGAATGAGGGCCACAGGTTTGTTAGCCATAGGCTTCTAAATACTACCCTCGCAAAACAAGGACGATTTATATGTGAATCAAAAACGAAAGAAGTAAGCATCTTACCTTTAGGTCCAACTTCTCCGCGATGAGCTTCTCGCTTTCATCACGGGGGTCCTGTGGTAGAATAGCATCGAGTTTTTCCTGCCTTTTTGTCACATACTCGCTATACTCTTTCATACAAGTAACAATCTGTTGTCGCTGATCGTCCGTTAGACGCTTGTACTCGATCAGCTGACGGAATTCAAAGGCAGGTGGGCACGTGATTGGAGGAATTGATGGCTTATTTTTGATGATCGTACCAACATTGACACCGGCACCTGTTCGAAGTAAGATGTGCACAACGTTTAAAGATTATGCATTCTGATTGGTCGATTACTGTTATCAAATGATAGTAGTTTGAAGGGTGACGTCCGGTTGAATGAAGACAACTTCCGGTTCCTAAATGACAAACAGTTATGATTTTTCTTGAAATTTTGCTCGCGAATTTTGGTTTTATCTTCTTGCTTTTATTAAACATTTGGACCGAGAAATGCGCCAAAACTTCAAAGTTGTAAAGAGTATATCATAGTGTTGCACACGAAATATGTTGCCCTTCAATACTACCGATTACGTCTGAAGTCGCAAAGTATCTTACAAAGCTAAGATGATGAGGCCAGAATGACAAACAGTTTCTGGCTCTAGCTTAAAAAGGCGCACAAAACTTGCCTTTTGTAGAAATCTTAGCTCTGCTTTGCAAGGCTCTCTGGTCGCGGGGGAAGGGGGGGGGGGGGCAGGCAGTTCATCCACCTCCTCCTTCCCCCCCCCCCCCCCCCCCCCCCGAGCCAGCAACCAGGCGCTACCTTTGGATCAACA
>NW_022258868.1:6534-19931 GCF_009602425.1 Actinia tenebrosa | reverse complement strand
AAGATGTTGGGTTTTGTTGCCGTTTTGCTTCTAACATGTCTTGCCAGAGGATGGTGTGAGAAATGTAATGACCTGGATGGCTTTTGGTACAACCAGTTGGGTTCTGAAATCTTTCTCAGACATTCAAGCGATGGAAAATTGATCGGTGAATATCGAAGTGCCGTGGAAAGTTTTGAACATCCTGATGGAAAAAAACACTCGATTATTTCAGGTAGGGCAAACAGTCATACAAAAACATTTCTATAAAAAAGAAGGGAAGCTTAGATGCTACTTATAATAGGAAAACTTAGGATCAGTTTGCAAGTAGCCAAGAGAACTGTTTTAAGTTATACCGTACCAAACACATGACACCAGCAAAGACCAAACCATGCTTGTACTGAAACGTGTTTATTATCATTGTTTTTATTATCGTCATCACAGTTTCGATTCAACACACACACACACGAAAAAACATTTTAAAGCTATTTGTTAGTTATAACTCAGTATCTGGACTTGCAAATTTTTCGACCTAGCATGTCTTTAGATTATCTATACAATTTATTGGCAGTGTCTCTTTTTCAATTGTCGAAGCCTCGTAAGTCTGCCAAAATAATGAAAACACCTACAGTGCGAGGTCAATAAACTTTACTATTAATACCATGAAACCAATCAGATGTGACTGTTTTAGCGGCGTCGATGGATTACTCTCTATTATAAAAATCTGTTTTATTCTAAGTAGACTAGATTTATAATTATTATTTTTTCTGTAAGTAATGATTTTCTGGTTCTTGAAATCACATCAATCCAGTCCAGTTAATGCAAAATTCGACCCATTTTAATCTTATTATCGTCAATTGCTTCTCTGAAACTAAGAGTCGTCTTGACAAATTTTGCAGGCTTTTACCATCAAGTCGGATCAAATATAAGCAGAGGTTCATTACAGAAAAAAGGGGTACATTAGTAATGAGAATATTAAGCGCCTTATCATTTCGTATGGGATATTTATACATTTGAAACAGAATGAACTTTTTAATATTAATTATTCATTGTAGTTTATTTATTTCTGCACAAATAGTAAGCTTAGAATTTTGATCAGAAGCCAGAATATTGTTACATATATTAGACAGAAAGTCGATGAAGCATCATCATTTATTGAAGATCACGAGGATAATAGCGGAGCATCATACTTAAGAAAAAATGGTAAACCATAGACCAAATAGCGCAGCGCAGCCGTGACGTCATAAAAACGAAGACAAAGGCGAAATTCGAACAAACAAACTTACAAGTTTACTTTCAGCAGATAATTTTCACAGCCGATCGCAGTTGATGGGTTATTATTGTAACTTTAAGTAAAAATAATAAAATCGGTTCGTATAATCCTCGTAGCGGTTAAAGTGCTGGTCTTACGAAAATATTAATGAAGCAAAAAAAATCCCAGATTTTCTATATGCTCAAATAGGTTATAATGTTCACCAATAAACAATAATTGGTTCGAAAAAGAAACTTTTCCCGTCTGAATTCTACTTCCGAAAATTGTTCAAAGCTCGTCCGCCATTTCTGTGAGCAGCGATTTTATCGTTGCATTTTAATATATGTGTGACGTCATACGCGCAACTAGCATCCTTTTTATCCACACTGACTCTACAGCATTCTCTGTAAGAAGGCATGACTTGGCTTAAGGCTTGTTTTTAAATCAAAAATATTCGAAATTTGGTTGCAATTACACATTGTGAAAAGCCGCGAATTTTGAAAGGTTGCGCGTATGACGTCACTTCCTTCGAATCACTAAAAGTTGCCAGGAACGCAATCGCTTAATGGCGGACTCAAACGGCCAAACTTTACTGGCTAAATAAAGCATCTTCCCAGTCTTGTATCGAAAAAGAATTTGGACAGTGAGCTATATTACATATCTAGTTTTATATGGTACAATTTCCAGGGACGGTGTCATTTTCGTAAGACTAGCACTTTAAACAGAATGCAATGTTTGTCCGAATCTTTAAGCTATTTTTAGAATCAGCGCGCTGCGCTATTCAAAACTCGCACGGATGTGAGGCTTAAATTGTGAACAAAGGAATCTGGCGTGATTCGTGAGTTTTGAATCACGCCAGATTACTTTGAGTCACGCCAGATTCCTTTGTTCATAACTTAAGCCTTACATTGGTGCGAGTTTTGAATTTGCTTTGTTCGCTTCCTATCGCGGGGTCCCATCGGCAAAACAAAGAAGACTTTCGTTCAATGATTTTATATCTTTCTACAGATAATTTATTTTATTATACGACTATTACGTAATTTTACCTTATAAGGTCAAGAGAACTCGCAAAATATGGCACCGTATTATGCTAGTCCTGTCCCAGTTTAACCGGTTTAACTGGGACAGAACTAGCATAATACGAGAATTAGAGACTCATGAAGTTGTTTACAGGTGTCCACATTGATAAGTTTTCTAATTCTACCCAACAGACCTAATCTACGTGATGCCTCTGAAGCATTATAGTCAATATGTTCATGCCAGTTCAATTTATCGTCCATTATTAGACCAAGATATTTAATAGAATTTTTTCGAGGTAGATCTGTATCACTCATCTTTATTTTAGGCTTGTGGGCTTTTGCCAGTCGCTGACTTGTACCAAAGAGAATAACGTTAGTCTTTGAGCAGTTTATAACCAGACCATTTCGGAAAAACCAGTTTCCAGCAGCATCGATTTCTTGTTGAAGAACACTCTCTATTGTCTTGACATCTTTGTGAGCAAAGAAAAGGGCGGTGTTATCAGCATATAGCGCTAATTTACTTTGTGTAACACAGCTAGGTAGGTCGTTGATAAAAATTATGAATAGCAAAGGGCCTAATACAGACCCTTGTGGAAAACCAGATTGCAGACTTTGTACTTTTGAAATGGAGCCATTTACACAAACAGTTTGAGTCATTCCATCCAGATGATTATATTTAAACCAGTTCAAAGCGTTGTTGTTGATGCCGACCATAGAAAGTTTCTTTTTCAAAATCGAGTGATCAATCAGATCAAAAGCTTTACCGAGGTCAAGAAATAAGCCGCAAGTCTGTAACATCCAATAGGCACGTGGATGTAGAATGAGTAGGTCTGAAACTCGATTGACAGGAAAACAAAATTTTGTTAGTAGAGGTACTGATATAGCTGTGTATGTACTGCTTGCTCAAAAATCTTCATGACCACTGGTAAGACTGATATAGGCCAAAAGTTATTAGGATCAGACGATTTTCCATCCTTATGTACAGGGGTAACAGTGGCTGACTTCCAAGAACTTGGAATATTGGAGGTGCACTGGGACAGATTGAAAATATGCGTTAGTGGTGCAGCAATAACGTCAGCGCCAGTTATCAAGAATCGTATATGGATATCGTTCATACCAGATGACTTCTTGACTTTTTAAGTGCGCAGCTCTTTTCGTACAAAGTCAACAGCAATAACTGTAGAATTGAAGACACTTGTACAATTAGACGGGGAATAGACAGATCTACCAGTGATAGGAGAACTTAGCAAAATAGATGTAAAACGTTGAGCTACCGAAGTGAAAAATGTATTAAATATATTTGCAATTCCTTGATTTTCCGTAGAACTAGATCTTTGAAATGACAWTTCCTGAATAGACACATTTTTCKTTTTGGGTATTAGCCTCTTGATCGTTGACCGAAGTTTACTGGTATCCTTAACATTTTGTATGTTCCAAGATGTTGGCCTTCAATGGGGAATAAACAAATTTGCTGCTGCACACTTGAAAAGGGGACAAATCTTCTCAAGCGAAGGACTACCCTTACACAGTGGAAACTGCATTCCTGTCTTAGGGGAAGATGATTACTATAACTTCCTAGGTAAATACGAGAATGCTACACAGTTAGAGAAAGAGGTATAACGTGAGGCAAGCAAAGAATACATCAGGAGACTGTCAGTTATTTGGTCTTCACCACTATCATTTACAAGAAGGTCAAGGCAACTAACACCTTTGCCATACCAATGTTATCGTATCACATGTGGACCGCTGACTGGCCAATTGAACACTTAAGAGAACTTGACCGAAAAACCCGCCAAGTAATGAATGAAAACAAAGCTAAGCACAAGCATGAATCAAACCCTCTCCTTTATCTACCTGTACACAGAGGAGGAAAGGGTATGCAAGAACTAGAAACCCTATACAAAAAAAGTAAGATCAAGATTGCCCACTACATTACAGTAAGTAGTGATCCACACGTGCAACTTGTGTCATCATTCCAAGCCGCCAAAGAAAGAAAGTCACTAAGATCTATAATCAAAGATGCTAAGAACTTTGCAAAGACATAAAGTACAACATGACATAAAGCAAAACTACCATCACATCACGCAGATGCACCACCGAAGTTAACAAGTGTCAACCAAAACATCTCAAGACCATCCTAAGAAAGGAAATTGAAAGAAATTTGGAAGATGAAGTGTTGCAACAACCATGGATTGGTCAATATGCCACAATCATTGGAAAGATAAAAACCTATACCAGGAAAGCTATAACATTGCTAAAGTATGGCCGAACATTCCAAATACAGTATACAGCGTGTAATCAAGTATCGCCCAGCAATTAATAACAACGAAGACATGCAAAGTAAAGAAATTCAAAATTGGAGGAGAAGACCTTATGTGCATTTTCTGCCGAGTCAAGGAAGAAACAATTCCTCATTTAATGTGCAGTTGTTCTGCAATTGCTCAAACACTATACAAAGCACGC
Source organism: Actinia tenebrosa (assembly GCF_009602425.1). The sequence goes on along the minus strand of NW_022258868.1, from coordinate 15,221 downwards.
CATTATCGTATGCTCCTCATTGCGTACAATTGCACTCAAAACTAGGTCATGCCCGCCTTATGGTTGCGTTATAGTTTTACAAGTCTAGAATCACCTTACTCCTTGAGCTTGTATAAACGTTTTCATCATTTTTCGTCTTCCATTAAATATGCCATGACTATCTGCGCCAACAACAACTTTCAAGATTTCTCGCGAACAATTTTTGTCCCAGGCCTCGCGCGGTTTGCTTCCTTGAATCCAAACCTCCAAACGGGGTTCGATCGGTTTAAAAAAGTGCGTCTTCACTAGAAATTGGTGACTAAGAGCGTCGTTTCCAAGCCAACGAGAAACCTGGCTACTCAATATGGCAGAAGAAGAATGATAAAAACGATTGTAAATTCGACGCAATTCTCGAGCTATTCCGGACTTCTCATCTCAAAACCAGCCTCCACAGTGACTCTATGCATCTGATATGACATAGACTTGATATAACTGGGGAATTGCTTAGATATATAATGTATCCGCAATTTCACTAAGAAAAATTCTTGTAAAACGAGTTAAAGTTGAAATAAACAAAATAATAATAATCAACTAATAATAATAATAATCAACTTATAAGATCAAAGAACCATTTAACATAATCTAGATATGGTTTGGATTGAGTACAAAAAAGCTTATGACTCGTCTGAGAAACATCAACGCACACCCATCAATTACCAACTTCATTGAGAAGTCCATGCAGTATTGGAAGACCGAGTTGATAACCGAGGGAGGGGACATTGCGATATCAAATGTGGAAACTTCCAAGGGGATTCTTTATCACCACTGCTATTTATAATCTCATACTGTTGCCTCTCTTGGTAAACAAGACAAGAAAGGGCTTCAAGCTGACAGGCGGGAATACCTTGAACCATCTTCTTCACATAGCCAGATGATCTGAAGCTCTTTGGGAAATGCGATAGGGAAATCGAGTCACTCGTAAATACGATTAGGATTATTTAGTGAGGACATTGGTATGAGCTTTGGTATTGACAAGTGTGCAAGAATGGGGATAAGAAAAGGGAAGATAGTGAGAAGAGAAGGAATGAAACTCCCAAACGGGCAAGAAAAAAAGAACCTGAACAACGATGAAAATTATAAATATATCGGTGTTCTCGAAAGACAGGATATACAACAGCAGCAATTCAAACAGAACGACAAACAGACAAAGGTTAAAACTTATTCTCAAATCGAAGCTGCATAGAAGAAATAAATAACTGGCAATTAACCCCTTTGCTATTCCCAGCTGGTGTTGTCCACTGGACCTTGGAAGAACTCCGGAGAATGGATAGAAAGACCCTCAAACTAACCATCTACCGTGGTCTTCACCCACGTGCCGATGTGGACCGCATTTGCCTGCCAAGATAGAAGCTGCTCTGTTAGGCACCACCAATATACTAAGACGTGTCCTCCAGCTCTCAGGATCCGGTTACTAACCCAAGCTGTCTAGAGCCAGACTCGAACAAGGTGAAAGCCATACTTAACATGAAGAGGCCATATGACATACCTTCTCTACGACGTCTACTTGGAATGGTCAAAGTTTCAAATGGTCAAATATCAAAGTTTCTCAACGACCTCTTACAAATGAGTGAACCACTTATACGGTTTACCCAGAAGAATGTGCGTGGAAATGGACAGACGAACAAGAACAAGCGTTTAGCAAAATCATGAAAGCAGTATCATCCGCTTGAGTCCTCAAGTACTTTGATTCATCAAAATCAACAGAAGGAAGTGGAGATGCCTTATCAAAAGGGACTAGGATTTGTTTTAATAATACTAATACTAATACTAATACTAATACTGACACTGACACTGACACTGACACTGACACTGACACTGACACTGACACTGACACTGATACTAATAATAATGCGTACAATCAGCCTGCGAAGTTGTGCCTCCAAGAGCTCCTGTCATAGACATCATTTTAACACTTCAAACGAACATTGTGGACTTTATTGCTTGTAGCAAGTTAATGTTGATGTCAACCTCTAATTTTTTTCTTGCTTGTGGCTATTATTTGTTCCTTACATTCCTCAATGACTTGTTTCAGTGGTCACTGGGCGAGATGATATTTTTCTGTTCAACGCATTGATAAATTCCTGGTTCTTTAGCCATCCTGCATCTAGTCCTTTCATCCTACTTAAATCCTTTCTTAGGCTTGTAATCTTGCCTTCTAGACTTCTCTTCCATGGTGGTTCTTGCTTATTAATATTGTTGTTTACCTTTATCTTGACTCCCACTTCAGTAGTAGCAGTAGCATAAAAGGGTTTCGTTGTTCAGTGATGCAGTGTCATGAGTATCTTGATCCGTTTCCTGTTGTACACCTTCCATTTTTAATGCCTCCCTTTCAATTTTTTCCAGTTCAATGGTTGAAAACCACTTCTTTCTCAGCATAGAATTTGTTGCTTTGGGTGTTAAATCAGCCATTTGGCGTCTTTCTTGTTTATCACTCTTGTTGAGGTTCAGCTATATGAAGCTCTATGGGAAGAACGAGAAAGAAATCGAGTCACTACTACACTCTGTACGAATGTTTGGTACGAATATTTAGTACAGACATTGGGATGACATTCGGAGTAGACATCGCGTACAATTCCGTGTCACTTCCGGCGATTTTGCTCATTTGCATACTATATCACGGAACGCCTGTCACATTTCATGCTAGTTAAGGTATCAGGGTACCCCAAAATTGCTCAAAAGTATCGATTTTTACATTTTTACATTTTGCGATAAAATATATAATATTCTTCGATTTTCCCCCCAAACAATTTTGATAGTGATTTTTAATAGCGAGTAATAAAAAAAATACGGTTTATGTCAGCAAAGGCGCTTCCGCTCAGTCAGAAACATTTTTGCGTTTTTCTCGGAAGTGATTTTGCGTTCAGTTACCCGTACATGTTGAGTCCGATGTCAAAAATAATTTGACCGATTTAACTGAAATTTTAGGAAGTCATTATGGATAGTTGTTCTTCAAAATTGTGTCTCCGATTATTTATTTTTTTGCTTATTTCCAAAGTTATCGTGGATTTTGTCTCGCATTCCGGTGATATAGTAGCGTCATAACTTTAAGAGCGTATAAAAAAGCAACTGGGCAGCTAATCAAAAATTGGAGACACACTTTTGACAAGTGATGTCTCGTGATCTCGGAAAGGCAATAAGCATTGGTTTTCGATCATTACCGGCTGTCATCAAACTCCACGAAGATGTCACGGTGAAAATTTGAATAATTCGCTCTAACTTAAAAGGATGAATCTATTTTACAAAAAGGAAAAAAGGAATAATTTCTACATTTATTCAGCTTTCAGAAAATGTATACTTTGTTGAGGTTTTGATTAAAAGGCTTTGTGCTATTAAGAGTTGAATCCACAATGGTCGCTAGGGGTACCCTGATACCTTAGCCTCAAGGAATTACAAAGAATAAGGAAGAATTCGTACTTTCCACTCTCGATCGCAATAAAGGGGAAGCGTTAAGAAAAAAATGTAGCACCGGAAAATAAGAGTAATACAACGATAGTTTAGTGTGCTTTAATCTTACCTCTTAGCTCTTGGTCGATCCAGCGATTTTCTTTGAGTGAATACTGTGTCAAAATGGCGTCCTTTTATATAGAAAGTACGACAATGCCTTGAAGAAACGCCATAGTGTGTCTTCGTAAATGCCCTTCTGAAAAATGTAGCACCGGAAATTTGATGTAAATTCACTGCCGTAAATGAATCCTGCATTTGTTTCTTTCGACTTTAAATGTGATATGCGATTTTTGAAGTATTTGTTCATTCAATGTGGAGGCTGGTTTTGCGATTGAGTCAAATTTACAATCGTTTTTATCATTCTTTGTCCGCCATATTGGAAACAACGCTCTTATTCACCAGTTTCTATTGAAGACGCACTTTTTTTGAACCGAGCAAACCCCGTTTTGAGGTCTGGAGTCAAGGAAGCAAACCGCGCGAGGCCTAAGACCAAAATTGTTCGCGAGAAATCTTGAAAGTTGTTGTTGGCGCGGATAGTCATGGCATTTTTAATGGAAGACGAAAAATGATGAAAACGTTTATACAAGCTCAAGGACTAAGCAGATTCTGGACTTGTAAAACTATAACGCAACTATAAGGCGGTCATGACCTAGTTTTGAGTGCAATTGTACGCGATGAGGAGTGCGCCAGAGTTGGAGTAAGAAGAGAAAAGGTGTTAAAGAAGGATGGGATAAAGCTACTCTCTGGTCAGCAGATAAAGAACTTGGTCGGTGATGATCACTATAGATATCTAGGAGTGTTAGAAAAGGAAGATATCATCAGAAAGTTAAGAATAGCATCCAACTAGAATACAAAAGGAGATTAAGACTGGTTCTTAAGTCAAAGTTATCAGGAAGAAACGCCTATGCGGTACCAGTAATGAGATACACAGCTGGAATAGTAAATTGGACAAACGAAGAACTCCACTCTCTAGACAGAAAGACRCGTAAGATAGCAACCATACATCGAGGGCTACATCCACATGTTGATATAGATAACATCTATCTTCCAAGATCTATGGGTGGAAGAGGATTTAAGACCGTAGAGGGCACTGTAAGAGAGGAAGAACTCTCCCGGAAAGAATATGTCAGCAAACATGAAATTATATGGAACATTGTAAAGGAAACCGTGAAAGAATCAGAAGAGACCAAGAAAGAATACCAACAGCGCAGGCAGAAAAAGGCGAAACTCATTGACATCTCAGTGCCTATGGGCCATAGAATTGATCAAAGGGAAATGGAAAAGATTGACAATTACCAAGATCTAAGAATAGAAATAGAAAGATTGTGGAGTATGAAGACCATGGTAGTTCCAACAGTCCTTGGATCGCTCGGAACAATATCAAAACAATTTAAGGATCATGTTCAGAGCAAGGGCGTTGGTTGGGAAGGACGTTCATTTTTAAAGATTAGTGAACACTACCTAGTATCCATTTAGAAACATACATATATCAATTCAATTAGAATAACTGAAACAATCACACATACCTTTAAACCCAATCCGTCTGTCCTGGCGCCCTTGTTCAGAGACTAGAACTTGATAGTATATGCTTGTTAGAACTACAGAAATCTGTACTTTTAGGCACGGCACACATCTTAAGAAGAGTACCTCAACTCTCAGGAGCCGGGTAGAATCTCGAGCTCAAGGTTAATGTATACCAGCAAAAGAGTTTTAATATTCCTATTTTGCTGTGCAATAAAATAAAATAATAATGATAATAATAATAATAATAATAATAATAATAATAGTTCTTTCTAACATACCACCAAAGAGAACTACAAACACGCGCAGCAAATTCGAAACCAAACAAAAACTTAGCAACGAGGTGAAATATCGAATGATGAACAACACCGAGTAAGAACAAAATATTAAATTATTATAAAGTAATCCAAGTAAATATTGTCCTAGATTTTCTAGAGGGTCATAAGAAACAACTTGTACATGATATGGAAAGTGTAGTTATAGCTGATGGACAAAACTTGATAAGACAATACCAAAAGTAAATGATATTGCAAAACTGCGACGGAAATATTTGTTCGTGACACACTAAGGATATAGCTTAGAACTATAAAAGTTTAAATAAACGAAGGTAATAATAATAATAAATATTATTATTATTATTATTTGTTTATTTCAACTTCAGACATTTTTGCTACATGAATACAGAATATTGCGGGCATGAATAGTCTAAGCAAATATCTGCATGACTGATTTTACAAAGATGTATACAAATTTAACAATTGTAAAGACATTTCACAATCTCACAGTTCTGTGAAATAACCCATTTCTGACACTTTGAGGGCTTACATCAGCCAGTTTACTAATCAAATCCGGGTGGTACCCAGATAGAAAGTCAAATACTATGTTGACTTGCGTTACTTTATATCCAGGGTACATTCTTTTAAGACTAAATCTTAAGTCAGTATATTTAACAGTTTTCTTTTTATCCCTGTCAAGTATCTCTCCTACATTACAGACTGTTCCTTCAAATATAATCCATTGCTTGTCTTTCTTATTCCACACAAGGATGTCTGGTTTATTTGTACCGCCTTTTGTTTGTCTCCCAAAGCAGAAATATGCTAAAAAATATGTGCCTTTTTTTCGATGTGTTTTGCACAAAACCACACAAACAACTTACGATAACTCCGCTAAATTTGGCCAATTATTCTGAGTTATTCAATTCTCTAAGTGTCCTTTCGAAACATTATTGGATAGCCAAGTGTTAGTAAACGAAACGATTCCTATTGACGGTTTTTTAAGGAAATAAAGTACTCGCACCGAAGCAAAAAACAAAATGGCGGACACCATGCAGGCCTCGTTAAGTGAAAGTGCGCCCGCGGGGGCATATGGGATTAACTTGCAGACAAAATCATGCATTGCGCGTAGGGGATTGTCTCCCGGTTCAACATACTATCCCAATTTGGAAGCATAATACTAATCTACTAACAATTACACTCATGATTGTAAGATGCACGGCTGCCAAGGCGCCTTAATACGCAGCCCGTAAAGTCCTCCACTGGTTATAAATGTGAAGCGCATTGAGATATTTGAATTGCGCTATAGAAGTATCCCATTATTATTATTATTATTATTATTATTATTATTATTATTATTATTATTATTTCCGAGATCACCTGGCCATACGTACCTAAACATGAGTTAGTGCAATTTTTTCGGTCGACTGCAGATCAAGGTTCTGCTAATAATTCAATTGATTCGTTGTTAAACAAAAAGTTGATTGTCGATTATCAAGCAGTATGTTCAAGACATTCACCGCGCACAGGTAGTCGACCAAATAATTTACTTAGGCCCTGTGTATATGACCGCAGTTATCAATGAAAGCCAGAGTCCATGGTTCGTAGCTGAAATAACTCTGGTGTTTTATTTTCCTTCAGGGGTCGACTATCATCTTTGTGCAAGTTATTTACAATCCCTGTACGTTATATTACTAGTGCTATAGAACTGCAAATGAAAGCGTTTAAATCATTTACGCAAATACAGTGTAGCAGACTTAATGCTTTCAATTTATAATTGCGCGCAAAATGTTACAACAAATAGCAAACAAAAAATTAAAAAAACATAACTCCGTGCAATTAACACTTTTTATTTAGAATATTTCGCATGTTAAAGACATGCTCAAGTGAAAATCATGCTAAAGTGAACCTCCTCCACGTGCATCATTTTAATTGGAAAAACATTGTGAATAACAACATAACTTAAGCACGCCACATCGCTCACATCACTCTTAAGCCTACACTACTTCTACTATATGACGAATCCAAATAACAGAATACTGTCATTCCTTCATATTTTAATTCTCATTTACAATGCAATTAATGTATTTTTTAACAATAGTAATAGTCTGTGGTCATTTTATTTTACACGTCACGGAGGAAACTTGTGATAAAATCAATTATGGTTTACGATTTTAGCACTAGGAGCTAATGAAAGGATTCCTACTCTAATGATTAGATAGTACACATGGATATTAATAATAAGCCAAGCACACTCCGGCGGTACATCTGGATGCCTTGTCTACTGGTTATTATATATAGTACAGTTGGTTACCAACAGTGTTTTAAAAACACTCCGGCGGTATCAAATCGTTACCAAAATTCCTTGGCGAGCTATACATTTTTGTCGTTTGCATTCGGTGGAGTTAGAGGGAAACATTCTAAGTCCGGTGCTAATTAATTGGAGTAGACATAACAAGTCGTCTTGCTGTTCTTGTAGTAGCGTTTGGATGTGGTTTTTGTTACGATATGTATGTCACGCAATCACACAATCAGTCATTTACTCGATGTAGCCTGTAACCCTATTATTATTGTTATTCGGTCTCAAACTTTAGTAAAACACGAGTGAGTACTAAGAAGACGCCTATATTGATCCTCTCTGTTGATTAAATATCATATGCTATTATAACATGGCGGCAAACGAGATCAAAGCTAGAATGCCCTGATTGTTGCACCATAACATCTTCGACTTCCAAACAAGGTCCTGTAGCTTCCATGACTCAAGGGATAACGCCCCTTTGACATCTCCAAATTACTGAGAACAACACTGACAACTGGAAATCGTACATACAGATCTGTGAAAACTACATTATCATAACCAGCCTCAAGGATCAGGCCCGGGAATACCAGGTAGCTCTATTTCTACATTGTATTGGGCCAGATGCCCTGCAAAACTATAATGGCCTGTCGTTCGCCAGCGATGATGAGCGAAAGAACATACAAACGATCTTTGAGAAATTCAATGAACGATTGGGGAATTCAATGAGACATATAAACGCTTTGTCTTTAACAGCAGATCACAAGAACCAAATGAGTCGGTTGACGCGTACATAGCCGTACTGCGATCGCTGACCAAAACATGCGGGTTTTTTGACTGCCTCTCCGAAAGCTTACTTAGAGATCGCACTATCCTTAGTGTTTACAGTAACAATCTCCGCAAACGTTTGCTTCAAGAGCGTAAGCTTGATTTCAAGAAATTTATTGATTTATGCCGAAGTGCGGAGGACACCGCGTCACAGCTTAAGAATATACCTGAAGGCAATAGTTTAAATGATAAAGTGTGAGTGTGAGTGTGAGTGTGAGTGTGAGTGTGAGTGTGAGTGTGAGTGTGAGTGTGAGTGTGAGTGTGAGTGTGAGTGTGAGTGTGAGTGT